>VZTJ01004963.1:1434030-1492079 GCA_013397795.1 Orthonyx spaldingii
GGGGTGGAGTGAGGGAATAGGTCAAGGCCAATGAATATAGGAGAATTAACATATCCAGGTAAGGTAACCTAGGGAGAGACCATTTACTTTCCATGGGGTGGTTTCAAACAGCAGGGCTGTCTCACCAACATATATCTGTGGTTTCGGAACCTCTCGGCTTCTTGGTAGTTCCCGGGATGGGCTCAGATACCCCAACAAATTGTGACAATGTATCAAATAAATTTTGAGGCACAGTGGGACTGAAATTTTGAGGACTGAAAAAAGTTCCCAGCAATAAACAACAATAATGTGTGTAAAGTGGATTTTTACACAGTATTTCCTTAGGGAGCCTCTTTCTTATCAAAAGATATCATTTTATGATAAAAATAATTTTTTATGTTTAGCAAAATATTTCTATTGTACTCTTAATAAAAAGTCTTTTTCCCCTGAAAGTGCTTTGAGATGAATGTATACCAGTGTGCAAAAACTTGATTTTATCTTTATAGGAATTTTTCATGAATAGTCTTTGAAAATGTCTCTCTCAAGGTGCAGATTCTCCCATTCTCTCTTCCTTGTTTGTATTCATCTGCTCAACAATAACATATGCAGCCAAGGTTTTCTGCAAAGTCAAATTGCAGCATTTTGAGTTAAATGTAAAATCTTTAGTGATAGAACTCTTCAGCAGGCTGGATGTAGCTCTAAATAAAAGTTGATTCATTTTGTTTCAATAAGAAGGTGATGAAGGTTCCATCTGAACCCACCTGCCTATCTGGCCCTGAAGTCATACTCAGTAGCAGCAGTCCTTCTTGCAAGAGTGCTGTGGTAAAGGTTTGAAATCTTAGCCATAGGGCTGGACCCTGCTGGATAAACCCACAAACAATACCAATCCTAAAAACCCTGATATGTCTGACTGGTCACATACAACTGAAAATTACTTCCCTGTAAAGGCAAACCAGCACTTTGGTTACACACTGTCATAGTTAAGGTTTTAACCCACAGTGTCCCAGCATTGCAGACTAAGTCTATGTCAAATTGCATTTAATGGTTTCAAGTTTGCAAGATAATTAAAAAGATATAAATACAATACTGCAAAATATATAGCTGTGTCATATAGCAGCTCCTACTCTTATTTACTTCATTGCAATATTAATTTTATTAATATACTCTATTGGTCTCATTCGGTGAAGAGAGGTAGCTAGGAAACCTTTCTCACTGAAGAGAGATTTGTCTTCAGTAGTACTTGAATTTTGTAGCTCTCACACTCACAGCAATTTTACTTGTCATGCATTCTTCATATTTTAGGCTAACAAGTTTGGTAATATTCAGGGAATGTAAAGCTAGGGATCTAAAATACTCTTTTAAGTTACAAAGGCATGCAAGCATTTCTACAAGGTTATTCGGGGCAGCTAAATTAACTCCTGAATAGAGATTGTATTAATATATTCCTGACTTTTTGTCTGAGTCCCACTTATTTCATGTGAGTTTATTCAGCAAGTGGAATAAAATCTTTTTTGAGGGTCTGCCAACAGCTAGCATATCTGTAGCTCCCAGGAAAAGGAAATAGAGATGTCCAGGTACATCTGCAAGTGGAAAAGCATATCCAGAGTCCATCTGGACCTTGTATTAAGAGATTATTGATAAAGCACTCATGCATCCAGTCAATAAGCAACACTAATACTGAGGGAGCACTTTGAAAAGTGAGGAAGAGACCTGAGACCATGAATGAAAATAAAATTCTAGACCTTTTATATCTGTGCTGCTTTAGCACTAGGTATGTTTTCAGAGAACAACCTTGCAAATAATGAGCAGATATTTCTTGCCCAAACAGATTTATGATATGAAGATTATTGACATTTCTATAGAAATCATTAGTAATATTCAATCTGTAAATTAATGGTTTGTATAAGAAGGGTAAATAGTAATACATATTGAAAACTAGCTGGCCTAGACTAACTGGTTAATTCACAAACCCATATCTGTTTCATGAATGCCCATTTCTTTCCATTTTCATTGCTCACACATGCATTTACACGTATACACACAAAATCTCAGTTATAATTTCCCTCCTGGGATGTATTGAAGTAAATGGAAAGTGGCTTCTTTCTCCAAATACTTTGCATCCTTTAGAGAGGCAGAATTCAATGGAGGGTATGGAACAGTACTTTGGAAATCAATAGTATGCATGTATTTATACCTAAAGACATCTGTTAATCCAGATGTTTAATTTAAATTTGAATAGAGATTAATAATTACACAAATAATAAAACTTCTGACATGGGTTTGGGCCAGTGGTGTAATATATAAGCATAGTTGAGCTTCTGAAGCTTCAACCATCCTCATTCATGTTCATCCACTGCTAACCAGACAAATAATAGCATTATCACCTACTTCAGTAATCAAGCAATGGAAAACCAACATCGGACTTTTGACTGGAATGGAAAGTGATTCATTATTGTGTTTATTAGCTGGAATACTAAGGACTCAACTGTGGTGACATAATGAGTGACACTCTAATAAATTTCTGAAACTGGATACATAAGCATTCTGATGAAACTAGAATGCGCTGTTTCAGTCTCTCATTGGCTTACTTACACCTGTATCACCATCATAGTATCATTATAGCATGGCCTGGGTTGGAAAAGACCGTAAAGATCATCTAATTCCAACATCCCTGCTGTGGACAGGGACACCATCCACTACATAAGGTTTCTCAGAGCCCCCTTCAGCCTGGCCTTGAACACTTCAGGGATGGGGCATCCACAGCTTCTCTGGGCAACCTGTGCCAGTGCCTCACCACCCTCACAGTAAAGAATTTCTTTCTAATATCTAATCTAAACCTACCGTCTATCAATTTGAAGCCATTCCCCCTTATCCTGTCACTGCATGCCCTTGTAAAAAGTCCCTCTCCATCTTTCTTATACCTCCCTTCAAGTACTAGAAAGCAGCAATTAAGTCACCCCAAAGCCTTCCCTTATGAATCTTATGATCTTCTTATTAAGAGAATCTTATTTGGTCTTGAATCTTCTAATTTTTATTTTTTTTATTTTTTTTTTTTTTGCATTGTAATGCTGCCTTGCACCAAATTTGACTGTCATTCTAGCTAAAGTACAGTAATAGTTCTTGGATGTTATTAGCTATTATATTTCTCCAATGGGAATGTACTAGGGGACTATTAGGTGCATATGTTAATTGTGTCTGTATTGCTTAGTGTCATTTACTGGATTTTCCCTGTGATATATATTAATAGACTTCTAAAAGACATGGCTACATTTTCAAAAGGAGGGGGTGTAGCTGTGTAGAATAATTTTGAAGACAGATAAGTCACAGTGAAGCAATATATGAAAGCAAAACCTGCGCCTGAGGTATGAAAGACACCAAATTAGTGTTTTGCCCCTCTGTCTGGTCTCCCATGAGTTCAGTGTTACTATACTAAACATATAATAACAACACATTTGAGTGTGACCAGATATGATAAATTCAGAGCTTGAAAATAAATTTACCATTAACATGTTCTGTCTTCTGAAATCTGATACACCATGCCCAGAAAAAAACAAAAAAGGAGGTAGCAAGCATCAAGCGGCTCAAGGTTCTTTCTTCAGCATAGAGAGTACTGTAGCATATATGGACATTAAAATCTTCAACTTTTCCGATAGCTTCAAGGGAGCACTGAAACAGGTTTTTCCTGTCTATCCTCTGCAGGGAATTACTGGAACGCGGCTTCTTTCGTTACTTCATCATCTTACCTCCACTTCTCCACCTTCCAAGGGGAAACCAGTGCAGACATCTCTTTCTACTTCAAAACATCAGCCTCAGATGGGGTGTTTCTTGAGAATCTGGGGAACACTGACTTCATCAAACTGGAGTTGAAATGTAAGTATGGGCTTCCTATTACTATTCTCGGCACCTGAAGTGGTTTATGTTGAATAGTAGGTTTCAAAAATGTGTACCATTCAGTACAGTGTAAGCTCTCTAAATCCTGGAGAAACTCCCAAATCAAGCTGCTTGACATATTTTCCAGCTGCCTTTTGTGAGAGGAGTGCTTGAAGTATATTTGGATTGTTTATTGAGGGGAAAATACAAAGAAGAGTAGAACTGGTAACATCAATTACAAAAATGACACTGACCTGAAAAGGGTTTTCAAAATTGCATGTCAGAATAATTTCTCAAAAATTTATGTCTTCAGCTCTGTGTGCTTTTCTATTTTATTTCATGGTTGCTTTGGAAACAGGGGAAAGAAGGAAAAAAGAGAGACCATCCTAATCATCACTTCAAGGAGCCAAAGAGCTGAAAACTTGCATATGATATTTAAAAGCCATAAAAAGTCTCATAAAGATAAATCTTTATCAGCATTATCTGTTAATAAAATCGCTGATCTGAAAAAGAGGGTATAATGATACCAAGAGGCAAGTCAATGTTATTATTTAAACCATTTTTAATGGCCCAGGGGCAAACTTTCCAGGGAAGGTTCTGAAATCCTCAGCCGCACCTGAATTCTGCTTAGTGGAATTGAAGCAGTTGAATTAGGGGGAAACATGTTTTATGTCTCCTTTGTTCTCCCTTGACCATGCCATAAATGGGAGTAGCAAGAGGCCCTCTGTGCTGTGTGTGGTTGTTATTACAGCCTCTAGCAGCACATTACAGCCTCCCTGCACTCCAGCACTGGGGCACTTTTGCTGCAGGAGCTACTCACAGATGCCAAGGACTCAGCTCTAGTTGATGCACAAAAGTCAGTGAGTCATTAGTGTTGAAAGAGAAGCAATTGGCTTGTGTACTCTAAATAATCTAATTTTTAATGCAGATTCAATGTGATTTACATACACACATCTAATTTGAAAACAAAAAGCCATTTTCAACATTTCCCAACGTTTAAACACACAAATCAGAATGTAGAAATTTAGAAACCACCAAGAGGCTCCTTTAAAATGCATTTAAATTTTTCCCTCCAGGTAAGAATAAAATGCCAACTTCCATTTGGGTGACTTTTTTTCTTTCTCCAACGAATTTAGTTCACATTGCTTCATCCAATTTCTCTAATCTGCAATTTGTGTGGATCAAAATAGCTCCTACTGAGTCATAGGGAATAGTCTTATTTGCTTTACCAAGGGGCAAAGCCTTTTAATAATAAAGAGGCAGCTATTTCTAATTTCCCTTTGAATTTAAGTAGTACTTACAGTCAGCTGAGGTGAGCATCTTCAGAGCTTCTTGCTCTTCTGCTTTATGCAAGGTGTCTCAGCCATCTCAACCAGACCAACCATGCTGTTGTTCACTTAGCTAAAAAGTGACAATATCAGTGTGTAAAGGTGACTTGACAACAACTAAAATTCTTCTGAACTCAGTTCAGGGTAAATAATAATCATACTGCAGTGGCTCACTGAATAGATATACCAGTTCAAGAAAGTAAGTGGCAGTGTGCTCAGAGTATCATTAAACAGGACTTTCATTTTTAATCTATGCTTGAGATCTGCTGACTTTGCTGAGACCTGGCATATGCATAAATTCAACCTCTGCCTCATATCCCTGAATCTAAACTTTAGATTATAAATTCTTGATGGAAGAAGCTGGAATATCATCTGTAAGAACTGACATAAAACAACTGTAACAACTATGCAGACTGTATTTGCTAAAAGGTACAAAGGAGTTCATTTGATATAACTGCATTGACTCTACCCTTTCTCTCTGGAAACTATTGCTTGAGATTTTCAGAGCCCCAAGAAAAGGCCTTTCTATGACTAAAGTGTTCTACAGGTCACAACTGAAAAAGTGCTGAATGCTGTGGGTTTAGTATCAAAGAGAAACACACTCTCTCTTCTGAATTACACATTTATTAACATATGTTTGTTTTACATATTTTTAGGGTTTTGGGTTTTTTTTCTAGTCTGCACTTATGCTTTTCTGGAATTCATTTAAATGAAAAGCAAAGTTTCAGAATTTCAGAAGTACCTTACATGGCTCTACAGTCGGCTCTAGTGCTTATTACATGTCTTTTTCCCCTTTACAGAAGTCCTGTAAAATTAATATGTGGATTTGTTGCTTAATAGGAACATAAATTTAAGTCAGTAAGGTAATTACAGAATTATCCCTAAACTCTGAAGAAGCTTTCCTTTGGCAAGCTGCTTTTTAGCTATCCATCACATTCTCTAGTAGAACAGGTAATTTGTATTAAAGGTTTTATACATAATGACCATCACCACATATTTACTGAAAGTTGTTGTGCTTCACCCATTGGATTGCTTTTGTCTGTTCACTGCCTTCTCACTCAGGTACAGTTCTCATTGAAGAAGGATGACTTCCTACAAAGCCTGTTCTCGATTTCTTTATTTTTTACCATTCCAAAAGGAAAATGTTAAAATCAGCATCCTTCGTGTACAAATTCTACTTTTTTTCCCTTATGTGTAAAATACCTGTGTGTACCTGTAATATACGGTTAATGATGTATAAGCTTAGCTCTGTAGACCAGGAACTGAAAGCTTCTACAGTATCCAATATTTTAATCAGCTTGCTGCACTTGGTGAATGCATTAGGGAAACAAATCATGCAGTCTATTAAAATTCTTAGCTTCAGTTCTTTGGAAAGGAGTTTGCATGTTTTATTCTGAGCACAAAAGCTGTTACCAGGAACACTCCTTAAATTATTTTACTGGTAGGCCGCCTTGGAGTCTAATAATCCTTAAGTCTTATATTGTCTTAGGGTCTAATAATTGTGCAGATTTTGTAACTCTTCAGATTCACATATAAAAGAGGTGACATTTTCAGTATCTTGAAGAGCAACTTCATGTGCCTTCAGCAAAGTCCCAGATTGCCATTTCTGAGGAGTGGGGGATACACGAAGGAAGGGAAGACCATGTTTCTCTGATTTCAGAAAAAACTTTTCCAAACAGCTGACGAGGAAGGCTGTCAAGAAAGAAACAGGGATAAAATGCTACTATGAGTGTGGCCAAAGTCTTTAGCTATTCCATTTATCAAACAACTCTTCTGGCAGGCGTGTACTTGTCACCATCCATGGAACAGTTGACAGAGATGTAGAATTACCTGAAGACTCAATTTTTTACGTACACCAGTAAATCTACAGAACTCCATTCTTTTCATTGCTGGCTGGTCAGCTGACAATGGCTAGGATTGCTTAGAAAGGAGGTAGTTGAATAAGGTATTAATTTTTCTGCAAGGTAGGGCTTTCAGAAACCATTCATCTCTGGTCAAAATTTCCAGATGTTTTAAATTAAAACTGGTTTTTAGAGTGAGAAAAAGAGGATGCATTCTCTTTTAGAGTTTTCCTATATGGTTTTGTACATTTATGAAATATGGGCTGAAGGCTTTAGAGCTATGACTAAGAAAATGTAGCTACTTCATACATGAGATGTTTGTCAAATAGATCAGATTTGAATTTTCTGTTCAAGAGATATCCCAAGTTTTCGAAAAGATGTATTCCTGAAAGCAAATTGTGAAGGAGGCATATTTTTAGTAATTTGGGAAGAAGCATCTACCATCACTATTTCCAGAAAACTCTGTCAATGACACTGTCATATAATTCTAATGAAAAAGACATTCTACTCACTTCTGTAGCTCCTCTCATCCCAGCACCCCCAAGATATTCACAGACACTAATCAGTTGTGTCTCACTGTCACTATTGTGAAGTAATTAAACAGCAAGTCACTTTTGCAACAAAAGAAAAATGAGATTTAGAGATAAAGGTCAGCTTGTGTTTGATCCTGGCAATAACATGTAAGAGAGGAAAGATCTTTCTTATTATTATTTTTTGTAAAAAGCTGGGAACATTTTATAACCACTTCATTCAGGGATGTCACTTGGCTGATAACCCCTAAAAGTGCCCTAAAAATCTCCCCAAGGAGTGATCACTGAACTTGGCAGCTGTGAAAGGCATCATATGGAGTAGCCTGCTGATGAGAGCAGTGGCATGGCTTCAGGGTGGGTACTTGCTTTGTGGGCAGGGGATACTCACAGCACTCTAATACCTGACATTTGCACATGGAAAGTCCCATGCTGCTTCTGCTGTTCAGCTGTTTCTAAGCTACTTAGCTGAGACTTAAGTAACTTCTCTAGAATCAGACAAGAAGCAGTGACAGACTAGGGACTGTGATTCCCATGACTGTTTGCTTCTGCCCAGACAGCATTCATTCCTCCAGACTGAATGCTCTAACACATGACTGATTAATATATTTTCTTACAAATTTTAATAACTCCATCATGTCTTTCTCCAGAGGCATCCTAAAATGCAATTCTACCATATCAATGAGTTTTCCACGTGATGCTCAAAGTCACATATGTTAAAAGACATACAGCTTGCATTTTCCACTGCTTGGTTTTTCACCTCAGTAGGGAAACTAGTGCAACCTTCATTGTTTCTTTTAATTGAGTTGTTATTTTCCTAGCAGAAGGTCACTTTTCTGTAAAATACCCCCCTAGGAAAGCATGTTGCATTAGCCACATGCCAAAGAATGCATAGGACACTTAGGAATCTCTTCATCCCAGAGGCCCACAAGAAGTTATTAAATTAAAGGAAAAACATTACATTACTTCAGGGAAATTTATGACCCAAATGTTTTTACAGCAGTACTTGCAAATGCTCGTCCCACTCCAGGACAATATGAAAGTTTCAAACAAACAAAAAGAAAATCTGGTCTGAAGAACTGCAAGCACCATTCTTTGAAAGACAAGGTTCTATTTCAGATGAGGCAGGTGGTGCAGAAATGCCTGATATTCAAACAAAGCAATTTATGACTCATCTGAGAAAACCAGTTCCACCTCTACCTTATTCCAAATTAGCAGGTGGAGATGAGTGCCCAGTCTGGCATGTGGGAGCAAGACAAGGGCAGCAAATAAACATTCCAGCTGGGGAACGGGCTACAACTGATCAGTAGAAAATCTTGGGCACAGGGCTGTGGGGAAATTAAGGCCATCAGTAGCTTTTCTGTAACTGGCTTGGACTCTGACAGACTATAGTTACAGGTTGCTTTACTTTGGTCTCCCTCAATGACAGTATGGCATTCATTACCCTTCACTACACAGTGCATCCCCTCAGCATTACCACTTTCCTTTCAAGAGTGATTGGACACCTTTCTCATTGTCATAAATGCCACTTTAAAAGCCATTTTATGTGCAGTGTCTTATAAATCAGTTACAGCTCACACAAAGTTCAAAGTGGGAAATGGCTGGCATTCAAGGAACATAGTTGTCCCTAACTTTGCATCGCACTAAAAACATGCAACACATGGCAAACCATTGCTGGCACTACCACCCAGTAGTTCATCTCAGGTCTTTGTCCTTATTTCCAGTCTACTGCCTGTTACATGCTGACACTGCAGAGGCTTTGTTACCTTCTTCACGTGTGCTAATCACTTTTCTGCAGAAAGCAAATATTTTCTCTGCTGCACAAAATTGCCAGATGCTATAGGCATATGACAGAAACAAACCTTCTGGGTCCTTGAATTTAAATCCTCACAGCCACAGACAACCACAATGCATAACCTGTGTCTAGCTTCCTAAATTTATGCAACTCTCTGTTGAAAATAATTTGAATCTTTGCCAGCTGGACAACTGTTGCAGACTAATATCTTTGTTTTTTAGAAGTCTTCTAATTCCTAACAGTTCAATTTGCATCTTTTCTTTACAGCCATGCAATCTTGTTTCAGTATTGTTCTTTGGCTGAACTAACTGTTTTCTCTTCCTAGCATTTACTCTCCCCTTGTATATTTATGGTGCAATCATATTTTCTCTCAGCTTTTAATTCCTATGTTAAGCAAGGCAAACTCACATAATCTCTTCTCATAAGAGATTTTCTCTTGTTCCATTCTCTGGTTATGCTAATAAGGTTCTTCCTCCTCATTGCACCTTGAATTCTTCTTTCTTAAACACAGGTAATCAAAACTATCCACATTAATTCTGATAATGGTTTACCGGTGCCCTCCCCAATGGCATTAATTCTTACACTGCCCACTTGTCCTAGGGATTTTTGGCTGAGTACACTGGGATACTGTTTGTTATGGATTATTTTATGATCTTTCCAACTTTGTGTAATTGGTAAAAAAAAAAAAATAGGCATATGCTGACTTCTTGTGCAAAGATATTTAGTATAATAATAAATATGACTGGACCCAAACCAAATTAGAGGTCCTCTAATTTTCTCATGGCCAATACTTCATCCATCTCATCAACAATCTCTGCAATTCTGTTTTCCATCTCTGCACTTTTTGGAAGAAAATCAAATATGCTAAATCTATAACAATTCTGTTATCCAAAAATCAAAGGGTTTTTTTTAATCAAAGAAGGATATCCATTGTGTTGACTTTGGTAAATCCTTTATATGCTTTCATATTGTTTATGTTCTGCCTCACATTGTCTACTTCTCTTGCTGATTTTATGTGCACTCCTACCTTGATTGACTGCAGGTTAAAATCTGGTAACTAAGTCATTACAGTTACGATAATTCCATTAGTTTACATATTCTTTGTAATTTCCTGTAATTTGAAGTAAAAAGTCACCAGAAAACTCTCATCATTTTATACCGTTATGCAGGCTGATGAGTACCAAAGCCAACCACAAATATCTCAGCTCCCCCATCTCCAGAATACATCAATTATGGGAGCATCCAGACAGTTCCTTCTGCAATTTCCACCTGGTGTTCTCATCCTAGGACAAACCTCTTTGCCCATCAGAGAGAGCAGAAAGGAGGGGAGGGAGAGGATGCACACAAAGACTTGACTGTCTTTTGTCACTGTCACACTTACTTTTAATCCTAATCACCAACTTCATGCCATAAATTGAAATTCCATGAGTGAGGAAATCTGAAAGAATCCAACCAAGCTCCATTGTTTCCTGAGGCTATGTGGCCTGAATACAGTGGGTCTTCTGGTCCTGAATTATTTACATATTTTTGAGAATCATTCTTCTGAGTGGATAAACAGAATCTTGGTACTCTGAAAGCCACTTTTTTTCTTTAAGTTGAACTTTTTAGATAAAGTGCTGGCAATTGTACTGTTGGTCTATTGAAATTCTAAATTAGTCTTCATTGGTTTTACCAAGGCAATTCAGTTTTAAAGCAGAAAAAGATTTTCTGTGACGAGATTATTAGATATAATGAAAGTGGAGGTGTTTTTAATAATAATACAGTTGTAGCCATGGCACTTAAAATATTTATGCAGATGATTAATTCAAATTATGTCAACAGACTGATTCAAGTAAGTATAATTCTTTTCTCCCTAGGCATTTGTACATAGATGCTAAATGTTCATATAGAATTTTGGGCACAGATTTTCCTAACACTTTGCAGCATTTCATTATGGTTTAAATGGTAGTTTAGAAAAAAACAGTTTAAATCATGATGTAAATTAATTCGTTTTTAAATCATATTCATTTCAGGCGCTGTCTTTCTATCTTGTCTTGCTACAGTTGTTCTGAGGACAAGGAAAATGAATATTTCTGCTCACAACTTTTCATTTAGAAACTTTGCACACATATAATTTCTTACATTTTAAAAGGAAAGAAAAGCTTCATGTAAAATTTTGTTTAAAAGTTAATAAAATGGTAATCTATTTTTTAACAGCATGAAGGCAGTTACTGTCACAAGGCTGCCATAATACTGTCTTGCATAATTTAGACTTTTTTTCATCCTCTTGATCTAAATGTCTTGACTTCATTTTTAAAATACAGCTTTTTGTCTCAAGTCATGCACTGCAGACAACCCTCTGCTAGTATGAAATCTTAGAAACAAATGCTTTAGAAATGCATAAATCCTCTCACTCACCCCTTTATGTTTTCCAGTGCTGCAGCAGCAAACAGGAACCGGTCTGCTGTTGGCTTTACACTTCCTGAGACTCATGCGTACTCAAGTGAAATAGTTCACAAAAGGTGGCTAAACCAGACAGGTCCCTCACTCACATACTGGATCAAGTTTTCTACCTCTAGTTACCATGAAGTAACATATTCTTACCTCCCACAAGTCAGTTCTGTTTCCCACTCTTGTACTACTTCATGATACTTCTGGTTTGTATTTTCAGCAGATACATTTTCCTGCTGCAGGATAAAAAGCAAACAATATCAAAGATATCTTCTTCCATCTTGGGAAATCTACCCTGGATTTTGGCAACTATAAATTATTACAAGTATATTTTCCAGAGCAGAACATCTTTGACTCAAACTTTTAATACAAGTTTGAGTTAGCTGGAACACAATTAGCTGGGTCCATCCACTGTGTCCCCTCACACACACCTTTTTCATATACAGAGTTACTACACTAAAAACAAAATTGAGTCATATTTTTGGATGGCCTTTTTTTATTAGGGTAGTAAAGTACATAGTGCAACAGGGTCCTTACCCTGATGGTGACCCTGGACAGCCACAGAGGAATAAATAGCCATGAAAAATTGCTTATAAAAGAGGCACTACAAATGACTAAACCTTATACAGCCAGGTAGAAAAATCAATAAATTTATATCATCACAAGCCCCTGCTCTGATAAAAAAGTTTTTCACTAGCTACCACCCAGGCGCCTAAACACCTTTACAAGTCTTAGCCACAGTCCAGAGCAGAACCTACAGCTAATAAACAAATTAAAGAATAAGGAAAGCACCACAGAAGAGGAAGAAAAGGACACAGGGAATGTGCTTTCATAAAAGCACTTCACGGAAAAGTGACAGTCTGGATGTCTGGTTTTCAAAACTGCACCAGGCTCTTACCACTTTTAGTAAGATGCACAATTTACAGTTTTGACTGATTTTTATTACATTCAAATGTGACATATTCGAGAGGGGGGTTGATATCCTTGTGTCTGTTTGTAAGCACTTAGACAAATTGTTCAGTAGCTTCAGAACTGTGCCAAATTCATAGCAATTTTTCATAGTAAAATAAGCCACTTTGTCCTCTCCAAAAACCTCTCTGATGCTTTACCATGCTCAGACAAAATCTGATTTCATGAACATTACCACCTGCTTTTATTTTGCCTTTCATCCAACAAAGAATAACTATCAGTTACACACAACCCTTTATATGCTGCATGGGAGAGCTCTGTTCTGATGTCTCTGCTTCCCCCTTGTTGTGGTGCCTTCTGTTGCATAGGACCAATTCAGTTTCATGGTAAAGTGCTGTAGTTAAAAGGGTATAATGAAGTATATTATAACCCACTACAGACAGGAGAACACACATCTTCTCCTCTTTTCTACTCAGTGTACTGACTACAGTACCCTTTGTGTGAATCATCTGTCACAAAAGAGACCAGGAGATATTGCTGCTGTATTTTCTTTTAAGCATTAGTAACTCTCATGAGATGAATCAACAGACATTCAATGAGTCACCGTTCCTGTTCCTTCCCTCTTTCCAGGCAGCTAAGTAGTTATTGGAAGAGAGATGGCTGGATGAGAGGTAACATCTATGTCTCAAATTGTATTTATTGCCTTAGAATTAAAGTAAGTGGGTATTTCTTCAAGGCCTGCTCTAACCATCTAATGTTTGACTTTAAACAAGTCCTTTCACATATCTTTGCTTTAGCTCCCTGTTTATGCAGGAATGATAATATTATTTTTTTGTTCTTACTGCCCATGGCTGAAAATTGCTGCATCAACTAAAATACAACCATAAAAATATAGGAGTTGTTTCCAAATGCTTATCTACAAGACAGCTGCAGTGCAATTAGCATAACTGAAGTAATTAATAAATAATTATAATAAATAATTATCTTCTTAGGGTATATTTGGCCTTTGCATGATCTTTCATGAGAAAATTTGGTACTTTCATTTAATGCAATTTTTTCCCCCAAAGCAATCTAATGTACTCTGTAGGAAGACTGGTATTTATGTTTGATTGGTTCATTGGCAGTCAAGATTATTTTAAAGTGAGATAAAATAACTTTGTTATTACCAAAATCAAATTTCTCCTTATTTTTGTCCTTACACAGATGTGTACTAATTATGAGAAAGGGGCTGTATTGAGTTGTGATTTCCCTTCATATTGAGCTTCAGTATAGCTATGGCTTTACAAAATATTGCAAGTTGTGTGTGTAAGTGCTTGTCTGCCAGTAGAAAGGGAACTGCTGTCTCTCTACAAGGTGAGAGAAGCCAAGACCATTATTTTTTTTACTACCTTGCACATGGAGAGGTTTTGGCCAGTTTCAGTTAGCCTGTGTGCAGTGTAGTACAGTACTCTGAGTCAACTGGTATATATTGAATATTTAAGGTTAACACCACAGGTTAGGATAATGAATTTCAAGGCACAACATGGATACAATCAGCAAAGGTTATTCCAGTAGACAAAGTCCAGCATAGGCAATGAAAGAACAAAAACCAGCTAGTTATTCAGTCAGACAGACAGATACATGAAAATGTAGTTGAACAGTCATAAAATGAAATGCTGAAAGAATGATTTTAACATATTTAATTCCCATTAATCCAAAGGTGCTTTGTTCCTGTAACTGAAATTAGATTTTAGACTTGTTATCTGTCCAGTTGTTGAAATTACTGGTCCAGTTGTAAATCTTATTAGAAAGAAGATATTAAAGTATCTTGAAGGAAGAACATGCATTAAAGTTCACTCCATTTAAACATATAGCAGAACAATTTATTTGTGTGCAGTCTTGTCTTGCAATGCAACAACCTAGTCATACACCTAAGAAAACAGCAGCTCTTGCTGAATCAGGTCAACAGTAGATCCAACTCCCTGTCCAATCTTAAAGAAATGTCACTGCAAATTTACAGCTGCCAGATGTAGAGACTGCACACAGCAGAGACTGAATCAAGCGCCTTCAGACTGCAGACCAAACGGTGGAGAAAATGAGGATCAAGAATATGAGCATAGACACTTTAGAGGATGCTCTTTCCTGCATTCAACAAGACCTTTTCCTTTATTTTTCATTCTGATATGATTTTTTGGTGTGCAGCACACTTTGAAAAATTCCAGATAAAAATAAATTGGAAAGGTCATAAGAAGCTTCAGACATTCTGAAGAGTTATGTATTGAAATAATGAAATTGCGCAGGATTGAACAGATTCTATTCACCATAAATTAGTTTCTTTAGTCTTTGGGGGGAAAAGCACCCTTGAATTACTATTTGCATCTTTTCTAAATATTATGTTATAATTTCTTCCAAACCTTTAATAGTTAAAGCCATTCAGCTATACTTGTTTTCATTCCTTTACCTTTCATTTAGAAGTTAATTTCCTTTCTCCTTTCTGTACATGTTTCTAGACTTCCTATGACTGAAGGTAAAATGTGTTTAAAAATATTTCCTCCAGGCAGCAAGAATTTCACTGAGAGAAATCAGTAATACCATTACAGAATGTCTGAAATCACTAATATTTAAGACTAACTTTACAGTTATATCATCAAAATGTTAATGCCAATAACAGTCATTGACTTCCTTTTTCACAAGAAAGTAATATTTTACCATTACATATGGTAATCTCTCTTCCCACACATCTCAAGTTCCTGAACATCAAGGCAGTAACTGGGGGATAAAAGTTTCTGTCATTGCAACCCAACTCAGCTTCACAATCACCTGAGGAACCTGAACAAACAGAATGGGATTGACAAGATGCATCCCATGGTCCTGAGAGAATTTGCTACTGTTGTTGCCAAGCTATGCTCTGTGATATTTGAAATATCATGATGCTCAGGCAAAGTCCCCAGTGACTGGAAAAAGGTAAAGAAGAAAACCCTGGGAACTACTGATCAGCCTTAACTCTCTGCCTTGTAAGATCATAGAACAGATCCTCCTGGAAGCTGTGTCAAGGCATATGCATGGCCGGGAGGTGATTAGAGACAGCCAACATGGCTTCACCAAGACAAAATTGCCTGACTAATCATCAACCAATTCTCTCAGGACTCTGGGAGAGCATCTCTTTGGGTCCCATGGACTTACGTACATTCAGGTTCCTCAGGTGGTCACAAACCTGATCTCTACTTACAGTGGGAAGCACTTTGCTCCCTCAGTCCCATCCTGCTGTCCATCTACTTGAGAGGTGTGGGAAGAGAGGTTGTCATTGAAGACTTAGACAAAAGAGATGTTGACTACTTCAGCCTTCTCCTTGTCCATTGTTACCAGTTTTCCACCACTGTTTATCAGGGTTGGATGCACCTTCTTTGACCTTCCTTTTCTGGTTAACATACCTGTAGAAGCCCTTCCAGTGATTCTTTGCATCCCTTGCCAGGCTCAGTTTCAGCTTCACCTTGGCCTTCCTCATCCCTCCCTACACAGCTGTATTTGATCTCTGTACTCTTCCCAGGCTTCCTGTCCTTGTTTCCACTGCTTGTGCATTTACTTCTTCCCCTTTAATTTGACCAGCAGTTCCCTACTCAGCTATGCCCATCTCTTGCCTTCCCTGCCTGATTTCTTGCTTCTGGGAACTGCCAGTTCTTGTGGTCTATGGAAAACTTCCTTAAAGGTCTGCCAGCTCTGCTCTGCTCCCCTGTCCCTGAGGGCAGTCTGGCAGGGAATCCTATTGACTATCTCCTTGTAGAGCTGGAAGTTTGCTTTCCTAAAGTTCAGTGCCTAACTTTGCTCCTTACCTGATCCATATATCTCAGGGCTGCAAACTCAACCTGTGCATGATCGCTGCAGCCCAGGCTGTCTCCAATCTTGATGTCCCCAATTCACTCACATTGGTGACCCTCAGACCCAGTGGGTTTAGTCATTCCCTACAGAATATCAGCTTGTTCTAAAGGTTCAGAGACACACTAAGCCTCACTTGTATTGTACCTTGTGGAAGGATTTATACAGGAGAAGTGGGTCTAAAATAATGTTGAATCAAAGCAATAGCCTTACTCACCCCTTTTTCCTTCTCGACACTTACATAAATGACTGCATAAGATTCAAAAAAGTATAAAGTTGCGTGATTTTTCTTTATTTGACTTGTAACCCACAGGCAAATGTAGAGCGTGTCTAGTCTTTACGATGAGCCCCTATGTTAGAGAGATACCTGAGCTGTTTCTGAGAAAAATATAGCACGTCCACATAAATCAGCACTCAGATATGCTGGACTTGATCCTAGATGCAGTATAGTCTCTCATTAGAACTAATTACTGTTGGCACAGCATCATGCTGATGCAGCTGTACAGCATCCAGAGCTGGTTCATTTGGCGCTTAGCTCATGGATCACTGAAGTCTTGGGAATGGATGTGCATTGTCATTTGGTCAAATGAATGAAGCTTCTGCTCATTAGTTCAAATGGACTTTTCATTTGGGAATTAGATAAATGATGAAACCATCCAGATGCTTAGTCCAATTATTGTAAATACAGTCATGATTTTTGACAACTACCTGATTATTAACAGCCAAGCTACACAGTAATTCCTGTACTGAAGTCAAGTAACTTGGATCAACAATTTCTTTCCGTTATGTTACTTTGGTAGCTTTAATTTTAAGTCATGTCCTTTAAGAAGTGGCCTCCTTAAAGCAGGCCCTGTGTTCCAATATGGCACTTCAGGGTAGCATCTGTAGCCATTTCCACATGTTTTCTGCAGCCAGGAACAACCTACCAATGCTGTTTCCATGTCAGCATTGGCATGGACTCTCTCAGCCCTGTGCAAATGAGGGCACCAGGGAAGGTAATTTGGAGATGACTTTGTAAACCTACCTTTAAACTCAGATATCTAAGTGGGAAAGGTGGACAAGATTGTTACTTTCAAATCCTAGAATTCCTTTTTTTCTATGCAGAGTCTATCAAAGGCAGTGGGAAGGATTCCAATAACTACATACATCAGGCCTGATCTTGACCATGGTGATAGATTTCATATAAAGATATATAGATCACTAGCTCTAGAAATAGCTATCATGTCTCTCTTTTGATTAAGTCTTCTTTTATTAGCAATCATTTCACTGAATTCTGCCCACAGGTTCAGAGAGTGAGCCCTTTGTCAGAGATGTATTTACAAACAAACTGTCCGAGAAGTTTGGCAGATGTTGCCCTTACAGTGATAAAATATTTTCAAGCTGTTTTCTCAGAACAAATATCTGGCAGATTCAGTTTACAGTTTATAGCTTATTGTTGTAAACTATTTTACAGCCAAGTGAGTGAAACCAGTTTCTAGATGTAACACGGCATTTATGTTCTAAGAATGGGATTTCAAAAGGATTCTAAAGAAGTTAGATACTCTTGCCTTTGATGTAAGTCAACTAAAACATCAGTCAGTCCCATTTGAAGGATATAAAAATACATCAGGGGAGGTAAGAGAAACAAAGTATGAGGGAGGACATTAAACTATGTGTTTCAAAGAAAGGATAATGGGGGAGAAGGAGAGAAATAGAGAGATGGGCGTACATTAGAGAGATGGTTGACAGGAGGGTTGTAATTCCTCTTCCTTTTCTTTCACAGTTTATGTGTCTTGAGAACATGCACCTACTGCTTAGCATCTTGTGAGTATTCACCCATCTGTTAACATCTCTTTCTTTGCTGGCAACCACATTATAGCTAGAGATCCTAGCTTGAAAATCATCAACAAAGATCAAACTAGAAAAAAGATACTTGAAACACAAGGAGTTCAAGGAAAATAGGAGATCTAGCTGGTCACAGATCTTGAATGCCAGAAGTGTCTATCAGCTCGTTTAACCTGACCTTCTGGATAGCAAAGGACATAGAAATGTGTACTGCTTTCCCTGCAGCTGACCCTCAGAACTTGTGTTTAACTAAAGTATATCTATCAGAAAGCCTTGACAGGAAGGACCCAAGAAACATGGAATCCTACAGACAATACAGTCACAGAATCACAGAATCACAGAACACCAAGTTAGAAGGGGCCTCAAGGATCATGTGGTCCAACCATTCCTAAAACAAGTACAGTCTAGACAAGATGTCCTAGCACCCTGTCCAGCTGAATTTTAAAAGTGTCCAGTGTAGAGGAACCTACCACTACCCTGGAGAGATTACCCCAGTAGCTGATTGTTCTCGTGAAAAATTTTCCTCTTCTGTGTCCCCAGGAGTAACTTGTATCCATTTCCCTTCATTTTTTCCACGTGACTTCCTATAAAAATGATGCCTCCATCTTCTTTGTAGCCATCCTTTAAATACCAGAACAATGGTGACAAGGTCTCCCCCAAGCCTTCTTTCTCAAAGCTAAACACAGTTTTCTGAGCCTTTCCTCCTATAGGCTTCCCAGTACTTTGCTGTCTTTGTGGACCTTCTTATATTTATCTTTGTTGAACTTCACAGGTTCTTGTTAGGCCACTCTTCCAGCCTATCCAGGTCTTCCTGCACAGTGACTTCGTTGTACCCCTTCATTTTTATGGGCAAATGCCTCATAGATTTAAGGTGAGGAAATTGAGAGATCTGAATAGAGCTAAAAAACAACACAGAAAAAAGAGTGAGAAGGGCATTTTGTTTGCCAAAGTTGCTCTTCTGTGTTCTGAACAGATGGCTGACAACATCCTGAGACCTTAGAAAATTGAATCAATGAAAGAAACGTGTTCAGATTTAATTATATGTAATTGCACAAGGCACAGAAAGGGTAAAACTAAGCCACAAACCTCAGTTTATTGAGTGTATTTATGTAACAGGAGCATATAGAAAATTCACTCTTGTTCAATTTTACAAAATTTTCATCACAAAACCTTTTACTGACTGAATAAATTAAAATCTACATTTACCTTTTTTTTTTAATTTCATAATTCAGCAATTTCAGACATTTGTTCAAAGTCTGATCCTTATTCTCATTTCTTAGAAAAACTGGCTTGGGTTTTACAGTATTTGGTAGACTGAAAATAAAATTATTATTAGGAAAACTCACTTCATTACCTGAAAAGTGACCAGCACAAATCTCTGGTCATTTTTTTGCAGCTGATTTCCTACATATTTTTGAAAAAAATCCTGTGTTGAGTCAGTCAGTCATTTTGAATAAATACTCACATATGCACATGTATGTTAGATAATTTTTTAATCATCCTATTCAAATGTTTGACAGAATAACACCACTGTCACATCAACCAAAGATGTATTTTAGTCAAAGAGATTATATCATGCAAGGACTGTATGTGTAACCAGAGAGTGAAAAGTACAAAATACTTAGGGAAAAAAGCTAAATAATTGCCAGTCTACTATATAAGTTACACTGAACTTCTGAACAAATTGGATGTTGTACCGGCTCTGGCTGAAATGGAGTTAGTTTTCTCCTCAGCATCCCATATGGTGGTGTGTTTTGGATTTGTGCCTAGAATAGCATTGATACCACACCAGCGTTTTGGTTATTGCTGAGCAGAGCTCACACAGCACCCAAGATTTCTCTCTATCCCAGTCAGGACACTGAGGGTAGCAAAGACTTTGGAAAGGGACAGAGCCAGGACAGTTGATCATTGACCAAAGGAAAAACACCTTGCTCAGCAGTATAGCTGGCATAGAGGAAAAAGGAGTGGGGGCCACACAGTGTGCTCAAAGCCCCATCCAACCTGACCTTGAATTCTTCATTCTCCCAGTCCCTGCCTGAGATTCAGGGTGTCAAAAGATGTGGCAAGAGCAATTACCAGTAAAAACTGAGACAAAAAGAATGCTGAGTACCTCAGCCTTCTCCCTGTCAGTCGTCACCAGGTCACCTGTCTCATTTTTGGGATCATGAAATTTCTTTTGTCTTCATTTTCTGACTAACATGCTTGTAGTCAAATATTCATCCATTTCTGTGAAGATACAAGTACCTGTCATTTTACCTAGAGATGTCCCTGGTTGGAAAGTATTTATTCCATAACTGAAAATGGAACTAAGAATGAAGAGTCAGAACCAGCAACATAACTTGCATATGAGACATCCTGTTGGCAGCCTCTGCTCCTCTGCGAAGCTCTTTTCATTAACATATTTCATGTTTTTTTCAGGCCATCAGTCTAGCAAATATGTTTCCTCTCCTTTGGTATGAGAATCATGTTTTTAAATTGGTTGAGGAAGGATCAGGACAGTCCAAAGAGTCTGTATTATCTTCTCTAACTTTCAGCATGTCACTAGGTACATGCACTGAAAGTGGCCTATGATAAGAAGATTTTGCTGGAACGCTATTGCTTCCCTAGCTATAAGATTAACTATAAAAATACAATATTAATTTATACAATTGGTACTCATTTCAAAGGGAGTGATTTTCTCCAAAAAGTACAAATATAATTACGTGTCTTTTAGGCTGTGATACAAATTTTAGTTTAAAGCCATGCATAAAGTTACACTACGCAGGCACGGAACTTCTACTTGAGATATCTCTATTTGCCAATGTTCTTCACTTTCCCTTTTAAAGGAAGAATAACTTTCCTTTAAAAAAATTAGGGATACTTCTGTCCAGAAGACCAAGAGCTTGCAAACAAAGATATATTCTTGTGGAGGTTTTCAAAAATTCTGAATGGATAATAGTCAAGGTACCCAGTAACAATTTTGGCAGTGTCATCAGCTGCCTCAGAATAAGAGGAAATGTCTGCTAAGACTGTGCTTCTTTTACAGTCTTGTAGACAGACAGCTTTTGGGAAGCAATTCAAGCCTGACAGTGAAGAGTTCTGAGGCAGTTCTTCAAAGCAAAACTAAAGGAGAATTATACATCCACCCTTGCAAATAGACTTGAACGCAACATACAATTTAAGTACTGGAGAGGTTTTACTCTAATTCCTTCTTTGCCTGGGTTTATTGGCAGAACCACTGACAAACATACATTACAAAACATAATAACATTAAAATTAAACATCCTTATTTCTATAACAGCAAGCTTTGGTTTATACAGATTTTGTGCCTTGTAAAGTGTAAAAGGCCAAACAGACTAAATCCATGGCTTATAAAAGGCAGTTCATTCAAGAAATTAAATTATTTTATTCAGCACAGAACAGAAAGAGCAGCAGCTTTTCTTTTTTTGTTCTTTTAGAAGTAGCCAATTTTGAAAAAAATCAATTATATAATAAATTTTGGTTGAAAGGACAATTACTTTAAAAAAATTTATTCCTATCCTTTCAGTTTTCTTAAAAATGCTGTCAAGTCAGTCTGGTATAACCTTGTGAAAATCTATTAGGTCATATAAAAAATTATTTCTCACTATTTATCAGCATTGTTAGTGATAATGAACATGGAGTGGTGCTTTTACCACAATTTAATTGCCTTGCCGAGTAAGAGTTTTATAATAGTGCTTTATCAATTGAACCAAACCAGAAACCACAGCTGTACTGGAACACGTAGACTATAATTGGGCACCCGAGATCTTTCAAAGAAATTAAAAGGGAGGTCTGGCTTTTTTATTTTGTGTGTAAAAAAGCAAATTAAATTGAACCCTTGGTTGTCTTTACTTCTGTCTGGTACCCTCATTTGTGAATGCTGTAACTGATAATCCATTCTCTGTTAACCCTTTCATCTGATGTTTACCACTAGAATACAATTTGCAGCCCAAAGATATATAAACTAAATATCAATGGGAAAGTCATAATTATATTACTTTATTTAAAAATAATTTTTATATTATTACACTCAACATTCAATAATAATTATCAATTATATATTTGCCTGAATGACTTGAAGGAATGTCTAGTAGGGCTTAATGGACATTTGTAAACTTTCTAAACATGGTTTGAATCATACCCTATAAACAGAGCACTCTGTAGGGCTTACTAAAGATCCATTTCTTTTTCAGCCATAAAATGTCACATGGATCTTAACCACAGCATTATTACTTCATTGCAAGAATTAATTGCCCTCAAAGTAAAAAAAAAATTTAGACTTCTCCATCATTTTTTATTGAAATGCTTATTCCCTAAAAAAACCCCATATAAACTGGAAAGCTGCAGAGTTCAGAGATTAATGCAATTGGTTGATAGTCTGCTGATATTTTTTTACAAAAGTCTAATTTCTACTCATGTTAGAAGGAACTGAACATGCTTATAAATTCAGAAAGATGATTTAGCAGTGTGTATTTCTATTTGATATGACTTCTTGCTGTTTAGGAAGTGTAAGTGAATGTGTTTACAATGTAAGACTGCACACGAATTGTGGACATCTTTTGCTTGCTGTTTCAGCTGCTACAGAGGTCTCTTTTTCATTTGATGTGGGAAACGGGCCTGTGGAAATTGTTGTGAGATCTCCCAACCCGCTCAATGATGACCAATGGCACCGGGTCAATGCCGAAAGGAACGTCAAGCAGGCCAGCCTGCAGGTGGACCAGCTGCCCCTGGAGGTCCGGAAAGCTCCAACAGAAGGACACACGCGGCTGGAATTGTACAGCCAGCTCTATGTTGGTAAGATGCAGAGGAGGCAGCCGGGCTTTGCTCTCACATGCTGAACATTTTTTGCCTTGTCTATTGCCAGCAGCAGTTAGTTAATGTGGGAAGCTGTGCTCCCCGAGCATTTGTGTGACAGCAAAACAGGAGGGAAAAAGAAAAAGAGAAAACAAAAAAAAGGAAAAAGAGAAGACAAAAGTGTCCATAATTACAGAAATACAAAGATCAACTAAGAGAAAAATATTGTGTGTCAGAAACTTGTCCTTTTTGTCTTTCTCCACCTACATCTCCTGGCAGAAAGTGCCTCCAGCAGACTGCAGTGCCAAACTCCTTTTTTACTGTGTCTCTTCCCAGACACACAAACACTTTTTCACTACAGAAGTGAAAACTTCTGCAGTATTCTTGCCAGGACTGCATGTGTCTGCAGTGCCCATCCTAGCCTCGGCAGCACTTCCAGCCTCTTTAGATTTGGTCATTGGCCATGCTTTTGCAGTCACAGCTCTCACTGCAGTCTTTTCCCTTTAGTCCTGTGGGCTATTTACTCATTCGATGTAGGAAAGCACCACACAGTGCTACACAAATGCACTCCCTGGAACCAGGTTAGTCCAGTTGCTTTCTGGAGCTGCTGGTTTCCGCCACTTTTTGGGTGAGCTATTCCAGCAGCATTTGTATTTCTCTGACTGTTAGCCACAGGGCTGCAAAGTGCCGACATGCCAAGTGTCATTAGCTGGAATCGCAACTGCATGAAATGTTGAGCAAAGAAGCAGTTTCATACCTCTCTAGATATCTGTTAACAAGAGAAGAAGGAAGGGAAAAGAGAAAAAAAAATCTCTATTTTCTCCATGTTAGTCAGCATTCAACAACTCAAATGAATTAAAATTATGTTTAAAGTCTTCATTGCCTTAGTAATCAGCCCAGTGTCACTGTAAACTATGTATAATGTGTCATCAGATGTGCAGGTGTTATTTACAAGCTTAGATTCTCCTTTACTGCTGTGATCCCAGCAAAAGGCAATTTCAAAATAAGCTGAAGGATGAAGTTTGTTTAAAAGAGGGACACTTAACCTTTTAACAAAATACCAAGCCTTTTGCTGTAAACAGGAAGAGGTGGATTTTTTTTTCTAGCCTACGTTCTTTGAGAGTTGTTGATAATGATGATTTTATTTGGTAGTTTTGAATTGACTGTAACACCAGCAATGTTTTGAAATATATAGTTCCTTTATTGCCAAAGAATGAATGTCAAAACCTGCACCAGATTTTTTTTTCTTTCTGAATTATGTCTATTTAATATAACTTGGTGATGGGAACACACGTATAACAGCTTTAAACTTTACCTGGAGTCAGACCTAGAATGGATTTGAGTTGGAGTCAAATGAACCCAAATGGAGCCCAAAATGAACACCTGAATATCAGGACCCTGGATGGTAATACTGAACAAGAATTGTTTTGGTGCCTCCTGTTCCATTTTCTGTGGAATATCTATTCTTTGGGTGAGCAAGAGGGCCTGAGGGATGATGACTTTGCGTCCTAGGGACTGGGACACTCACTGAGAGGGGAAAGAAGGTTTTTCATCACTGCACTGTCTATGAGTTTACATAGAATGGAATCACACCAGAACACCCTCTGCCATGTGCACTCAGCAGAGACCAAGCCTTGCCTGCTCCTACTCCAAATCATCCCGTTACCGGTACTTGATTTGAAGCAGCCCTCTCTGGTTTGTATTTAGTCCTCTTCCCCACTCAGGTAAATATCAGCCTCTGTGCTCTGTGGTGATGAGCATTCAGATCTCCTCAGGGACTCTGGCACCTGCGGCACTGCAGTAATCAAAGAGAGGAGGGACGAGCAGAAAAGATGCCAGCACTTATTGCTATTTACTTGCATTTTTTAGTTTGGGGGTTTTTTTGATTGTTATTTCTAATCCAACCTCAGATAAGACTTTCCTAGCTGAAATCACATTTTTTTCAGTGAGTGTTTACTAGGGGTGAAAAAATAACAGTTTTTATTAACTGCTATAAAAAACCATCTCAACCCATATTGTCAAATGTAGTTTTTCAGTGTTCTGTCCTTCAGTCTATGCTCTGATAAGTAAACAGTATACATGATGTTCCTTGGAAATGAACATGAATATTTCCTATTGTAACTGAGAATGGCAATTTGAATCTTTTTCTTCTTTGTCCATTGTGGCTTTGAAAAATATTACACTGCATAGCCTATTATGACTTTATTATTAGCACCCACCATTACTAATCATTAGGAGAGAAAGGCTACACCTTATCAATTGAGCCAAGCCTGTTTCTTCCACTTTTATCTCCAAAAACATTGAAATTGAAATGAAAGGAAATCTTACAGTGTAGGTCTAGAATCTCAAATGTCTAATCAGTATAAAGCAAGCACTGATAAAAAACTATTTATGCTTGTTCACGGTATGATATCAAAGGGCTAGGTTTCACTGATTTATTGTCATTAGGACAAGGCAATTCCTTGCCCTTAAAAAGAAGTTACTACGGGCTTAGCAGGGTATTTCATGTAAAGCAACAACAATAAAATCCATTCAGTGTTGTCTCACAGTTCAACACTCCCTCTCAGGTGCTGCAGGAGGCCAGCGAGGCTTCCTAGGCTGCATTCGTTCACTGAGGATGAATGGGGTGACACTGGACCTGGAAGAGAGAGCCAAAGTCACACCTGGGGTGAAGCCTGGCTGCTCTGGCCACTGCACGAGCTACGGGATGTACTGTGCCAACGGGGGGAAATGTGTGGAGAAATACAATGGCTACTCCTGTGACTGCTCCAAAACTGCCTATGATGGACCATTCTGCATAAAAGGTAAGTGCCTTGGTGCAGGAGGCAGAGTGAGGGGGAACTACTTGGCTGAGGAAAAAAAGCACATTGGAATCGATGCTTTAGCTTTATTAATTAAACAAGTAAATCCTCTTTAACACTTCTTGCTAACAAATCAAATTATACACCCATGTGTATATTTAGATGTGATTATTTAAAACCATGTCTTTTATTAGGACTATATGTTACCCGTTTAAATCAAATAACACAACAAAATGCATCAGGAATGCCTGTAGTAGTAGCAGGTCTGGCAGACTGTATTCCATAGTCTTGAGCTGTTGAACAAGAAATTCCAACCACCATTACTTCTTTAGAAAAAAAAAACATGAATTTAAACAAAAGTTGCCTAGTCATTCAAAAACATATTTAAAGGTAGGTCGGTATGAGGTTTGAGTTGAATATCTTATACATTGGGAAGCCAGCATTTGGTTTAAAAATGTTATCCTTCCATAAGTAGATCAAGTCTTTTAGTACCTCAGACTGGGTTAGAGGTTGAACCTGCTAGAATGATGGAAGGCACAGAGCTCCCACATTTATGTCGGTCCTTTGGAAATGCCTAAAATATGTTCTGAATTTTCAAAATCAATGATTGTAAGAGAACAATGTACTATGGATGCACAGGTCTGCAAGAGAAAGAAAGGCAAGGAGCAAGAGAAAGAGGGATCCAACCACCAAAAAGTGAGAATAAAAATACTAATTTATTTCCACATTTTTTTCTTGTTTTGACTGTCTAAGCCACTGCTTTTCCTAATCATTTTTAAAGCTTTCTCAAAGTTTCAGCTAAAAATGTGAAGGCTTTTCTCATCAGTATCCCTGATGTTAAAGAAACCTGTAGCCTTGTAAAGTGCTCCTCTGCTTTTACATTCCCCTCTGCACCAGGAATCCTGCAGGCAGTCTAGGTAACCAGACACCAGAGTCCCCTCATGAAGCTAACTTGGCAGTAGGGGACAGAACCTGGTCTTTGATATTCTGGTTTTCAACTCCTTCTTAACATCTCAGGGTTTTTTCCCTAGTCAAAATCTGAGAATTATTTTGCAAATATCCATACCCTGCTCTCTTTTAGCCACGCTTAGAGAAAACACAAAGTTTATAACAGAATTAGGCAGTTTTTTTACCTGATGCTGAGTTATGGACTGCATTTTTTCCCCCATACACTTCAGCCACCTTCATTTATATCTGTGTAAATTCACCTTCATTTCATTCTATCACAGCAAAGATTTGTCCGTTGCTGATGTTGTTCACATACTGGACCACCCTCTTCTAAAATCCAGGGGATTGTTTTCACATCACCAGATATTCACATCACTGGATGTGGATTAATCTCTGGCATGATTATTTTATAAATTCCAATAAATATGATATATTTCTAGCACAGCAGAAGGGAAGCATCTGCTTCTCTAAGTAATGGCTTCCACTGTGCTTGCATGCAGGAATGTCATCAGCTTTCACCACACTGTGTTGCTTCCAAGGCAAATTATAAAACATGTCCATTCAGTTCAGCTCTGTACATACAACAGCTCCTGAGAATGTGAATACAGTAATTTCAGTTAATTTAGCAAATGATGTGTCATGAATAATGGTAATGCATATTTAGTATTTCTGTTCACTAATGCAGTTATATGGTAGAGGAAACCCATTCAAGCTGGAATTGGGTCACTCTCTTACAGATCACATGTATTGACCCAAAAAAAAAAAAAAAAAGGGAAAATAAAAAGAGAAGATAATTACTGCCATGCCATATTCACTGAATTAATTTTGTAGTTTTTTCTGTGTTGCCAGAACTCATCACATTGACTTTATTTGTGAGGATTTTGTTCCTCTTATGGATAAGTAAGCCCCAACCTTCCACCAAAACTAGCTCTAAGCTAAAGTGTTTAATTTTTCCTGGATGTGGAGCTAGCAGAATAAAAACATACCATTAGGGGAATAATTGAGCACCTAGCACAGACAAACCCTGTTTTTGGCCGGTCTGTCAGCATTGCCATAGCAACAGCAGTAATTTCATACTATGTTATACTCTTCTCCTTATCAGTCTCCCACTGCAGCCAGGGGCCCAGGGCCCTGACAGTGATGCTTTGGGCATGCAGTAAAACTTGCTGTGAGCCACCGCAGCTGGGCAACACTGGCTCATGCAGAGGTACTCTTGTTAGTGCAGGGATGTCTGTGCCATAAGGTGTTGTGCCATTTAAACATGACATCAGATCTCTGATTTAAGTATCAAATCTGTTCCAGGCTAAAAATTGCTCTCTAAATCTTTAAGATCTTATGTACAAGGTGCAAATTGCCAGTTTCCTATCTGTGAGCACTGAAAACTGCTGTACGCATCTAGAATATCCCCAAGTGTGATTTAGTGTGGGTGAATTCGTGGGACTTTCCTATAGAAAGAACAATGGGGCACTGGAGAAAAACCTAGAGAATAAATTACACAAAATGGACTGGGTTTGGGGCATACTGTGATCAAAATAATTGTAAAATCTCTGTAACAAACAATGCTGATAATGAGATATTTAGAACAGTTCATTTACAGCCCATTATATTTTACATTGTCAATTTAACTTGCATTAAGCCTTTTAAGTCAAGTAAAGCACTGGAACAACTTATGCGTGTTGTCAAGCTTCCTAGACTTGTGAAAGACGGGAGTCCTACATTTTCTTTCTAATAGCAGCTCCTGGAATCTTGTACTGTGTCCTCTTGGACCATGACAAAAGAATGAATGTTTTCTAGAAATAAAGGGCAAACATACATAACAACTGCAAAATAAGTACTGGCAAAACAGCCAAGTATGTTTTGGTTTAAAAAAATATTTTAAAAATTTATAAAAATTGGAAAAGCTTTTAGAAAATTTCTCCTGTAAAATAAAAATGTTACCTAAACTACATTTTCATTGATTTTCATGAAAAGATTGTAATTCTTATATTTCAATTCATTTTTTCATTAACATTTTGACACTTTCCCCTCTGTAAAAGCCCTGAAATGTCTATAAACATGTTTTCAAATACTGTATGATCTGTTTTCAATGAATTTTTTTCTTTTAATGACAGAGTTGAATACTGTTCTGTCACTTTTATAACCTGCAGCACAGTTTGCTGTTTGTTGCTGTAATGCTGAATAAGCATAATATGAGATGAGGCAAGCAAGAATATTTTCCTTTGTCACCCTCACTAGGAATTCACATTGGCTGCCAGAAAATAACAGGGTTAGTGTTTTGCAGGATAGACTATTCATTATTTCACCCCTCTGAGTAAATATTCCAGGCCAAATAGATTTGTTGATTTGATAATCAGTAGTGCCTGGCATCATATTCAAACCACTATGAGATATTACCAGAACAATATGCTACTCAGCTGGGGTGAAAGGTGGCACAATACAACCGTTACAGTATAGCAGACTTCTCTTCCCATTAATTTTATTTTGCCACAGGAAACTTTCCTTATCCAAAAGCTTTATCTTAATATTGAAATCACTTGCCCACAGTAAACTTTTTGGGGTTGGTTACATACTGAAAGTGCTAGCAGAAATAATGGGAAAATCAAAGATAAAAAAAACATTGCTATAAGGAAATCACCATACAATGGCTCATGAGTAAAAAACACACCTCACAATAAAGGCAGGCTTCACATGTTGTGGATTCTTTTGCTGATGAAATCCGTCCTTAGAGCCACTGACTGATGGCTGACAAGAAATTGCATTGTCTCCAACCTTATTAGCAGCACATCACAATGCCATTGACGTTGTAGTGGCCTGGCAATTACACTGTTTTTTTACAAGGACGAAAAGAAGTACAAAAATGCAGTCTGACATCTATTTTAACTTCATTTTTGTTTTGTATTTGAGGCATATGCAATTGGTTTTACTTCTTTCATTGCTCAGAGAAATTGCTCTGAGGAATCGCTGAAGTGTTTCTGCCGTCCTGCAGATTGCTTTCTGACCTTTCCCTGTGTCCTTTGTTTAAGCATAAATTCTCTTTTTTTTTCTTCCTGCAGCTGTCCTATCATCATAAAAGCATTTCTGAGAAAACAATTAATTTTTGTTCCTCTAAAAAACAAACTCTTTCCTCCCTTTAAACAAAAAAAATAGCAAAGGTCAAATGTAGAGCATGTGGCAGCATTCTGATGTGGGACATACCCCAGGGAGAAAACATTCCTCCTTTGGTATTGAAATGCAGTGGAACACCAGTAGGAGAAGAAATTGCACCCACCAGGAGTGAGGTCAAAAAGAATTTGAAAAAAAAATTAAATAGCTGGTGCTATGACTCATGTGCCTTCAGGTGTGCTGGAAGGGTAAATGCAAAGCTTTCCAGTTCCTCTGCAGTTACTCAATTTGCATTAACAAACACCAAGGAGATGGTATACTCTTTTTTCTTTTCTTCTTTGGAGTAAAGCTCAGATGCACAGTGTGAATTCTTGCAATTCTTAAGACAATGCCCAAAATTAGCTCCTTCATGTTTGTTTCTATATTTGTATGAACCCTGAAAGCACTTACAAGTAGTATTGTCACAGTCAGTTTTCGTTCTTTTCCTGCTTCATTCTAAGTCTCAAAGAGAAAAAACAGCTTTTTACTAGGCTGAATGGATGCAAGGCCTATCAGGGGGCAGCAGCTCTGCACCCTTCCACCGACTCTCAGACTGACACTTGATCACCTCCAAATTCTGCCCTGGTTATACTCATTCAATTCCCTTTATTTTGCTGGTTGCAAAAACTTTGCATTGTTTTGTTAAAAGCAATGGTGAGGTGCTTGTTAGAGTGGTTTATGGTAAGTAACTTCTTAGTTTTCATAGTTCAGAATCACAGAACCCAGAAAATCAAGGCAATATTCCCTCCCAAACCCCAAAAAATTCTGCTATGTGCAACGTGATCATGATCTGGTAGATTAAATTTACATGAGAAATTTTCCTGGGGTTGGTATTTTAAGCTCCCACTCTGGTAAGTCAGAATGCTGCAGTCAGGTGTTTTTACCTGTAGATCATACTTCAGGACTCAGGTTTTAGCCTCTGTTGGGTAAATATATATACTCACAAAAAATACATATACTTTGTAAAGCTATTCCATTCTTCATTCCTGTCAATATTGTCTTATTTTAAACATTCACAGTTATGCTCTAATGTTTTGAAAATTGCACTTCAGTGAAAGAATTCTTTCATGGGAAAAGAAATCCATGTTTTTCTTTTTAAAGAAAAACAAACTTTCCCAACAGTACTTACATATCTTAAAGAGACATCAACCTGATTATAAACTGAGCTTGCCAGCTCACTTATCATCCATAACAAACTACATACGAAAACCACAAATTCCTTATTTTATACACAGGAAGCAAATAAATCAGGAGAATAAGTTAAAAAGAAAAATACTTAGTCCTGACTCAGAAAATGTGATAAACTTTCTCGGTCAGACAACTAAAATAGGCCTGCTTTAGTGTCATTGCTCACTGAATGCAGATGTTTTATGAAAGTTAAGTAGAGCAGCCTCAGCAACGTTGCTGGCTGCTGCAGCCTGTGCAGAGGCAACTGAGAGGTCTGAGTTCTCACACCAGACACCCATGCGCAAAATTTACACATCTGCATGCTGCTGAAGGAGTTTGGGCCCCTCAGAAGGTGATAGGGCATTTACGCTTACAATAACTCTGTGATGCGAGAAGATGTTTTTATTATGGTAATGCAGAAAGCAATGAGATAATGATGGCAGGAAGGATCTGCTCACATTTAAAGTGGATACCTGTAGTACAGGAAGGATTTGAAGCCAGATCTCACCTATCAAGGTTGTTGCTCTGAATACTGTGCAATCATCAAATGACAGTCTCTAATATTTCTCAAATGGCTCTTGCAAAGCTGCAAGTTTTTCTCTGAGGTTGCCTAAAGAGCACCTCCATAGACTCCCTGGCAGGAAATCATGAAATCTGGTCTTGTACACTTGACATTACATTATGTTCATCCATCCAATTTTATTTAATGGCAGTGGGGGGGAGGTTGGTGTTTAGGTTTTTTCTTTTTAACCATTATCAATATTTCCACTAGAAATGGAGCTGGCTTTTCATTTAGATTCAACAGAAAATACATGGCACCAGTTGCCCTACCCTTTCTCTGAGTCTATTGTCCCAGACATCAGTTCAAATATCTATAATACTTTCAATTTAGTACAGAATGAGTTGCAACTGCAGCGTTCCTGCCATTTTTAGGCTTTCTATGGCATGCACACTTCTGTCCAGGTATAGAAAGGTAGAATAAAAGGCACCTGCTTTACAGGGCTATTACAAAAGTAGGTTCAGAGCTCAGCCTTGTTTAGGCATATGAAACTGCTTCTTGGCAGAATCTACCTGTTGGCATCAACTAGGGAGGCTTGAAAGTGTAATGAATCAGGTGGCTAAATCCCATCTCCTGTGGCACTCGTCCTGTTCTACTGAAGGTAGCTGGAATCTTTGCATGGATTTATGATCATACCCCATGGTTTCACTGGTGCACATTACTTTGCATCTCCCCCGATTCTGAGTTCAAGAAAGCTTTTTTTATTCTGACTACTGATACATTCATATAGAAGAATCAAATCCTCACTAGGTTTGTATTCTATTAATGTACACGAACAATTGCTGTACTTTGGTAATGCTGAACATGGAAAGTTCAACCATGCATAACAAATTATTAGAGTAAGAGCAGCCAAAATATGAGACCTCAGGATGTAGAACAATACTTTTAAATCCCCACTTGATTTCATAAACTAAATGTATTTGAATGTAGAATAAAACCGTGAGTGAGCTAACCAGATAAAATAAGCATTATCACCTTCAGAGCACTCAAATTCTCTCCCAGATCAACAGCTGTGAGATTCTGACCCTTTACTGATGCCCTAAGGCCAGAAAGTATCTCAGCAAACAAGTCTTAGTCTTTGTGACCACCGTCTGGAAGTAGCAGCAATTTTAGGTGCTCCCTAGCACATTTTTCCATAAAGATGAACAGGCAAGCTGTGATTAATTTACATTCAATATTCATAACTATATGTAAAATCAAAAAAGAAAGGAAATTATGCCAAAAGAAAGAGTATTTATTCAACTGTCTACTTTGTCTGAAGAATCTTTGTACATGCATCAAATGTTAGAACACCTCCAGTGACTGTCCTTGCTTAGGACTTTGAAAAAGCTGCTTTTCACATCCAGAACTCCATGCAGGCAAGACATATCATTGAGCACTGGCAAGCAGCATCACAGAGTAATAATTTTAATTTACCAAATCTAAGTAGGGCCAAGGAGGCGTTTAGGGCCTCCAGATGGGACATGCTTAGAGCTGTAAGAAGTCATTTCAGTGAGCTTCGTGACACAAAGAGGAGATAGTATTTTCCTGCTTCAGTTCTCATGTCCTTGCCAGGCTTCATGGTTGTCACGATTTTGTCTCCAGCTTCTGTAAGGCAGGTATACCCTGTTATGCCCATTAAGTATATAACCAGCACTACTTTCTCCTTGGTCTCGGAGTAAAAGGTGACAGAAATCGGGTCCAGTTTACTTGGAAAAATATGAGATGGCAGTTTGAGAAGGTGAGAACTTTCCTACTAAAGAAGTGAGATTCCACTTCTTATGATGCCACTCTTGAAAAGGTCCTGTGTTGAAACTGGGGGGTTTGGTGTTGTGGTTTGGGGTTTTTTTGGTAGCGCCACAGAGCTACAGCTTCTTTATTTATTAAGAGTAATATCTGGTACTTGATTCATGACAATTCCTATTAACATTCCTATCCCAACTGTCAGCACAGAACAAACTCAATTGCTGTAAAGCCTGTTGAGTCGTGTATCTCTTATGTATGTGCACCCAGACAGAAAATCTTGCTGAAGCTGTGTTCAGCCACACCTGTGCCATGCTGGCAATGCTTTTCAGGGGTGAGAAAGAAGACAAGTTCTCTATGTGTCTGACTATATGGCTAACAGAATCTTTATAACTACCTAAGAACAAAAGAACCAACACTGACTTTTCACTGATGTAAAAAGCAGTAGAGAAGAATCAGATTCCTACTTACATTTTCTTAGGTCTACAGCACCAGCCCAGAAATGTCATGAGACTTTGCAAGTTTTGTAGGAGAAATGGGGGATTTTGTTACTATTTGGGTTTTTCCTTCAGTCTTTTAACACTCCTGATCCCAGACAGAGTGAGAGTGTACAAAAATAAAAGTAACTGAGTGGGGAGAGGGAGGCTGTGGAGATGACCAAAGAATCATAACCTTCAAAATAACTTTGTCAGTTCTGGGTACATGTACATTTTCTGTGAAAGTTTTGGATCAGTTTCACCCCTTTCCAAACAGAAGCTGGAGAGTTTTGGAACATATGTGCAGTTCACACTGGGGACATGCACCTTGCTTGATAAAATTGTTTCTAATGATTCACAATTCCTGTTCTGGGTACCTCCACAAAGCCAGACCAAAGTGTTTATATTTGAAAAGTCTGTCAACAGAGAGTGACTGCACTGCATATTGGTTTAGAAATAGGTATTATTTTCTGAAGAAAACAGATCTGTTACCACCACATTCATTTCCCTAAGGCCTCTGCCTTGAAAGGGCAGTTTGCAGAGCAACCTTCACTATGCCTTATGCCTAATGTCCCAAGAGTCATCTTTTCAGGTAGCATTTCAAATATTACAGAAGAAAAGACAATTGTGCATGGAAACTTCCCTCACATTTCAGCAACAGGGTTTGTGCTGCATTTGACCCTCTTTATTTAGGCAGCTTGAATGGTTTTCTGGATAAAGGACTTCCATGCTCCTTCTAGCACAACTTCAGGAAGGTGCTACACTTGTGACCTCCAAGTAGGTAGTTTTTTCATTGGTCAGCCTTCAGCATTTCCAAGTCATCATATAACTGCATTTAACATAGAGAAAATTATCTTTTAGCTATTTTTAGTATGTCCTAATAGTTTAAACAGCCTTCTCCTATGGGTTGCTGAGCACTTTGCAGTCCTGCTGCAAGGAATTCAGCTTCTTTCAGTAAAGAGCATATTCATGTGCATCAGCCTCTTTGATGAGCTAGAACTTGAGAGGATTCAATAACTTCCTATTGAAGGCCCAATACACTCACAAAGACAAAGTGAACCTTCCTCTTATCCTGCATTTTAAAAGAGGTTATGTGCATGTGAGGAGAATTTCTAAGTTTATTACAATACCCTGTGTGCCTGTAATAATACAGCTACATTGAAAATTGTTTTCTCAGCACAAATCAAGTTCAACATACAAGACATTCTTTGCTCTGTCATGAAACCCTTTTGGAAAAAAAAAGTCACAGAATTGAGTATTGAGAGTTGGAAGGGACCCACAAGGATGATCGAGTTCACCTCACAGAATCGCAGAATAATCTGAATACCATTTCAGGGAGCACCATTTACTTAAAGCTTTCTTTGTAGTAATGAACATTTAACATAGCAATTTATAACATTTACAGCTCTGGAAAAATGCATTGCACGCTTTCCAGTTCAGCCCCAGAGCAGTGCTGAGGTCAGGACTGAAGGTCCCAGTATTCCCAAAGCGTGAGGCCCTGGCCAAGCATAGCGCCAGGCAATTCCAAAGATTACTCCTAAAATGAAAGGCGTGACAAGCAGTAAACAGGCTGGAGGCGAACATAATTTTGCATCAGTGTGCTGCATGCGTGCATGGAGCCTCCACAGGGGCTGTGCTCCCCCCAGCAGTGGCAGTGTCAGGACCCGGCACAGCCGGCAGCTCTGCCAGCGCCACGGCCGGGTAATTGATGGAGCATCTGCCCCCAAAGCAGCTTGTGTGAGCCAGAAGCAGGGCCTGAAGGGTAAATCAGTGATCACAGGGATATTTTTAGGCCCATCTTGCCAATACTTGGAGTTACTGCTTTAGATTTTTGGGTGTTAACGCTTGTTTCCTACACCACCGTTAAAGGCAGAGGGCATCACGAGTTGGGGAAGTTTCTTCATGACAGGGCCCTTCACTTTTAATCCAGGAGCACTAAAGTTGAGACTGCTGCAAAATATAGTTGTTAAATGAAATTGCCTCTCCCATAACTTCTTCAGGGTGATTTAAGTTTTCCCCTGTAAAATTGCAGTTATAAATCCATCAGAATGATCAAATTATTTATAGCACTTTGGGACCACAGCTTGACTCTGTGTTTTATATGTCCATATGGTGACAGTGACTGTGATATTTTGAGTTTTGGAGAATTTTTATATGGTAACGAGAAAAAATAAAGCTTTTTCAGCACTAGATTTAGCAAAATTCTGGAAAGAATCATCAATATAATTTTGTAATTTTACCCATCCTCTTACATATCCTTTGCTCAGCAGCTCTGAATGAATTCTGCAGGCTTTTTTCTGACTTGCTCTGTGTCTGTGTAGAGCTTGGAAAATAGGCATCTTCCTTCATGTATTTTGAGATAAAGCCTTTGCTTAGAATTGTGTGAAGACTCAAAATACTAAAACAGAATAAAAATAAATTTCTTGTTTAGGTGGGCAATTTTGCACAAAACTGTGGCAACTTTGCATCATGTAGAAAGGTAGTAAACAATGAAAGATTTTTTGTTTAAAGATTATTTTAAGTCTTTAATGCTTTAAGCAATTCTTATAGCCCTTCTTTGAATACAGTGTTCATATATTATGATTATAACATTTTTAATCATTACTTAATATCTTATGAAATGTTCATAAACACACTTTCTTAATCAAGTTCACATATCATTTAAAAACTTCTTTTAACATTGTTGTCCCAGACAGCACAGCTGATCCAGTCATTTGGATGTCTCTAAATTAGAGATATTTAGATGTCTCTAAATTAATGACTGCTATAGGAAGTCAGTCAAGTGATCCTCAGTGGAGCAGATAATACCAGTAGTGGGCAATTGTGCAGTACTTCCTGTAAGAGGTTACCAAAGTCAGCCGTAGCTGCAAGAACATCAGCCTGGAATTATGATTTTAATATTAAGGACGAGGCAGGACTGCATTCTTATGAGAAGCAATACTAGTGCTTTTTCAGCTGAAAGTATTAATTCTGTCAAAAGTAGGTTTATTTTCTGTCAGGAGTGTTGAAACACCACATCTTGTCTCAGATTGGTTTGAAAACTTTTTCTAGATAGCACCTCCTGGGATCTACAGTTCAGGTATCTCTTGCCTCTTGTTCCCAGCTGAGTCAAGCTCCCTAGTTAATTTTATCTCCCATAAGGGCATCCTCATCATGGAGCTCTCATGAAGGATTGTGTTAGCAGTGAATACCTTACTACCATTGTGTCCAGTCCTTTTAGGGGCTGGAATTGTCATCATTCCTTTGTGAGGGCCTTCCAAATCCACTCAAATTTGCTGGTCAGAACTGCTGTTTTTCCTTTTCCTTGACTTTTGTTTGTCTACTGTGTCCCTTAAGTCACTCTTCCTTGTATCTCCTTCTTTGGAGCATTATCTAATGCAAAATTTCAATGAGAATAAATTTAAATCATAATTATTCTTGTCTGTAGTAGTGATATGAGATATAGGCATAGGCTATCTGTGTGCCCCAAAGGAAATCTTTCCTTTGCTCTGTGAACCCAAGTACTCACCAATAAAATAAAGATTGTTCTTTTCATTCTCATAGAAAAATAGTGAGGGTCTCAACGTAAATATTTTGCTTAAATAATGCAGCAGTAGAAACATGCACAGATTGGTACTGATCAAGTCACAGTAATATGTTTCAACCCAAAGGTGTCAGCACATTTAATTTTCCTTTTTTTTTTTTTTTTCCATCCTCCTTTTTCTGTTCTGTTCAAGATGTGGGAGCATATTTTGAAGAAGGAATATGGCTTCGTTACAACTTCCACTCCCCAGGGACTAGCGTGAAGGATTTAGTTAGCCGGACACTTTTGAGTTCTGCAGATCCTGAGATCACAGCACCTGACCTCAGCTTGAACAAAGAAGAGCTCAGCTTCAGCTTCAGCACCACCAAGTCCCCTTGTGTCTTATTGTACGTCAGCTCCTACACCCCAGACTTCATGGCTGTGCTTGTGAAGCCAAACGGTAAGCAGCTGCTCCAGACTCTCTCCATTGAAGGCACAAGGGACAACACCAGTCTGACATTCAGGGGAAGCTCTGAACTGATGAGAAAGTCTCTTCACCCTTGTCATGTAAAAGTAAAGCACTTGGAAATCTGAACCTTTATTCTGCTTGTGCTAGATTTGGTACTGATGTAACTGCTCAGTTTAGTGGTGTTTCTTTAGCCAATCCTCCCTCACAAAACAAAACCAACCAAACAAAAGAAGCCAAAAACCTGCTATAACAGTCAGACCTATGCCATGAACCAGCATCATGGTGGGGACAAGTAGACATCCACATGAAGGCACCTGAATAGCTGAACTCCTGGCAGTATTCTTAGTAGTCAGTGGAAAGTGTCATGTACTGTTCTGAAATCTGGATACTCACTGAGGTGACTAAAATATGGATGTAGTATTGTATACAACGTCCTAAACATTTTGATGATGGCTGAAGGTTGGATATGGATCATTTGCTGCTACAGTATTAAAACTGTATATAAACTGAATATACTTTGATTCCAAATAGTGCCTTAGTGCCCCATGAAAATCATAATTAGGGTGATTTTACTACTGTTCTCTTTTATGGGGTAATATGAGTATTCTACTTGCCACTCATTTTTTTCCCTTCATGGGGAAGAAAGGAAGTGCATGAGAGAAATCCAGTATCACACAACTAAACTATAGTTATAAACGTCTAACTCTGCTCTTTTGGGCCAGAATATTTCCATTTTTCATCAAGAGTGGGGGCTGTATTTCCCTTTTCAAACATTCTTCCTTTTAATCAAATATTTAAATGTGTTATGAAGAACAGACTCTTCCCTTTTGTTTGGAAGAGAAAAATCTTTCTGGCAGTATGTTATGAATATCAATTAACCACTCCTGACTACACTTTTCTAACACCATAACCTGAGGTTTTCATTTCACGATAAAATACTACATTTCCATGGAAGTCCAGACGGTCACCCATCAACAACAATTAAACATAAGAGCAAGAAAGTCCCTTGTGTGAATTGTGTGTCAGTGCTAATTTGTTGTAATTTTGCCTTTATTCAATGCATGTCAATGGTTTATTCTTTAGAAAATGTTATGCTTTGTAGAATTTCAAAGAATTTTACTGCAGCAAGTATAATAATATCAACAATAAAGTGTTACTTGATGTGCTCAATTTTGTACCAATTGTCCATATTGTTCGAGGCATAATTCCAATTTGTTTGGTTTGTAGTCTGGAGTGTTTACAAACACTGTGGTTTGGAGATGCTGGTCATTGTCACACTTCTAGGTTATAAACTAGAGGCAGTTTCAGCCCAGTGACTTTATCATCTCAAACACCAGCTCCTCTCTTACTGCAGAGTCCGGCTATGAGAGCAATTAAGTATGAAATGATAACAGCTGTATGTGAAAATAAAGATGGGAAAATAGCTGGTGAATAAAGATCAAAATACCTGAGGGCGCTTCTCACATTTTTTCTTTTTCGCTAGGGAATCTGCAAATTCGGTACAACCTCGGGGGCACCAAAGAGCCGTATAACATTGACATTGACCACAGAAACATGGCCAATGGACAGCCCCACACTGTTAATGTCACACGGAACGGACGGGACATCGTACTGCAGGTAAGTTGTTTGCTTCCATTACTTGTAACATTTTGTTTCTTGATGAGTCTCCAGTCCTCTGAAAAGGTCAGTGCAATTTAGAAAATAAAAAGTACAGTAGATGGGGTTCTGGCTGCAGATCACACTCCTAGGAGTTAATAAAAGCTATTCACTCTCCCTGTTGCATCAACTCATGTTGTTCTGAAACCCTCATTTTAGTGTGATGACAGCTGGGCTAATACAGGTGTCACTGTAGATGCTGGAGGGCATCAGAGACATCTGGGCTGAGAGATAATGTGGGACTTAGGATAAACCTGTGCCATTCTGAAGCAGCTGGAAGCCAGGAGGGATACCCTACAGCATCTTAAATGGTAGTGAAGCCTGATGCAAATAGTATCATTCCGTAAGTCCTGAGTCTGCAAATGAGAATGTCTTTAAATTTAAATTTACCCTGCAGTCCAGTGAAATCACAAGAGCTATTTGCAAAGATGAACAGATGCTTAAGTGTTTGTGTGACACGAGTCTGGGACAGAGAGTATTGTTGAAGGCACATACCTCTGGCTTATTTAGGTTTTGGTACAGCACAGGTAGGAACTTCTTCTCTTCATATGTCTCAGTTTACAAAACTTTGAGATAATATTATTTAAATAACTGAGGGGAGCGCTGCAAGAAGCAATCAGTGTTTCCAGGCAGCCTTCTCTCTATGGTCATTACAGAACTCTGTTTTCATTCCCTGGTTGTCACATCTACAAACACGGAGATTGCGAGCAGGGTGTAAGAACGATTTTGTCAGCAGGAGAGTCAGGTGGATGGGATATATTAATCTGGATTTGTTCATAGGAAGCAAACAAAAATCAATAACAAATGAAATATAAAAAGGAGAAGTTTCCTTGGGAACCAAGCCAAAAGGTGAAGGATAGTAGCCATCACAGTATTTTCTACCTAAGGATTAAAATAAATCCCTGACAATTATTGTTTCAAGATATCAAAAGGAAACTTTTCAGTGCATAACAATGTCATTTGACTGAGGCTCTCAGTATTTAGAATAACACTGAATGCATTGAAGTAGAATTGTCACAAAATTATTCACAAAATGCCAAATAACCTAAAAAATATATAGATGATACATGCAAACTCTTTTCAGGCTTTTGGAGGTTGGGAGGGATATATTTTTTTATATGTGTCTGTCTTGCACGCTGTTGCATTTATTTCTCCTACAGCTAGATGGTAACTAAGGAAGACCTACAGTTTGGTATCCCTCTAGTGTTAAATGCATTTATTTTGGAGAAGAATGGAATATTTCCTATGGAGTCCTAGCTGGCTGATTTAGACAGCTGTAAAACTAAATAAATTATTTCCCAAAGGGATCAGATGAGATACCTTGCCCCGCTAGAAATTATGTCCACAGTTAAATGCTCCAGCCTTGCATCAACTCACCTGAATCTGGTTCCCAACAATTTTTCCTGGTGTTTTATGAGACCACTGCCTATCTAGGACTTCGAAGAGCCAGAAAAATTTTGGTTAGTGTTGTTCAGCTGGGGTAAACATTTTCTAATCTATTGGATGTGCTTAAAATACAACTGGTTTATGTAACCAGAAAGCAGATAAATTTGAGGCTTATTACATGAGATGATCTGTCTGATGCACATGCAAGAATAGGGAAAGAAGGGATCCATATAAAGCAAATCCAGAAGTCCTATCCCCACTGTATCCTGAAAGAGACTACTTCTATAAAACTTTGTTTATTCTCCATAAGTTTATTTTATTACTTACCTGGTTACCTTCTCTTAATCAGAGAATTGATATGAACAGAAATGAATCTGATAAGTAGATTGTTCACTTGAAAATTCCTTCTGTTTTCAAAAATGATCTCCTCACAGTATTTGAAAATATAGAAGCTATAAACACAGTTTTTCCTCAGTATTCAGAGGACAAATCATAAAGTATGAGTTTTCCCTTGCAGATCTGAGCTATGAACATTTGAGTAGACTTTTATTTCCTGCTAAATCCTTGTCCAACCTGATGAGCAGCTGGTTTGCTTGCTTTTAAAGAAGACAGCTTGCTTGCCAGGTGCTGTTCCTCACACTTCCACATCTCTACACAGCATAAAAGTGTCACAAGAAGGATTTATTTCTCATCAAAGCTTCAATTCAAGAGCACTCAGTACTTTTGAGATCTTAACAGCAAGTTGATACTTAGAATACCTGTCTTTCTAACTTACTGTAATAACCCTGTAGTACCAGAGAGATTTAAAAAATCTGAAGCCAGGCAATAAATTGCTACCATATGAACTGTGTGAACCAGAGTTTTATCATGATTCTCAGGAGTTTCACTTACATATGAATATGAAAAAAGACTCATTAGTGAACTGTATGAGAGTTCACTTCATGCTGGCAGACAGGAGACCACTGATTATTTACATAAAATCAGAATTTGAGGTGGGATTTGAAATCAACATATCCACAATACTCTGAGAAGAAATATTTAGTGTAAATTGTTTTTATTATAATTGCGTCCCTATTGCTAATGTACCATGGCAGACAAAACTGAAGGTAGTAGCAAAGATTCTGTCAAATGGTTTTTATATTTCAGTTTTATACATTCCCTGACTGCAGACAAATCAATAGTTAGTTCTGCATTAAATAGCAAGCTCTCAATTCTGTTGTCAGTGGTTTCTCAAGGATAAGATTAAGAATATACAGTCAATTTACATGTCAGAAAAAACAAATTACATAAATTCAGGGACAAAGATATGCTTATTTTCTGTTGTTTCCATGAGGTGGACAAAAATTAACATTTGATAATAACAATTCCTGTCCCTCCCCTCTAGTAAAATGCCAGATACTAGTAACCATGGCTCCAAGGCTACATTAGTTCACCTGTGGCAAGCCAAAGCCCAGACTGACACATGGGGAATGCAATAAATGACATTTCAAGAGCTGAGCTTTAGGTTATGAAGGGCAAGTTTTATTTTGTTTGATTTCATTAAAAGATTTCATGCTTCAGCAGGGTATTTTACATATCATAAAAACTAGATCACTCTTTACCAAGTGTTCATGGGTGATTAACACTATTCACACATCAGTAAAATCTTCTTTGAAGAAAGCCAAGGACAAAAGCTCTCTAGCAGAGGTTCTGATCCAAAGCCCATTTTGAAGTAAATGAAAAGCCTTCCATTCCCTCCAGCAGGCTTTAAATTGTACCTTAAAGAACTGTAATAGTTGCATCCTTAGTGCAAGATTCATACCTTCTGGTTCTTTGCATGTCCCCAGAGTAAAATCAGGATGGAGTCTTGATCAGAGACTTTTCTGTTCTGTTGCACAAAGGTAGATCAGCCAGCTACAAAGAAAAAGTAAAAGAAAAAAAAAAAAAAAGGAAAAGAAAGAGTTTACTACATGCTACAGGGCATGCAATATTTTCACATATATTTTTGCCATATTTCTAATTTCAAAATGCTATTATTGTAGATTACTTTGTTTTAATGATACTGCAAATGCTCAGTTCAGTGGTTAAAAGTAAATGAACGGCAGGTAGCATAGAACTGAGGGGCTGAATCCCCTGACACCCTGGAATACTGTCAGCTTAGATAGTTAGACATTACATACTTAGATAGTAAAACATACTGGTGTCATGAATCTGGAGAGGCAACCATCTCAAAAAACTATAATAATTGTACGAGTCCTGTTTTATATGCTTTGATTATTAGTGGAATAAAGCTGATAGTCAATGGACTTTCACTGGACCTCTCCGCTTCCTTACTTGCACATTCTCAACATATCTCCAGCTCTCCATCCTTGCTTTAAAGCCATTTCTGGTAATGGGTTATGAGTCACCATTTATAAACCTTCTATATTCCTGAAAAGGATTATACCTGAGCAACTTCTTCAGGACTCTGAAGAAACTCTGTCGGAAACTATGAGTATGCTTTCAGGAAAACTATCAGCAGGCACTGCTCATCTTCTTAGAAGGCCACACGAAAGGAAGGCTGACAGTTCTCTCTTTCAGGCTTGGACAATATGTCAAATTGTGGTGGAGGGGCTGTACAAAACAATACCATATAATCTCAATGTTCATTGCTGACTCCTCTCAACATGAGCTGAATTATGAGGCTCTGTGGCTAAATCTTCCCCTGAACTCAGCTGAGGATGAGAATAATCCAGAAAATGTATTTGTACAAATCTCCATTTTCCAACTTCACCAGAGGCAAGCAACAGTATATACCCATCTTTGTGAAAAATGATCAATGAAGTATTTGACCCTAACCAAAATGAAATCAAGAAGAAACAGAATTTTTGCAAGTCCATTTCCATTTTGAGCTCTGCACTACTTGAAAAAAGATAACAATTGCAAATTCCTAGATGCTTTAAAAATGTAAATCATACAAAGTTAATTCACAACTAATTTGAATTACAAAATAAAATGGTAAACATAATAGCAATAAAATAAAATGGATGAAGTGGAGAAAAGCAGTCTGCATATAATCCCCATCTTAAATGCAATGAATATATCAAAGATTTTATAATTGTAGATTAAATTTTGTTCTCATTGAAAGGAGTGGGAACTTTCTCATAGACTTCAGTGAGGCTATCATTTCATCTCCCATCATTATTGTTGCTGTAGAATCACACCTAACTATCATATTTCCTATATTTTGAAGTCTCAACAGAATATGATCATTGTTTGAGCTCTTGCTTAAAAGAGGCCATAAAAAACCAACCAAATTATTTTCTGCAACTAACCCAAAAAGTAATGATAGCAGTAAAACAAATTTTCTAGAAAGACATTTTATCTAGCTTTAAAGACTTCAAATGACAGAAAATTTACCATATCCTTTGGCCATGTTTTATGGGGCTTAAGTACCATTCTTTTAGAGAATTTGCACCTAATTTACAGTTTGAATTCTGCAGGCTTCAACATTTAACTTTGAGATCTTTGTGTCTACGCTTGATAAATGAAAGAAATGTTTAGTGTCAGTTGTCACTCCCCTTCACACTTTCTTAGAGATGCTGATTAAAACATCTTTTCATCTTGCCTGCAAGAAACTAAATAAACTGATCTATTTTAGTATACCATCAGACATCCATAGATTCTGAGACATAAAACAATTTTTTAACTCTTCTCTGAAAACTCTCCCTTTGAGTCACACTTTGAAAATATTTACCCTAGGATTAGAAATGGTAATGGTTGTTATGCCATCAAAATGATGTAGAAATACCATCTTTATTTGTTTCCTTCATTTTCTGGGAATCATGCTGCCTCAGCATCCTTTGGGTAGTGCTGTAAATAGTCTAGACACCAGATTAATCTGAAGGCTGGTTTAGCTAACATTTCACTGGTAGGGAATGGGGAAGTACTGTTCATTATTTGAAAGGCACCAGTCAGACATTATTTACAAATTCCATAGCAGCTGGCATGAATAAAACATGTTTTAAGTATCCAGGACTTTAATCACAGGTAAAACACGTAAACCATAATTAACATCAGTGCAACAGTTAACCCTCTGCTTTGTTTCCTGATACCTAGGTAATTCTGTTCTATTGAAGGAATAATTAATGAATTTCCAAACACGTTTTGCTTAAAGAAAAAAGAATCATTTGTTCTATCAATAGTAAAAGCCTTCCTGCAGAAATGAATTATTTAAAATCCCTGGGGATACATCCTTTTCACTATGTATTGCCCTTCTGTAGCGGCAATGTATTACTCAAAATGCTAGTGCCACAGAAAGGCAAACTCAGACCATTTTCTAAAGCAGAGCCATACATTAGATCTGCATGTTTAATTCATTAGCACTTTGTTTACCCATAAGTGCTAAGCTCTTTTTTCAATCAGAAGTCACAAGAAAGTGGCTTTTATTCAGGTTTGAAAATATAGGGGTTTGGGTTCTTTTCACAAATAGGTGACAAAGTAGCATGAAAAGCTATCAACAGATATCAGTAAACTTTTGAAAATCAAAAAAAGCTTTTATTTTTATATTATATCATGCCTATAACCCTAAGCAACATCTGGTTTTCAAAATATAAATAATTACAGACCCTGATCTTTGCATAATTCCAGTTCCCTCCAACTATAAGGATGTTACAGATGTTGCAAATGACCAGGTGTTCAATACTCAAAAGTGTCTGTAAACAACAGCAAAAAACAGCAGAACAGAATTTAAATTGTGTGTGCCGGAATCAGAAATGATCAAATAATCCACTGATTATTAATTTTTTACTTGTTCTTTTGTGCTCACAGGATGACCATGAGCTCTGAGCAGTTTTGTTGATCTAAACCTTCACTGAATTTGCTCAATTTCTTTATTTTACAGTGTGATTCACAATCTTTCAGTCAAAGAGAGTAGTTGTGGGTAGACAGGAACCTCATAAATTAACTACTCCTACTTCACTTTTGTGTGTGATAGAGTTGGTTAGTAGCATCTGCCAAGGTAAGCTAGCACATCCCCATTGAATCTCAGCTCAATGAAAGCCAGACAAAAAGTTTTCAAAAAACAGAACTCCTTTCACTCATCAATAAACAAGTGGGTGGAATATCCTCACCCTGAACACCAGGACATGGCATCAGATCTTTCTCTTATTGGCAGATATACACTGGGAAAAACATGATCCATACATCCCCATGTCAGGCTAATGAAGTATATATCTTTTCCAAATTTTACCCTTTCTTCATCAGCTGAGATAGTTTCCAATTTAGAGGCCTTCTAGAAGAATATTCCTCTTTACTTTCTGCTCTGTAAAACCACTCCACAGGAGAGGAACTCTTTTACATATCCATCCTTCTCATATCTTTTAAGCAGAGCTTGTGTCACTGGATTCAGAGTAATGTTTCAGCTGCCTTGTCCCAAGTTTTGTCCATGTCTAGATCATGTATCATGGTAAAACCCAGAGGCGAAATGTCTTCCTCACCCGTGACACCCTTTATTTCCTTGGAAATAAAGCTAAGGCCATTCAGGTCAGAAGGGAGTATGGTGCAGTCTGATATTTCCTGAGTCTGCATATCAGAGCAGAGCAAAGGTCTGCAGAGCGTATCAGCAGGCTTATCCACCTCACAAATGTGTCACTTACCTTGGCTATGCTGAAACTATTTCCTTCTTCTGTAATGTATTTTCAGTGATGAGTGTATGTGTGTGTCTTCCTTGGCCTATGTGATGTCTGGTTTGATATAATTTTTTTTGAATTAAAGGAACAAAGAAAGAACAAAAAAAATCATTGAGTAATTCCGGAGTCGAAGACAAAGCTAAAAAGTCAAAACCTACCAGGAAATAGGTGATTTCCATTATATGGAAGCACATACTGGACAAATTAATGTCCTGTGAAAGTCATCTTTAGGTACCTGAGGTAGATCTCTTTAATTTTAATGACTTGGCATTATATGACTTGCTATTGCTTCTGTTAATATTTATTGTAATTCATCTACTAAAGAGAGCAATAAAAAGTCAACAGATATGTGAAAGAAACATCAGAGAACTGTTTCAATTGAAGGTAGCCAATCTAAATAGTGTACCTTTCCTTATCAGTGCTTCTGTTACAGTTTGAGTTATGTTTCTACGTTTCCATTTAAATTTTATCCAAATTTTTGTGGCTTTTTAGAGTGAGGCAAATTATCCCTGACATTATTTAGCAGAGCAACAGCAGTTCTCAGGTATATATACAAGCTTGCTGCACATAAAGGATTCAAGCTTAAAACTAGAAAAAAACCCTCTTTTTTCTGTAATGTATCTATGGTTTTTTTGTGTCTATATCACAGGTTAATCATATATTTAATATAAATCCCTGCATAAAAGAAACTTGATCATAAAATACTGTAGTTGACCTTTATTTTTAAATAAACTGCTAAAGGCTAAATCAGTGCATTAAACCAGGAAAACATATTTTTAGGAGTAGTTCCTAAAAGAGTGTTTACTATACCTCTATATAACTTTCATCTGCAGAGCTCAATGCAAACCTTTAGTCTGCCTTACATCACACTGGTGAAGTGTGTGCCTCCTCCTGTGTTCCAGATGAGCAGTGAGGCCGCAGGTCTGTGACAGCCTAAGGCAGTAAAAAACGCTGGGTTTGTGGCCCTGTCTGTTTCTCTGGATCCACTACTCTTTTACAGTCCACCGCTTGTCCCTGCTCTGCCTCTGATCTGATCTGATCTGCACTAACCTGGGTCAAGGACCTGACCCGTCAGAAACACATCAACAACGGAGCACTAGTGCCACACTAAGGAAGGAGCTGAATTGCAGTAAGAGGGGCCATGATCAGACCAAGGAATTACACAATTACCATTCCAATCTGCTCCTTTCCTGTCGTACTAGGAAAAAAAAAGGAAAAAAAAAAATCAAATATCACGATATTAAAAATATTGTTTGCAAGTTTTTCCTAACCTTTTACCAGGAATAATCATCTATATTTCACCAATAAAAAGAATGTCATAATACCTCCCATTTGATTTTCATAGTCAACTTCCTGCTTTCTCATACACTGCTATCATACTCGTGAGGAGCTCCATCTGAACACCTGCATACCACCTTGCTATTTCCTTGGGGTTTCATGCCTAGTCTGTTCTAACTTTGTAGGCATTTTTGAGTAGGAACCATTTTTATTATGTATTATTATAGAGCTTAACACAAAAGGCCTTGTTCAGAACTAGAGAAGTTTGTAACACAAGTGATAAATCATCATGATAATGCAGAAGATAAATACTGCACAGATCATGGTGATAACACCCCCTTCTTTATCCTGGTATTGCTGAAGTCAATAGCACAACTGTAGTGACATCACATGGTGTGAGATTAAGCCTTACAGCATTATTATTCCATCTGATTTTGAATATTTTTTTTTATAAAATGTCTCCGCATAAAGAAAAACCGAACTTTGTAGTAGTACACAGGCTGTGTAGATGATGATTTGGATGTAAATATATTCACCGGGTGAATATAAGGTATGCATTTGTACTTTTACCTTTTTTTTTCCCCGAGACTACTAAAGTGATGCAGACTTTATGTTTGCCCTTAGATTGATATCTCTGTTAATCTCAGAACTCCCATCAAGAGTAGTTTCATTATCTAAGTAACATTAATTTAAAAGAAAGAGCATTTTATTGAACTTCTGCATAAATCCAAACAACTTCAGGAAAAGGCAGTCTGCCTTGGTGTGACGTGACTTGAGAACTGAAACTGCAAGTTCCTCAGAAACTGCCACTGACTTTCATCAGTGTAACACTCAAAGCCACACTGTATGTTTATATGAAGCTCAAAAGAAATTACTGAGTTTTTAAAGAAAAGTAGCTGTAATGAAAAATGTTAAACATAATTTTAAAACTGTAATTTAATACAAATCATGACATCAACGTCTGTGTATACAGAGGTTCTATTTAATTTTCATTAAATAATGTAATAACTTTTTTCAAATATCATTTGACACTAGTAATTCCTTTTTTATTATGTGTCTTCTATTAAATTGATGGGCTAATAATTCACGCAAAGACTGCAGGCTGTTCCGCTCCAGCCGCTTACACCGGAGCCCCCACTGGATGGCAGTCACATACAACTTTGGAAATAATTCAGCATGGCACTTTAACTCACAGACCTGTAAAGAAACCCTAGGTTGAGTGTCTCAAAAAGGAAAAAGGTTTCTAGTCTGGTACAAAGACATGCAAGAAGAGCAAGTGGACAGAAATCTCCCTATTCCCTCCTCCACTATTCCCTAGACCCATTGTCTTGTGGTGCATTATTTCATTCCAGGTGTCAGCACTAGAGACAGGCATCGCTCAAAAGCTGTGGAAAGCAATGCAGGTGTCCCCTGAAAAGAGATACCAGAGCTGGCAGTGGAGCAGGAGATGGGTCTGTCACTGATCATAAATTGTTGCCCCAGAAAATTGGTATCAACAGCTTTTAAATAGAGATTTATTTTAACTAGGAATCAGAACAACGCAAAACTTCATACAGTCGTTAAAACAATCCATAGCTGAACCCCTTTGGATATCTTTCCTTGACTTCGACGAGATGAAAAATATATTTGAGTGGATAGATTCGTGTTTTTATTCAGGACAAGAGATCTGTTTAAATGAGTAAACCTTAGCAGTAACATGTCTGTCCCTGTTAGAACCTGCAAGGTAACACATCATTAGTCTCATTATTGCAATCCCTTTTGTCTCTATACCAGGATGGAATTTTCTACTATGCTGAAGTCCCACAGGAAAGTGAGGTCACTGGAAGGACTTTTGGGGTTTTTCTTAAATCTGGCCAACGTTACTGCTAACTAACCTGTTCCAAGATGAGGAAAGGGAGGGCCTTCTCACATCCTGAACAGTACCTGAAGACAAAAGGAATCTTATCACACCACAGCTGGCAGGACTTGATGTTCTGTAACTGTGGTGTAAATGTTCACAGTGGTTCATCGTTTAAATTGACTTTTCATGTTGCTGTATGTCCTGCAGACACAACCAGTGTAAACAGGTAGAGGAAGTCTGTGCATTAGGCAGATAAAGTTTACTTGTGACTAATTACTTGTTACTCTGACAATGAACACATGGCTACTGCTTTAGGCCATCCACCATACATCAATAAGTTAATTCATAGATTGATAATTATTTTAATTTATTCATATTTTATCTGATGAATGATGATCTGATCAACACCACTGCTCAGATTCCAGATTACAATAAAAAGAAATATTTTTAAATTGCTTCTTTCTGAAAAAGAAAGAACCTAAATGTTGATGATATAGCAGCATGCCCGATTATTTTATCAGAGTTATTTCAGTACCCTTTAAGTCATATTACTAAAAGGAAAACCTAGAAGATGAAGCCTGTGTATGTATTGAAAGAAATTCCACTGCAGGTGAAGAAGTTATATGAGGTTAACCTCTTGACATATGAGAGGATAGAGAATCAGTGTTTTGTGGATTGGTTTTCACCAATCATTTGCTGATACACCTCTCTAAAGTCTACAACTTTCATTTCATAACCACAAGGGTAAATACCATGAGAGATCTGAGCCGTTTGTATTTGTCTCCTGAAATAAGGATGTTTTTTTCAGCTGATATACCTGCAGTTCCCATTGAAAATGGGTCTGGCTCTTGCAATGTTGGGTGCTGGAACATTTCCCTTCCATCAGGAAAACCAATAGTAAACACTTAAGTGGAGCCTGTACTTAGTAGAGTCTGAGGTGGTTGAGGTTGAGACTTGTTTTGTATTTTAACCCTTTGTATTCACTTGACTACACCCTTTCAAGAATAACTCTTTTTAATTTGAATTTATATAATTCTAATTTCAGGTAAAATGTGTATTTCCACTCTTTATTAAAAATCTAAGAAAAACTGTTCAAGATACTCTGAACAAACTGAAGCTTCTTATTTTCTGAGTAAGAAGACAGAACTATGGTTTTGCATGTATTTATCTCAAAATAATCGGTGTGAATAGTAGTTATGATAAATTAAAAATCATTTCTGTACATTAAAACTTCCTAGACCTTTTTTGCAATCTCCAGGGACTGTTTTTCATGTCTACTACGTCTATACACTTTTTTTCTTGGAGTTTTTTGGGGAATTAAAAGAAAAACAGGACTCATACAATTATTATAGTTATTTGAGATGGTTGCCTCTCCAGATTCATGACACCAGTATGTTTTACTATCTAAGTATGTAATGTCTAACTATCTAAGCTGACAGTATTCCAGGGTGTCAGGGGATTCAGCCCCTCAGTTCTATGCTACCTGCCGTTCATTTACTTTTAACCACTGAACTGAGCATTTGCAGTATCATTAAAACAAAGTAATCTACAATAATAGCATTTTGAAATTAGAAATATGGCAAAAATATATGTGAAAAGATTGCGTGCCCTGTAGTGTTGCTGTTTCTTGAGAATCACTTCTGCAATCTATTGTACCCTGCAAAGTCATAAGTCACATATGTGAATTTTTATCCTGTTTTGTGCCAAGGCAAGGCCAGAATGAAATAAACTATTACTGCTCTGTCCCCTTTAAGACTGTGTAATAAACATGTAAAGCTGAGAAAATAAATAACAACAGTAAAGATAAAAATTCATCCCAATCACCTTTATGAAACGTGAACATCAAAACTATTGAGCTATATTAAACTATGTAAATAACACTATTACTTAGCATAGGCAATTCATTTTATTACTCTCTTTCTTCACATTTTTCTGTTAAATAGCTAAAAACTAGGGGGAAATATGCTAATGTAATGTGATTGCTGTGTCATATTGGGGACATTATGCATTTCCTATAGATTAAACTATTTAGCTAAGTTGATTACTCTTGAATTTATTTAGGTTTCCATAGGCATCATCACAATCAAATTGAACAACATTCTCAACAAGAAAATGATAACCATAAAGTGCAAAAAAAGAATGCCTTATTAATTTATGACTTTTCTGAGAGAAAAGAAAAATGCCCAACACCTGAACTAGTCTCAAATTCCCAGCTACATAAATCTAGCTTTAACAGTAACAAGTTCTATTTCTATGGAAAGAATAAGTTGTTTTATTATTGATGCTGTTGCTACATTTAGTAATTGAAGCACATAGGCAAAAACTGATGTGATTCTACAGCAATTAGGAAAAAATTATATTTAATATAGGTATTCTCCAGGCCTTGTGAACTGTGGAGATGACAGATATAGAAGGAAGGTTATTTACTGTTGTTTTGCTTTTATGAAAATGAAAATAGAGTGCTTTCGACAGTTATAAGTGATGGCACAAACTCCATGAAGTAAACCTGATTTGTCAGAACTGTAATAAGCAGATCAGTTCAAAATACTTATCATTTCTTTTCTCTTTCTCCAGCTTGATCACTATCCTCCAACAAGTTACAGCCTGCCAGCCACATCTGACATTCAGTTCAATTCCCCAAAGGCACTATTTCTGGGAAAAGTTATAGGTAAGATTTCATTTTATACCTGGGACAATGATGTGTGTGTAGCAGGAGGCTTGCAGGGCACATCATTCTTGTTCAGAAAGTGGTGATACTGGAGTTATACCTAAAGGAGGGGCTATGTTAACCCTGTCACAGAGGCTGATGAGTACACAAACAAATTGTCTGCCGTGCATGGGGGAAAAAATTATATGGGCAAAGAGACCCTTGCAACATTGTCTCTGAGGTTTCATTACCCTCTCAGTGTCAGGTGGAGGCAATACAAGAAAATTATTTAGATCATCACTTCTACAGGGAGATAGTGTTATTTTGAATATTATCATTCACTGTGAAGTTACTGTGTGCCTTGTATAATGCCTTTATCCATGAAGACTGCTTTCTTATCCCAGTGCGTCCTCTTGTGTCTTAAGTGTCCCTCATCACTCTGGCAAACCACCACCTTCTCACAGTAATGCCCACCAGCGAGGTCCTTTGGAGTCTGTAGCACTTGCAGCAACACTCATCTGGACATTTTCTATCCCTTATATGGACCTCATGGTTATTTCCAGTGCAGCAGCTTCCTGGCCAGCTCTCCAGACAAACTCAAGGGGCAATACAGATGTACCTTAAACTGCCTTGGCCTCACTTTTAGGCCATCCTACATTCTGTTGCTTAATTTTTCTGCTACTAGCTTCTTACATGAATTTTCAGGGTTACTCACCTCAAGAATCAATTCTTCCCAACATTCACAGTTTATAAGGAGGTCTTTTTCCCCTTTTCAGAGATAAAGGGGAATTAATATTATTTCCTCCAAGCGCTTTCTACAGAGTTGAATATGGTTGCTTGAACTCAGTGAAGAGCTTAATCCAGAAAATTGCAAAATTTTCTTTGTTAAGTGGCTAAGGCATTAATCTGTGCCCCCATTGTTTTTTTTTTTTTTTTTTTTTTTTTTTTGAAGAGGTAAAGGAATTGACCACATAGCTAATGGGACTTTTTGTAGATATATTTTTCCATGTGTTTTGTTTTTAAAATTTAACATGTAGAACTTCTGTGAAAGAGGGAATGAAAAGCCTTTAAAACTACTGGCTAGCAGGAGAGTCATGAACTCTTTTCTGGTACTTTCCAAGTCAGTTCTGTTGGTAGTACAAAAGATGATGCAGTCTGATTTTGGTCGGTCTCTGGAAACTGGGTGCTTTCCCACCTTACTGCATCTAATTTGGGCAGCTGGACTGGAGCTGATGGTTTGACTCAATTTTTTTAATAGCATGGGATTATATTAGTCCTTTGGGAATATGATTGTTTTTCTTCTCTCTCTCTGCTTTTTACTGTCTTTGCAAATAGGCCATTTTATTAAGCAGAAAAACATACCAGTATCAAAAAAACAGACAAGCAAACAAAAAAACCCCTTTTATTCTTTCTACCAAAGAAATATTGAACTTCACAGCAAAGAGATGGATTTCCTGGTGTAAAATTGTTGTGCAACTGACCATGTCTGTTGATGAGCTTTATTGTGAAGCTCTCGGAGTCACGTTGAATGAGGAAGAGCTCAGTTAACAGGGGTACCCGAGTGCAGCGGTTTGAAGGGTGAAGTAGACATCAAATTCAGTATCTTTAAAGCCTCTAGCCGTCACCTCATACTGACTAGGCATGTTTTAGTGGTCTAGAGGGATTAGAACCAACAGAAGATCTGGATATATAGATCAACTTGCAATTTGTGCCCATATGCAATTACATTCTCCAAATGGGCAGTATGGGAGTAGCCTCCCATTTCACTGCTACTCTAGCGTCCCTTGCATTCAGTTTTTGTTGCTCCCATACTATGCAATTCTTATTTGTCAGCAAAAATGAATGCAAGGCCCTATTTTTAAAGACAGATGGGTTTTTGAAGAGCACTCTGGAACAATCTTGCTAGGAAACTGGTATTCCGTCTGTCTTATTTCCATTTTTATTAGTGTTATTTGCATAGGAGCAGCCACTTCTGCCACAGCTGTGCTTGCTGTGGTAGGGAGTTCATCTGTTCCCCGTCAGAAATGATCCCTTGTACAACACCTACCACAATGCAACACCTCTCTCTGCTCTAGGTGTTACAACAATATGGCTGATAAATACTTTGTTGCTCATAATATTTTCTGCAAAGCAGGAGGGTCACGTCAGGCACAACAAAAATGTTTCAGTTGCCAGCAGGGAGAACTTTTCTTCATTAAGTTAAGATGCTTACTGTTTCCTTGAAATACTTTTTATAAAAATGCATTTGTTCACTGGCTTGAAAAAAACACTGATATAAAATAATTTTAGCCTTTTGGAATACTGGAAGTAAAGGCATTTAGTAGATAATTCTTATCTAGATAAAATAGACTATGACTATGAATGAAAAATCCTATTTTACATGAGTGTGTAGTAACAAAAGTAATAGCACTAGAGAAATGCAGGATTTCACAAAGTGATTGAAAGGTGTTGTTAATGTTTCAAGAAAATTCTTTGATCTGTTATTTAGATGTATTTAGGCTTTGATGGTTGACAGACAAGGCGAGAGGAAAAATCTGACTATCTGGATGATAAGCTATGAAGGGGAAAAAGTGAAAATTAGACCATGTGACAGGCATCTACATTTTCATGTAGGCTGCAACTTGAAGTTCATTACTGAGGTAGAATAGAGAAGAGGTTTGATTTTTCCATTAAGTGTAGGGGGTTTGGATGCAATACTCGGCTTGCTCTTCACATCCCTTTAGGAGACCTACACCTGTACTGTCTTAGTCTGTACTTATTACTAAAAGTGGAGCATTTCTTTAGCATTTAATATGTATTTATAAGGAATTAGCTAGACATAATTACACATGATTTTGCAAAAGTATCATTCTGGTGAACAGAAATAATTTCACAGTTTCTTAACAGGATATGATTGAGCACAGAAACACCAGGATCAGACAAGAGCCGCTCTTGAGAAAGTGGCAGGAAAGTGACGGAAATGTGCTTCTTGTCTTCATCTCCACCAAGCACTCCAAATTAAATTGTATCTTTTCAGAAATACTTAAATATCCACTTGGAAACAATTGACATAATGCAAGTCATCATCACACAGATTATCATTTTCAGAACTGACAGCTGTCCTTGCAGCTCACCTCTATGGGCTCCATTTTTGTCTCCGCTTCAAGCTCTTCAGGGACTTCGGGTAATAATAACCAAAAGGGAAATACCTTTCAGGTCTGCCTTCCTTCTTACAAAAGCAGATGCCATCACTCTACAGCTAAAGAGAGGTCTGGAAATCAACCCCAAGGGCCTGGATTCTTTTCACAAAAGGCAGTTGCCTTGAGAAGGAGTGGTAGAAGGTCAGTTTCTGTGGTGGGGTTTTCCTGATGTTAATGTAAATATTTTTTATTGTTTCCTGATTGGAGTTTCTGTTTCTTTACTGAAGTTTGTGGTGAAAATTAAAACTGGTCAGGAGTCATTTCTCTGGATTCATTGTGACATTCACCAGCTTGGACTAATGGGAGGTAAGACCAGCTTACATCTAGCCAAGTAGTTAGTTTCAAATGTGCAAAGGAGAGAACATAGAAAAACTTCACAAAAAGGAGGAGATAAATGACACTGCTTCATGTCTGAGGTGTGGTATAGAAATGAGAACTGCTTTTTTCTTGCATGGCATCTCTCTTCAAATAGATGCTGAATAATAGGCGACAAAAGTTCAAAATCTTTTGAAATTCCAGCAGTGAAAAATGACAATTATTCCAAGAGGTAATCATTCTTTACTCATAGATAAGGTACTTTCTTTTCTATAGAAAAAACTTGGCAGTTTGGTGCTTCAACACCTGTAGCTGAAAAACATCAATGACCTGCAATGTAATTCATCCTACCAAAACCATCACACACTTTCAAAACAGCTTGAGTTTAATGTTTCCACACAACTGCAGAGTTTTATCACTTAGAGGGTTTTTTTCATGCCAAAGAATGAACCTTTTGTCTCTTTGAGAACCTTTACCGTCATTGAAAAGGGAGTTTTTATAGTCTTGATTAAAAAAAATTCTGTAAAGGATATAGGCATAGTCATAATTGGTGCTCAGACTGGGTATGCTGTTATACATTGATATCATCTGATATGAAGTTATTGTTTATATATCTATAAAATACCAGTTTAGAATTAGATCTCTATGCTGTCAGGCACTTTTTGTCAGCTTTTAAATTTGCATCTTAGAAGATAGTGCAGAGCTGTAAATAGATCATGAATAATCTAAAAGTATTCTTCTGCTACACATCTTTGACATGTATCTACTATTACTTCATGATCATAACGAGGTTAACACTTCATTATATATGTTAGGAGTGTGCATTCAGAGCTCCACAGCTTGAGCCCTGTTGCTCTCCTTCATTTTGCAGTGCAGAGAGACACTGAGTGCAGGATAGCTCAGCCTACTTTCACTGATAATGAGAAAAAAGTACCTAGCATGCAGTAAATTCATCCACCAACTTACTTCAAAGTAACTGCCTGCTGCTTCATTTCTGAGCACCAGCATTAACATTCAGTACTGTAATCTCACTGAGAATGCATATTGTCATGTTGGGAGCCCTCCTGCTACAGCAGGTAGCAGTTGAATATTAAAGATGTGCTTTCCCCTCCATGAGTTATGTATGAATTGTCATACAAAAATATAACATCTGGACAATTCTCTTTCTCCTACCCCTCATGTATAATGCTATCAGCCTGGTTGAAACACCTCTGGGGTTTAACATTGTCTGTCTCTCTGATCTCAGATCTGTCTGTCCATACTTACTCCTTGAAGTGTTTCTGGTAAGGGCAGAAATGTTCCACAGATCTAGTCAAAACCCAACAAAAATAAAAGTCATTTTTCTTTTCTTTGAGACCTCTGGTTTTGATCTGTCTGGTTTTTCTTTGAGAAAACCTTCAAGCCATATTCAGAAAGGAGCATTTTCCATCTACAGGTCTCTCATCCAAGGGACATGATAAACACTTTGAATTCCCAGTTCAACCCAAATAACTTCTGAGGCAGAAATGAGGGTAGCCCAAGTGAATTTTATCTTTTGTTTGAGAACTGAAATGAAGAAGAGAAGCCAAGAATATTCACTGATGACTCTCAGCATCCATACAACATCTCCTTTCCATTTTTCAGAATATTGCAGGATTCATCTGCTGCAGCTCCAGAGAGGCAGAAGGTAGAGCCCAGACAAACTGGATTAAATGAGATGCTTAGGTAATATCATTTGTCATGAGTACAGCCATCTTTGCTCTTCCAAAAATTAGCTGGAGTAATTTTCTCCCACAAACTTTTCCCTCTCACGCTTCAGGTGATTCTTCACCTCTCAGCCCCTATCTCATATTTGCACTGGCAGCTGCCTTTTCATTTCCTGTTGCACTATTCTCTGTGAAAAGACTTCACTGATCCCCAGTCTTCAAAGCCTCCATGGGCATTCAACAGCTTCAGAAGGTCACCCTTTATTCTCATGGTCTTCTAGCACACATACCAGCCTCTAACAGGACACAGGAGTCTCCTAAATGCCTAACTTCTAAAGTTATTTCCCTTGTGCTTTAACATGTCTCAGAAAATTGTTTCATATAAATTGCTCTACGGAATCTTACAGAGAAAATTATCCTATTGTTTTACAGTTCTTTCCAAAGTATTCATCTATTGGCTTTGAAAGGAAAAAAAAAAAAA
>VZTJ01004963.1:1492095-1554096 GCA_013397795.1 Orthonyx spaldingii
AATTTTTTCCAAAGTTTTCATTTATTTGCTTTTAAAAAAAAAAAAAAAAAAAAAAAAAAGGAAAAAAAAAGGAGATTGTAAGGCAATTTAATTTGGTTAGTGTAATTTTGAGGAGAGTATTTGCACAGGTCTTAGCTGACATTCAAAACACTGATAACACTATTTAAGAGTAATGGAATAAAATGAAAACTTAAACTCCAGTAATTAGACTGACCTTTTCCTAGCTTCTGGGTTTTTTTAAGGTGGCATATCTTGGGTATACAACTCTTCCCTACCACAGGAACACAGGAACTATATTGCCTGTACTTTGTAATATCTAATACTAATTCATTTCAAATGCAGCTGCTTTCAAGGGTCAAAGAGAGGAACTGAACATGACAGGGGTATCAATAAAACCTGCCGTTGACCCAATAAAATTATAATGGCATAGATAGAAAAATCGAAGAGTTCAGAGCACCTTCAAGGCTTGCAAATCATAAAAAATAATTATAAAAAAAAGTGTTACACAGTCTGAAAAAGCCAAAGGTATTCTTGAAGCTGAAAGTATAGCATCTTATAATTTTCCTCCGAGTATATTCTAAGGAAAAATCTAAATTTGGAATAGAACTCCCCTAAGATAATAGACAGAACTGACAAAAAATTGTCTTTAATAAACCAAGGCACAAGTCTTAAAATTTTACATTATTTTACCTAGCTGGGGCAACCTCTGCCCATAGTTCCAGATATAAAACATTCAAAAATTATGTGAATATGCACTAATGTTTTGATCAGAAATAGCTATAGAAATAGCATTCTGACCAGATTATTCTGACTAGGGATGCAGATTATTTCCATGTCATTTCTTGTAAAGACAGATAAATAAATTATGTGTAATTCAAAACTCACTCATTTTTTGACAATTGAAAAAAAGCTCAGGTTTTATCTGACAGTGGTTTCACTTAGGGAAAAATCATAACAAAACCACACGTAGCCTGACCAAAATGTTGCACAGGTTGTCAGACAGAAAGGGAAGTGACTCATGCCCCATGTTTGAGAAGTTCACTGGGATCAAGTCAACCCTCTCCCTCAAGAGCTGTACTAGTTTTCACTCCCATCACTGATAATTTGAAGGTGCCTGTGTCCTCTTCTGATCTGCAATGGCCTCATACCAGAAGCACCAGAGGTTTCCCGGAACCTGGAGAAAGTTTGCTCAGGTTGCTGGAGAACCTGGGAAGAGCAAGGGGTGTGGGAGTTTCTGGAGTATGAATTAGGTAGGAGTTTCATGGTATGTGCTACTGTGGTTGAAATAAACCCCTGAAAGGACTGGAGGGCCACAGATCCCGGAGAAGTACTGCACTAATGCACCTCTGCATGTCGGGACCCAGAGCTGCCTCAGGCCTGGACAGCATTCATTCTCTCAGAGAAGCCTGGGCCTGTCCATGTGGTTTTAAGCTGTCCAGCTTTTTAGGATGAAATTTATCTCTGTTCAAAGGCTCAACACAATTTTTGCACTACTAAACTCCACTTAAGTAGACCGTATATAGAATGTAAAGTAAGTTTATATTGTGCTGCTGCTTGTCGCTGAAGGAAAAAACGCCTCTTCTGCATGAACATATTCAAGACATAGTAAAATAAGCATGTTCCTCAAACAATATTAAGTAATGAATAAATGTGAAGATAAGATAATCTTTCTTTAGGACCTTTATATAGAACTATAAATTCATACACTAAATTATTCATGGTGAATAATTTGCTTACCTCCCACTATCACAAAAAGAAAGGGAAGTATATAAATTATGGAAAGATACTTAAACATTTTCCTGTTTAGCCAGACCTTTGACTGTAGGCTACTTTGCATTTCTTTCAAAAGAAATGCTCTCATTGTTTAAATTACAGAACCAAAACCTGGCTCATGTCTTATTTTCACGTGTTTCTGCTCAGCAAATTTTAAAGCTATATATATACACTCTCTAAATAAGCCTTTTCGGATAGGTACAGTAATGTATTCTCCATCTGCATATTTCAGGGAACAGTTAAAACACTATTAGTTGTCATGGAGAAGGAACTCATTCAGAAGACTGTGTGATTCCCAATGGCTTCGGCTACATCCATGTTGTAAATAACATTTACATTGTGGTTGTATTAGTGACCTCGCTTTAAAATTTGCCAAGCCAATAGAAGTGACACCACTCTACAAGAACCAGTTTTTTTAAATAATTCTGTCATATCTTTCTTTTTTCCTTTTCTTTTTTTTTTTTTTTTTGGGGGGGGGTGGGGCAATCTTAAAATAGGGTATCTTATTTGAATGTTTTGCAAAATTCTAAAATGAATTTTTGAGAAAAAAACATTGTATAGTACTAGGATAGGATAGGATAGGATAGGATAGGATAGGATAGTGTAGTACAGTACTAGGTATAGCATTGTTTTAAAATAGCTTCCTGAATTAGATTCAGAGGTTTTCTACAGCACAGTGAATGTCCCTAATGGCTTCTTGTGCTGCAATTTGGTTGTTTATTCTGATACTAAATCTGACATAATAGTAGCAGTGTTATGCCATTGACCATGACAGTCACTGATTCTTAGATTTATATGCCATAATAAAATTCTATTTAATCTGCAGTACGGTGGCTAGTTCATAAACAGCTCCTTTAAATACAACAGGAATAAACTCATGTGTTTACAACTTTCCTTTTAGAGAGGCCTGTTTCGTCTCCCATAAATGTAGACCACTACCTAGAAATCTCTCCTTTATGATTGCATGAACTCACAAATCTACCTCAGTGACTCTCAGCTACTGTAACACCAGGGTTGTAGTCCACTTGCAAATGAAGCAGTTGAGTAAGGTTACAGTCAGTCTTCCCCCTAAAGGTAATATTTTTCTTTTGGTCAGTCTGATAGCAAGGTAATATATACTGTCACTGGTTTTGTTACTCCTTGCTACTTTCTGTCCTCTTCAGATTGTGTTCTGAGTTTTACCAGTCCTCCTTTCTTTTTATTTTTTTGGAGAGAGATTGTCATCTGTCTCATTGTTACATGACAATGCTTATTGATCAAAATATTGTCTCCTGATCCTTCTTATCAGTTGCAGAATCCCAACTGTGTAAAGGTTGTACCATGATATATACAGTTATCTCAAAAATGTCCAAGGAGAGAAATGAATTTGTCATCGAATGTCAGAAAAATTGAATTGTTTAAAATACTCCAGCTAGAATAACTTCTCTCAAAAAAAAGCTTTTTCTTTTAGAATAATTTGAAAAGAATTTTTTGGGTTGTAGGTGATGAGACACCTCAGAAATACTGATATTGTGAGACATCTTCAAAGCAAAAATACTATTACAATTGCTAATGTAATTCATCAAGCTGTCATATCTTTCTCAGCCAAATTTGATTTGATTTCAGTTTAGCACCCTGAAAATATGTACTTTCTTCACTCTGCAAATGCTCAACATAATATTAGCATATTTGTCAGTCTCCCTGGAGCAATGGCAACCTCTTGATTTCTTGCTTCTGCATGGGATTCTTTCAAGACAGTTAATAACATGGCTAATGAAGTTGGGAATGGTCTACTATTCCTGTATTAATTCGACTAGGACTTAAAGACTTTCTTGACATTTTTCATAGATAATATCTTAAGTTTTCCACTAATTTAAATGTAGACAAAAATATGCATTTAATAAGATAGTTGTCAAATTTGACTTCCTGGCATCACAGGATGAGAGTTGGAGGTTATGAAGGACATGCAAAGGCTAATGAACTCTGTAACCCATCCTCTGTATAGGAAAAGAGCATATGGAGAAAAACCAACATATGCAGAAAAGAGCATATGGAGAAAAAGCAGCAGTGTATCAGTGGCTAAAACTGGTCTGAGTTTAGAAGTACAGAAACTTGATGATTGCAAAAGCTACAGGAGAAAGAGAGGGACAAGAATTTCAAATAAAGCTTCTCAAAGCGTTTTATGTTCTCTTAGGCAAACCCAAGCATTATGCTGCTCAGAGCAAAGAAACTGACATGGTTATATCAGGGGGCACACGACCCTGCTGAGTTTCTAGGTCAGCATGAGAAGGCAGGATATTTAAGTGGTGTTATAGCATTGTGTCAGCTGGAGCAAATAGTTTTTACATTGCCATACTTTCCAATACTTCCTTTACCTTGAGAAGGGAGCCTATGCAGCAGCTCTCCACTAAGTGCCTGCAAGCTTGCAGGAATCCGCAGGTTTCTCTCCATTAATGCATAGAGCGTATCTTAATTGCTTAAGTCTGTTATCTTGACTTTGTAATAGTGTCCCCTCCAGGGATGAAGGAATGCCTGTCTGGCACCTCAGTTTGCATTACATCTGGTTCCTGGGTGTTGTTTGTGGTGTGCCACATCCTTTCTGCTGAGGAATGCACTGAAACCAGAGCATTAAATTTATGAAGAACTTTTTTTTTTTCTGGAATTGGAATAATAGGCTGCACCCTGTCCTCATACAGGAAAGTAAATGACTGGGAATTATTACAGTTGTGTTGCATTTTCACTTTATTCTGAGGGGATCAGAAGGAAGGTGGGGAACAGGGAGGAAGAGTGGGACATGATGAGCTTGACAAATTCCCCTTTTGTGTTAAGACTTGCCCTCTTTCTAGTTTCCCTCATCAGGAATTATGCAGTAAGATGTTCATCACGTCATTTAGACACTATCCTCTATTCCCAGTGTGATTCCTTTACCAACAGTGCTGCACACCCAGTGCAGTGCTTTTGCACTAGTTTTGTGGCTTTTCAATGGTGTGCATGGCACTTACACACCAAATTAATTCCTATTACTTCCAAACTGGCCATTTCCAGTCCTTCCTTAAGACTCATCTATGACTGTTTGGTTTTGGGGTTTTTAAAAGAAATTTACTTTGTCCATAATTGTCAAAATGCTGTATTCAATCAAATTAAAAACTGTATTAAACACAAGCAAAATCATAATATAGGGCAGACAGGTACACAAGTTCCCTTGCATTTCTCTCCCAGTTCCCATCCTGCCTGTCTTTGAGCTTCCCCACAGCCCCATGTGAGGGCAGCAGGCTTAAGACTCTTCTTGTCACTAAACATTGCACTGCATTTCAATAATGCTTCTATTTCTTTAGCTGTCTTCAAAATAAAGAAATTTGGGGAGCTCTCCTTATACACACACTTGCTATAGGCTTCTTGCCTAGCCCATATCTCCCTCCTCTTCTCATCCTCATTCTCTGACTCTACTGCTCTGCCTGGTTCCTTCTGGCTGCAGCTCATCTAAATTTGCAGCAGGTATCTTTTATCTCAGCAAGACTCAGGTCAGGCTGCATCCTGTTGCTGCAGACGGATTCAGACTGTTGTGTCTCTGCTGCTCTGGACCCAGCTCCTTCTCTCCACTGCTAACCCACATTTCAGTGGCCCTCAGGCTCCCAGCCACCAGGAGCCCAGGCACCTAAAGCTGTGGTGTGGTCTGTAAAGCATGGCAGAACTCTGCAGGTCAGCTTTCTCCAGACTCTTAGCATGGCCAGATTGTACACCCTTTCTCCTTTCTTCCAAAGCTCAAATGGAAACCATCAAACATGTATATGTTTGGGGGGAAAAAAGTGGAAATTAATATCAAGTGGTTAGACAATTTTCTTTCTGTGAGACTTAAGCAGCAGCGGTGCCTTCTGAATATCAAGTTCTTGTAGCAAATTTGGATAAATGCCTCTGGAGGGGGAGAAAAAAAAGAAGAGCCAAAAGGACTAAGAAGTGACATGGAAGAAACTGTGAGAAACACAGACCTAGGAAACAAAACAGTGGTGACAAATCAACAATGTTGATAAGCTCGAAAGATGGCTGATGCCAGATGCCTGTGGTTTAAATAGGGATGTCCTGCTTCTGTGGTGCCAGGTTGGATGAATGGACAGCTTGGGAAATGGCACTTGATCAGCTGTCTTTGGGAGGTACCAGCTTTTCATGTTTCTTTGAGTTTTTCTTGCTGCCTGATCATGAGTCAAAGAAATGCGCAAATATATCTTTACCTCACCCATCTGCTTCTTCTTAATTATTGTGGATTGGCATCTGTTCTCTAACAAAGTCAGATGTCCTGTCAAAATGCACACCAACTGTCCCAGCTGAGCATCTGACAGTTTGGCTTCAACCTGTGCTGCTTTCACAAACAGATCTCAAACAGAGGCCATCAAGTTTTGGGCTGGCTCATTTCCCTTCTCTTGGACCTCCAGTCACAGTAATTCAGTGTCACGGGCAAAACTAGTGGCACATTGCTCTCCCTCTCCATGGGCAAGGAGAAGCTGATGAACAGGATCATGTGATCAGTGCTACCCCTGCTGTGTGACCTTTTCAGTTTGGGCAGCTGATAGAAGGGCCCTCTGTGGCCAGCAACCTCACTGCTTTGCTGTTTAACTGATTTACAAACACATCAGCCAGCCTCTTACGGCAAACACCTCAACTAGACACAGATTTTCTAAGACAAAAGGACAGGGTTCCTTACATCTTAAACTCCTGCAATCTTAATCTGGCCTTCACCTTGATCATCTAGATTGCTGCCTGAATCAAACTCTTCCTGTTAGTAATGAACTGGAGATAGAGAGAAAAGAAATGAAAAAAATACTCATTTAAAATCTGTTCCAGATTTCAGATGGATTCATCTGAAAAAATCCTAAGTATTTTTTAAAGGATATTGAGGATTTCTTGTGCCATTATCAGCTCTTCTTGCAGAGCTTGGTGCTGAGTATGCTTAAATACAGTTCATGTACAGAGTTTCTGCAGATGTGTACCTACCAGCTTGGCAGCTGCTAAAAGACAGGAATTGCTTTTAGAGGTCACCTATCGCATTCCTTTTTTCCAGCTCTTCTTCTAACTCACATCCACTCAGCAGCCCAGCAGACACTCTGTGAGAATTGCTTGTCATTCAGAAATCCTGGACAACTCATCACTGTGCCTGTGAAATTAAACTCGGCTTTGCACATGCCATGAACTGGAACATACCGTGGCTACATGCACAGATGCACAGCTAAATGTTATGCCCAGCAAATTCAGCATATCCAGAATATTTCAGCCTCACTGTGCATCTGTTGATGTGTCAGACTAAGTGTTCTCTGTGCATTTCAATGCTGTGAGACGTGTGACTGTCACAAAGCTCACTATTAGATTGGAACTACTAGCAACATTTAAAGTGTTTCTTTATACTAGAAGAGGAGAAGTATGGGTGAAAAGAGAAGTGCAGATTTTTAGGGCAAAACAATCATTAGTGCTTTGTTCTTTCCTCAGCTTACATCAAACTGCTTCAATCAGTAATAGTGTATTGAGAAGTGGAAGAAGCCAATCATATTTTAGAGGATTTAGTACTTCAGTTCAACGTAGAAAACGTGATGAATGACACTAAGGTTTCCTAGCACAGGAACTCTCACATATACCTATGTTCTTGGAGTACCTGAGGCTCCTCACATAAGGCAGTTTTTCCAGATTTCTGTGAAGAACTCTTGTGGTCTAAGATAGGTGTCTTGACAACAACTGTTTTATCACCCCACCACAGTCTACCAATCCATGTCACATGGGGACATGAACTAACCACGATGCTGAATCTCTCAAAGAAAAGTATTTGTCAAAAAAAGACCCACCAGGAAAAAAAAATAGAGGAGAACTGGTAGATGTAACATTAGAATAAAGGATATAACTGATGATAATATTTGGAATAACACAGGGAGGAAGGAAACAACTGAAATAAGAACAAAAAAGATACAGAAAAACAGTGGTGAAAAAGGAGGATGGGGAGAAAACACTAAATGGAAAGCTATAATAGATAGGTGGTGACCTGCATCACATAGTCAGCATCAAGTACTTGAACAGAAAGCCCCTGATACACAGGATGCCAAACATTTAGTGAAACATCATGAGCTTTACTCCAGATAAGCCACCAAATTCTACTTAAAATCTGCCCTTCTTAAGCTGATTTAGCAAAAATCTCTGCACATCTTATGGAGAGCTTTTTTCTGTGATTCCTTAGGTCTTGGATTTTTTTCTTCTAATATTAATTCTCTGGTGTTCTTCTCTTAGTCATACTGCAAATGATTTAGCACCTTAAAACAGCAAGGATTTAGCTTCTCTGCCCTAACAATTTAAGATGTGTATTTTGTGACTAAAACTTATTTACGTTAATCTTAAAGTCTTAAAGCATCTTAATATTAATAATTAATCTTAATCTTACAGGGGTTGGACTTCATATGGTTATATTTATATTTTTATATCAATATATAAGCTAGAAATAACTTCAAGTACAATGATACCAAGCAGATTGTAGAAAGAAATTGATTTCCTCCTAGAATGTGTGCCTTCTTCAGTATATTAACACTGCATCTACTTCATCAATTCAAATACTATTTCTCATTTTCCAATGAAATCTTATCTGAATATTTTTCCATTCCAGGGATTTTACAGTTCATGCATTTCTGTAGGTATTAATTAAATATCTAATTTTCTAGTTGGGTTTCTGATTTGGATCTAATGTTTTTCCAGCTTATTCAATATTACCCTTTTAACAGAAAAGAATAAATTCGTTCCTTGGGGAAGGAAATACTGTCTTATATATTCATTTCTAAAAAGAAAATCTTAATTATCTAATTTTCTTTTCATTGGTATGTCACAATAATCCTTTACCCCTTTTTACCCTCAGTGCATTGTTTTAAAATTGAGAGGGCATTAATAAAATCATAGACTATCCTGGGTTGGAAGAAATCTTAAAAATCCTCTAGTTCCTTGCCCCACTGCTGTGAGCAAGGACACCTTCCACTAGACCAGGCTGCTCAAAACCACAATCAGTCTGGCACTGAACACTTTAAGAGGTGGGGCACCCACAACTTCTCTGGGCAACCTGTTCCAGTGTCTCACCACCCTCATGGTAAAGGATTTCTTCCTGATATCCAGTCTAAACCTATCCTCTTTCAGCTTGAAGCCATTTCCCCTTGTTCTGTCACTACACCCCCTTGTAAAAAGTCCCTCTCCAGCTCTCTTGTAGCTCCCGTTAGGTATTGGAAGACTGTTTTAAAGTGTCCTTGGAGCCTTCCCTTCTCCAGGCTCTTCTCAACCCCAGCTCTCTCAGCCTGTCTTCATAGGAGAGGTGCTCCATCCCTCTTGAGCATCTTCATGGCCCTCCTCTGGTCCAGGTACTTCAGTCAGGGCCACCAGAGCTGGACACAGCGCTCCAGGTGGTGTTGGGGTAGCGTGGGGTGTCACAAGAGTGGAGCACAGGAGCAAAATCACATCCCTTGATCTGCTGGCCACACTGCCTTTGATGTAACCCACCATGGGCCCACATCTCCAACCTGTCAAAATCCCTCTGGATAGCATCCTTTCCCTCCAGCAGGTCAACTACACCACACAGCTTGGTGTTGTTGGCAAATTTGCTGAGTGTGCACTCAATCCCACTGTTAACGCTGCCAACAACTATGTTAAACAGTCCCAAGAAAAACAATTAATCCAAGAAAGAAAAAGTCAGCAGGAAATACATCTCATCATGACACGGAGCTGTGGAATTTCTGTTCTTGTCAAGAGATTTCAGGCACTCCAAATGAAGTAGAGTGTGCTCTGTCTTCACATTGTATTTTATCAACAAGAAGCAATTCTGTTCTATGAATTGTATTTGGACCGTCAGGAAGGGGCAGGAATATTTGGACTTCATGGGTTGTCATTTCATTACCTATCCCATTGTTTCTGCTTTTGGGCAATAGTTTAATTTTTTCCTCATCTGCTATGTGTCCTTTTCTTTTGGTGAAATATCCATAGCAAAATTTTCTTGTATTTGCACAAAACCCTGTGGTATGGTAGGACAGCTGATCACCAGCCTGGTTTTGAGTCCTGGCAAATGTTGCACTTCAGTTGAGCTCTGAGACCTTGTATCAGTGCCTTTTTGCAGTGGTTCACAGCCTGATCAGCATTTGACATAAAAATAGAGACTGTTTCACAGTTTTATGCACCATACACATTTATCTACTGCTTTTATTTCTCCTTTTCCATGTTGTACAACTGGGGCATGGCCCATGCAACTGCCTAATCCAAACCTCCGTGGTTGCAGCTCTATTTTCCACATGCAAAGCCTTTTAATCAGGCCATTTAGGAGGCTTTTAAAGGCTTCTTGAAGTATTCACATGATCAGCCAGTCTTTGTCCTGATAAATGTGTTACAGAGATAGCATATGTTCAATAGGATGGAGACAGACAGTGCTGGAGACTCCTGGCAGGATTTGAAGGCAGTTGTGCAGTGCATTTGTAGCATCAACTGGAATGATGTAGTGGAAAATAAACCAGTCTGCTAGTTTGGGATTTGAGATCCAGGGTTTTAGAAATGATTCAAAATAGCACAGTGCCATCTGTCTTTGCACAAACCTGCAGGAGTAAAAAGACCATGGCAGCAGCAGCCTTCTGACTGACCAAAGAAACCTGCAGCCCATTTGGCCTGAGCTGTGGAGGCACCACAGCAGCTTTGTAACCATCCTTCCATTCCAAGTACATTCTGCATTGTCAGTCTTGGGGATAAATTTTAGCTAAACAGGATGTGAAATAGTTATTTTTAATGAGTTCTTTGATGCAATAAAACTCTTGATTTTCTTCACTGCTAATCAGGATGAACATTTCATTTCTGCACTTTTCAACATACTGTATAGATGGAGATGCCTGGAGTTCAGTTTTTTCTGACTCAAGACAGGAAAGGCATAAAGCAAACTCCTGGTTTACTGGCAAATATGTGTCTTTTTATGAACTGTGCATATACATTATAGATACACTTTTGTTGGCTCTTTTATCTTCTATTTATAGGGACAACCTGGTTTGCAGTTTTAAATACTAAAATCCTTTCTAAGCAGAGCAGAAAAACTGTTGTGTAAGTTGCCTGAGCAGTGTGACCTCTGCAAACGTGCTCCAATCTTTGGATAGATAATTAGGCATGTCTTTCCATCAGGAGGGGCAAACTTCTCAAGAATCAGCATTCTGCTATGATGCTCAAAGCACCAGGAAGCAAGAGATTTACCTCTGATGCACAGCTACAGCACAGAGGCCAAGAATAGCAAGAGAAATTCTGTGTACTGATTTATCTTAGCTCATGAAAGTTATTGTCAGGTAAATAAAAGAAGAAAGTGTATGTATATAATGAGTATCACATTAGTCTGTTTCCTATAACAGATGATGGCTGCTGTTTTCCTTTTATCTCTTGAAAAATCTGTTCTCTGATGTACTAATACCGCATATGAGGGAAACACAGAGTGCTTGTGAAGACAAAATTGCACTGATTGATTGTTCTAAATTCAATGATTTGCAGAACAGCAAACTGAACAGGTGCTGCAGTGAGAAAACAAGTGGCTTCCTAGCAGGCAATGGTGACAAGCTGACTTTCCATTCTTGCAGCAGACTTCTGGAAGTTCATTTTGGGGAGTAATTATTGCCATTTGGATCATGATATCTCAGTAATTAAGATCTGAATTTCCTTCTCTGTTGTACCTATCTGTGGTGTTTGCAGTATGCAGACTGTGACTACTGATGTTTGGGTAAAATGTATCCTAAACCTCATGGAATATTTCTTGTCTTTGCTTCAATTCATAATTGTTATTTACAATTATATCTCACTGGATGATGAATAACACATCAGCTTTCAGCCGTGACAGTAATTCAGTTTTAGAGTCTTGATAAGTGCATGAAAAGTTGGAACTGAGGTCTCTTATTTGTATATACTGAAAGTACATTGGAACTGTATTGTAAAGCCTACAGGTCTAGAAATCAGCCAGAAAATCTGAAAGCAGTACAATAAAAGCGTGGTAATCTGTAATTGTTTTACTTTGTTCATAAAAGAACAAGTTATTTTTTACATTTAGGTGGTGCCAGGAAATTGTGCTGAACAGGGTAATCATATTTATTTCCCAAAATAAAGTGTGAACTCTAAGAACTGCCTAAGTGCACAGCTCACTCCAAATAATCGCTGACCGTGTATTCAAAGGTGCATTGGCTGAAGGTGTAATTTACGTAAAATGTTTAAAACCTGGTTTTGTGGTTTCTACTCATAACATTTGCAGTCAAGAATTAAGTCCAGTGACTGTCTACTTTCTGGGGAGAAAAGGAAAATCTTGCTCCCAAATGATGCAAAAGCTCAACCAGCTGCCCCAGGGCTGCACCCGCTCTGCATTTCAGAGAGGGACCTTCACCAGAGACTGTGTGCTACAAAGGCACCACCAATAGAGTGACTACCAGGCTCCCAGTCCCCCTAAAAAGAGGGGAAGAATTGAAAATTTGGCAGGAATAACTAAGCGGAATGAATGCCCTGACACCTGCAAAGTGAAATATACACAAAAGGCCCTCCCAGTTCTTTTGCTGGCACTGACTACCTCACTTCAGGAGGACAAAAGAATCACCTCCTTCACTTATGGCCTTGTCCTTCAACAGCACAATAGTTTTTATGCTTGTAGTGTTCATTTTCTAACAGACAGAGGAAGAGCTGATGCTTCAACAGGAGTGACACAAACTCTTTCTACAATTGTTCCATAACTATTTCAATTTATTTGAGAGTGAATAGAGGAAGCACACTCCCCTCTCTCTTGCAATCATAGAAATAAACTGATTTATCACAGCCTCTGGGCCTTTTGTACCATAGCCATTATGCCAGCCTTCTTGTCCAGGTGTTCACTCTTGAAACAAGAAAAGGAGACTGCTGCTTTTTCCCTGTTTGCTGAACTTTAAGTTAGTTTCTTCAGTGACTAATACACATAGTCAAGCAAGTGAGATGTAACTTTCATGTTAATGACTGGCTTAATCTCTAAAATTTAAAGCCAAGTTTGAGAGCAGGTTTGGAGGGGTGGTAATATGCACATTCTCCTTATCTGGCTCCAGATTTTAGTTTTGAAGTTCTTTGAAGATCTGAAACAAAGTACTGGAAACCCTCCAGCTAAAATGTTTTAGCTAAATCACCATCCTTTTAACTATCATTTAGAATGCCCACATGCTGTAGGTCAGAAAGCTTGTTCATACTTTTTCTCGACTATGAACTACGTCTAATCTGCTACCAAAACTGTCCTCAGTATGCCAAGAGCAATATAGTTTGGCCACATGTATCAGTATTCTCACATTCACCCCCTCGTCCATAAAATTAGCCTTCAACCTACAGTTCTTGTTTTTGGAACAAGCATGTGCTCAAAAAGAAAAAAATCAGTGACAATTTGCTCAAAATTTCCATGAGAGCACAGCTTCCAAAAGGAGCCTGCCTGAATCTGAGTTTATTATTTAGGATTGGCTCTCTTAACACCAACAAAATTGCCATAGTAAGACTATATTTGCAAAGAGGATTTACTTCTGGTCCAACTCCAGTGTTTAAAATGATTGATGAGTTTTCTTTTTTAGTTTATTAACCAGTTACTGGAGGCATAGGCCACATGCAGGGAAATGTTTTCCTTAAAGATGTTTTCCAATGTCTTTTGTGTCTCTTTTCCTCAGACTATCTCTCCACACAGTAGAAAGAAATATTGTGTTACTCAATTATTACATGGTCCTAGAGTAAAAATGCTTAATTGCCCATGGGGCTGCAGACCTCAGAAAATATGCTTCCCAGGAAAGGCTAAAGCATGGGAGCACAAGGACACCCCAGCTGCTTGATTGCCCTTTAGGAGACCTTCAACCAGCTTGCGGCAAACTTTGAATAAGCCTTGTTACAGTACTGAAAATGACTTTTTGCGATCAGACAGCACAGTAGTAAAGGTATTCATCTCTATAAATATCCTAAGATTGCTCCTAATTTGTGAGGCAAGAGCTGGCTGAGATTCCCAGCTCAGTATCCTATTATATAACTTGGTGTTTTAACTTAATGAGCCGAGGTAAAAGCATCACTGTCTGTTTTCATTCAGTGGAATGAAAAAAGGTAATGTTTCTGTTTTTTCTTTGTAACAACAGAGAATGGCTTATGTTTAAGTCTCAACTATGGTATTGCTATGTTAACCCAAATTAATTGGACTCTCCATGTAGCTTTTTTTTTTTTTTTTGGTCCATTTTAACAGATTTCCTTATCTTTTTCTTTCTGTACCCATAATAGCAAAAAATAATGGCAATATTCTTGGAATTTCAGTCAGCTGGGGTTTTTTATTAAATAATAGTAAATTTGCTAGTTGAATATTCTTATACCCGTTTAGACGAGTCATTCAAGTGGCTTGTCCTGCCTCAAACTAATCATTGGCAGTTAAAAAAAGCAATTCCAGCTCTAGTAGGCAGATGGCACTGACTGTATTTGGTACTGGATGGGACCAGAGGGAGCAATCTGGAGGTGTCTTCAGAAGGGCACCTTAAAAGTGAAGTCAATGGGCCCTTGCCCTCTGGCATTGGTTGAACTTGCATGTCTCAAGGAGTGTGTTCACAGAGCTTTTCTGAAAGGGTGCTGGGGCTGTATTGCTTCAAGCATTCCTCTGCAGGTGTCTTTCAATCATGTTTTCATAAATACTTGAGGAACCTTACTTCATGCATGGTACATGGAATAATAGAAAATTTGCACACATTTTCTTCAACTCCAGCCAAGCAAGCAACAAAGGTTGGTAATGAGCTAGCCAGAGACAGGCACTGATGTTCCAGTAAAGTTAAAGAGGTGCCAAAAATAATACTGAAAGCAAGGTTGTATTGCTCACATTCAAATGCTTGATGGAAAAGCTGAACATGCTTCTGGGACTGCAACACAACATCAGGTGATTACAGGGTACTCATCATTTAATAATGACAGGACCATTTAGCAAAATGACTAAGCACTTGTGGTGAGTCCCAAAAATAATTCCACTCCCTTCAATTAGGGCAGCCATCCGTTTAAATATAGGTTTCAGAGGCAGTGAGAGGGAACCTAGCTAAATAGTATCACAAAACTCTAAGGCTTATACTGAAGCACAACAGAACTGTGCAGATTGGAACAGGAACCATGTATGTAACACAATGTACTTCCCTGGGTTGCTTCTTCCAACAATTAGTCTGCTACACCTTTAAAAATTGCAGTTATTTCCATAATGAATTTGTCTTTTGCTGACAGACACTGATTTTTGCTTTGCATTTCTTGGCTAAGTTAAAGAGCTCTTTGTACCTTCTTAGGTACCTTCTCAGCTTCTAAGCTTATGACCCCTGACTTGCTTCCACTAAACACGTGCTTTATTGATATTGTGGATTCTAATTTCCTTAATTCAACATGCCATGAAGACACATGCACCTTTCAAAAATACAGTTATATGGCTTGATAAAACTTGTACTCGAAATCTGAATTTTGAAATTTATTTAAGGAAACATTTTTAGCTGTTAATTTATTTGAAGATTGTATGGGTTTATTTAATCATTTTTTTCATTTGTTTGTTACTTACAGATTTCTACAAAGTTTCTTCCACTGCCGTTATGAAAAGTGATATCACGGTTATTATCCAATAGCTAATCATATGATTTTTTTAACTAATTCTCAGTTTTTCTGGAAGGACCTAAGGAAACTTCCAGCCTTCTGTAATTTCTCCAGTGCTTAAAGATCTGTGGAATGTTGTAGGGAGAGTAATCGCTTCACTTTACACCCAGGAGTTCTCAGGGAACACTAACAGATAGATCCAAATAAGCATAGCATCATGGGATCATAGAATGGCCTGGGTTGGAAGAAATCTGAAAGATCATCTAGTTTCAATGTCCCTGCCATGAAAGTTTCAATGTCCCTGCCATGAACAGGGACTCCTTTCACTAGACCAGGTTACTCAGAGCCCCATTCAGCCTGGTTCTAAACACTTCCAGAGGTGGGGCACCTGCAACTTCTCCGGGCAACCTGTTCCAGTGCCTCACTACCCTCACAGTAAAGAATTTCTTTTTAATATCAAATCAAAACCTACTCTCTTTCAGTTTGAAGCCATTTCCCCTTGTCCTGTCACTGCATGCTCTTGTAAAAAGTCTTTCTCCATCTTTCTTGTAAGTTCCCTTCAGGCACTGGAAGGCCACCCCAAAACTTTCCTTTTTCAGGCTGAACAAACACATTTCCCTCAGCCTTTCCTTGTAGGAGAGGTGTTCCATCCCAGTCGTCATCCTAGTGGCCTTCCTCTGGACTCACTCTTACAGGTCCATGTCCTTTCTGTGCTGGGACCCCAGAGCTGGATGCAGCACTGCAGGTGGGTTCTCAGCAGAGCAGAGCAGAGGGGCAGAATCCCCTCCCTGGCCCTGCTGCCCACGCTGCTTTGGATGCAGCCCAGGACACATTTGGCTCTCTGGGCTGTGAGTGCACACGAGTGGGTCATGTCCAGCCTCTCTTCCACCAGCACCCCCAAGTCCTTCTCCCCAGGCCTTTTCTTGCTCAGTTCATCCTCCAGCCTATGTTGGTACAGGGGGTTGGCCTGACCCAGGTGCAGCACCTTGCACTTAGTCTTGTTAAACCTCATGAGATTCCTAAGGGCACACTTCTTGAGCTTGTCCAGGTTCCTCTGGATGGCATCCTGTCCTTCAGGAGTGTCAGCTGCAGCACTCAGCCTGGAGTCATCTGCAAATTTGCTGAAGATGCACTGGATCAATTCATGAAAATGTTAAATAGCATTGGTCTCCATAATGATCCTTGATGTATGGTTTTGATTTTACTTCGAGGTTTTTTTCTGATTAAAATGAATTGTCACATCCTCATATGATACAAGCATGAAGTGTGGAACCTAGTTCTTTGAGGTATAACCTATATTTAGCATCCACTTCCATCCGTGGAGTTCTTCCTGTCTCTCCTCCCTCTCACTGCTGTTCATTATTTCCCTCAGCTTTGACCAGACAGCCTTTTTAAAGCACATACATCACATATTGAACACAATCAGGTTATGATTGTTGGTCCCTAGGCAACCACCATCTTCCAGGCCAGTGATTAAGTCCTCTTTTCTCATCATAATGAAGTCCAAACTAATTACCTTATGTCATAGTCAGTAAAATTTTTAGGGAAAAAAAACCCAGTAATCTAATGATGCTCTTCTACTGGCCGCATGAGATCCCAGCACAAGCATCCCAAATTGAAGTCTCTAGACAATGAGAATGAGAACATTTTTTTTCACACACAGCAGACATGTCTATCACCCCCTTTTCATTAACTTTATTAGCATACATGTTGGGACACCTACATTTAAGATCAAGCTGTTTTAAGCTATTCACCAACAGAAATCCATCAGTGATGTATTCCTTCCCTACCAAGCTGTCCTCAGCATTCTGTAATTAACATTCCTGTCAAGCAAATTATCTCTCAAGAATGTAATTATAAGTGAGAATTTTCCATTCCCTTTGTTTATATCTCAGATTCAGAGCTTATGAATACGGGCAATTAAAAATTGATTCTGGCAGGGTCTTTCTCGGCTAAGTCATTATTTTATATTTCCAAAAGGTGGAATAAATACCCTGCACTGAATTCTGTTCCTCTGCAGTTAAACTGCTTCCAGTACTTGGACCAGCTCATTTAAATGTAGACTGAATATCTCTCAATTGCAGATTGCCAAGCTGAGAGACCTTTCAGCTCTCAGTTGAGTTCTGAGTGCCTTTACTACCTACTGCTCACACAAATTGCATATTGTCTCTGCTAGAATTATTACAAATGACCGTTCACCAGTTAGAGATTCCTCATTTACTGGGTTTTTTTTCCTTTATGAAAATTAGCAGGTTCGTGCATTACTTGTAGGGGCTGAGGAAGCTTTCTGAGTTTCTATGTGAAATACTAAAGTAGAACAGGATGCAGTGTGCCTGGGCAGAATAGGACCCAGTTTTATTACATCAAACCTGGCTTGGTTCAGAACAACCATAATAATGGACTATCAGTAAAATGGCAATGACAGCTGGTTTACAAGTCTCAAATTGCATCCTCCAAAGAAATACATAGATTGTATGTACAGTCAATGCCAGTTTTGTTCAATAAAGCCCTCCTTTTTTCTACAGTATTGTTTAATAAATCCAAATTGGAAAAAGGCCCTTAGTTAAGCTGCTGCTATTTTCTCTCAGAGTTTCTACTCAAGAGCTGAGCATCACAAAATTTTAAATATATGGACATGTTATGGTCATTTAATGAGGAAAGTACCTGCTGTTGCATGTGGTGGTGTTAATGAAATGCTATGGCAAATACTGCTCAAGATATATCCTTACTGACACAGCACAAATAAGAAAGGAGGGAAACAGATAAAATTGAAGAGGATCCTTTTACAAAACGCTTATAAATTATAATTCACACTTGAAACTTTGAATGGGTGTTCCCCTTTTAACACACACAAAAAGACAGAATCAAAAAAACCCACCAAGAATAGTAAGCAATGCGGAAGTATCTCTGGAAATATGGAGAGGAGAAACTACTGTTTTCTTCTGGAATATATCTAAAAAATATTCCGTCCAAACTATTTCAGAGACTCTGGCTGTTTCTCTAGCAGCAAATAATGAATGATTCAGTCATGGCTTTGTGACAATTTTGCGGTTCTGGACAACATAGAAATGTCCAGGACAGGGACAAGACACTGAAACTGAAATTGTGATTTAAATTGATGTGACTAACTGTCATGCCATGCTAGTTGAATAAAGGTCTTGGATGAGGTCCTGCTAAAGAGTACTATTATCTCTTGTTTTACTTCTGGAGTGACAACTTGGAGAACCTGTAATCCGAAACTCTGGTCTTACATTTCCTCCATTCTGGTTCCTCCAAGGTCAATTATTCCCATTATGGCCTGTTTCTGCTAAAGTGCTAAGTATTTTTTCATGCTTTACTCTCTCTCTTCTGGCTCCTTGCTGGAGAAAAAGCTGAGCAGGCTCCATCTGCCCCCTGGCCAGTGCATTTTCTTGGCTGCAGTGATACTTTTGGCCTGAGTCAGTGCTGGCAGCCTCCTTCCCCCCAAGCCATGCAGCGTCTGCTTCCACACTGGGGCTCGTAGCACCGAGAGGAGCAGCAGATAGCAATGGCCAAATCCAGCCATTCCAAGTAAGCTGTAGCCTATGTCGTTGTCGACTCTTCAAGGTTTGCGTCAATCTCAAAATTGTATCTGCTTCCTCTGTGTTTCCCCCCTCCCTCCAGCACATGGGGCCCTCTCTCCATTTGGTACCATGAGTGATGGAGCAGAGATGGAGGTAAGAAGGTGGTGGTGCAGCTGGGAGAGGAGGAGAGAGAAAGGAGGCACTTGTGAGACTGAGTGGAGAGAAGGAAGAGGTGGTCTCATGATATCTGCGTTAATAGCTGGACAATAGGTGGTGTCACAATCTCTGTGTTAGATGGATAAGAGGTATAGATGAGTAATAGCTGGTCTCACAATCTGTGTGTCAATAGATGGATTTTAACCCCTTCTTTTTCCAGTGCCCTGTAGGCAGGATGCTGAGTGTCCCTTCCGCCGTCTGAAAAGAGAGCAAGTGAAGTCATCTCGCTCTTCTATGCCAGCAAACTAAAAGCAAAAATATTTTTGAACTGTACCTGTCAAAACGTATCAAAATAATGACCTTCAGCTACATTCTCCCTGTTTAACATCGCCGGCTCTTGGTGCTGAACAGCATCTTGTAGCGAGACGGGCGCTTGGAGGCCCGGGACCCCCGCCGCCCCCGCCCACTCCCCCTGCGGATCCAGTCCGTGTATTCCCGCCCGCAGCACTCGGGCCGGGCGGCTGCGCTCGGCTCCGCTCCGCGTTTTCCGCTCGCTCCCGCTCCCGCCGCAGCCGCGCCGTGCGGGGCCGCTGCCGCCGCTGCCCCGCAGCCCCGGCCGGGACGCGCGGAGTGCCCGGCGGGCAGGGAGCGCAGGTATCCCGGGGCGAAGGGGGCGGGAGGCTGGTCCTGCGGGGCGGGGGACTCGGGGCACTCGTGCGGTGAGCTGGCGCCGTTCGCAGCCCGCAGGGGGAAGCGGGAGGGACGCGGTCCCGCAGCAGCGGGAGCCGGGAGCCGGCCGGGAGCCGCCTGCAGAGCAGGTGAGCGCACCTCTGGTGCCAGAACAAAGCTGCGAGGCGTGTCCGAGGTGTCCGTCTGGGCTTTGGGGATTCCCGACCTTGACTTACATGCTTCATGTCTGCGTGGGGTTCCGCTTAACCGGGGGCTGGGGGAAGGAGAAAGGGGCAGCTCGAAGGGACGAAGGAGGGCAGTCTCATTTAGATCGCTTTCTGGCGCTGGTGCTGCGATCCACCTGTAAGTTTTTGCTTGTTTTTTATACGAACTGGTTGTAAAAGGAGCAAGTTAATAAGCAGTCCTGTGTTGGACATGTCTGCTGTCTGATCCAGCCGATGCGACACGGAGTGTTTAATCATGTACAACATTGAAGAAAATTAAGCAAATGACAGTATTTTTATCAGTATAACATCTTGACCTTAATGTCTTAGTATATTTCTCTGCTAGAGCAAGCATAACAAAATCCTAGAATTCCAATTTTTTTTAATATTTATTTTTATTGCAGCTTGATCAAAGGTTTCCCTGTCCTTCTAAAGAAAACCTTTACGTTTGGGATAAGAAACATCAAAAGCTCTGCTTTAGGATTTGGGTAGGAGCACATGCTACAGCTGTTAACAAAGCCATTATACTGCAAATGACACTGTGTCCTCAGATACTACTCCAGTATAGCATTGCATGCTTGGATGCAATGTAATAATAATGATAAAGCATATTGTGCACAGTCTGATTTAGGCCAGTTAGAAGTGTTCAGTTTACACCATCTGATGAGATGCAAAGATAGTCACTGAGTTAGTCCTAGCGTGTTGTTTCGTCCAGTTCGTCCATCATCACTCCACACACCCAGCTCTGTCTTTTTGCCAAAATGTCTATTATCATTACCTGCTGAATAAGACTGTGGATGACCAGATCATAGGAATTGAAAAAGCTGTGTACACTGAGCATGCCTGGCATGTAATATTCTGTATGTGATTTGAAAAGCAATAAAGGTCCAGTTTAGCTATACATATTCCTTACTGCTTCTTATGGAGTGAAATTTGTTGACTGGCATCAAACTGTATCTATTTCTATCATCTCCAGTGTATTTATTGAATGAGGGAGCATTTTTGGTTTCCAGAATACAGTGTAATGCTTTTACATTTCATTATTTATGAAATCATAATCTCCACTGCCTAAAGGTGCTGAACTTCGACACTCTTAACTGAAGCATATTAGGGTTTCTTTTAAACCAAAGATTAAAAGCTCTCTTTTTAGTTGATATAGTTGGTCCACCCAAATTTTGATCTAGTACAGTCTCCTGTAATGGTGGAGGTGTGCATTGTTTTTCACAACACAAGAAGTTGAGACTCTCCATTACCTTTGCCAGGCTGCAGCCTTAAAATGAGCTGCAGGAGATTATTTGTCCCAGAGTGAGTAGTTCAGCACTGGAACTCACTGGTGTGGGATGCTGTGAAGGTCAGCAGTGTTAATGTTTCTGAAAAGATCAGGCACATTCGTGGGAGACAGTTCTGGTAGATAAATGTAAAAGGCAAGCTGCAACTTTCATCTGAGAAAGGTTTAAAGCCCATGTTTATGGGAAGCTGAAAAGGTGTTCTGGGAGAGGATCATCTTACATGCCCCATGCTGTTACACTACTTGTGAATCAGCTATTATCAGTCACTTTTCATTTCTGAGAGAGAACAATGAACTAGGTAAGTCATTGATCTATCTAATGTGGCTGTTAAATTTTTATGATAATTCGTGCATCAAACAGTAATACTTTGCAGAAGTGAATTTATTACATATAAGCGTGTTCCACCAGAGGAAATACAAAAGTGCATTTCATACTTGTAACAAAGAAAAGAAGCACATAATAGAGATTGTGCACCTATAAATTGTTCAGCTTCAAATTGTGAAGCATACAATACTGGAAAAAACCCCAACCATAAAAGAAATTGCTTCTAAGAAATTGAATTGATTCTTTTTCCCTGCACTGTCCTACATGACATTCTTCCTACAGTATTTTTAGAATTGTTAAAATAAATTATGCTTTTCAGTACTACAGCTAGGTTGGTGTTGTCTGTACAAAAAAGTGGATGTTTTGATCTGAGAAAAATTAAATAGCAAATGAAGACGTAAAGCAAACAGAAGGAAAATGTTGGAAGAAAAAAATGACCTACTAAGTTATGGCATTCTTGTCCTTGCTGTCATTCTGCTTTTCATTTGCTTACTATTTTCAGGCTTTTGATAACTTAATTAAAATTGCTAGTACTTCGAAACACCTTTTCTTATTCATAATGTGGTAGTGTGTATATTTTCTGAAAAATGTCAGTTGCAGAAAAAACTTCTATTTATATATTACATTGGATTGAAATCCAACATCGTAGGTGCAATAGCAATGGATTTCTTTAACATTAAATTAAAAAAAAATATGTGAAACTGCTGAAGAAGTTTTATCTTTGTGATACTAAGATCCCTAAAAGTGGTTTCTTAACAGATTATAGATCCTTAACTTTTCCTAATTATTAAAAAAAAGAAAAACCTCAACAATTTTTATGAATACATAAGGTTAATATGAGGCATAAATGGTATACAAATAAAAATAATATCCTACTGAAAAATTATTTTCTAGTTTTGGTTGCATACCATTAATCTTCTTCAAATCTTCTTCTTATTCTAGCTTTTTTACCATCTCCAAGTGAGACTAAGGAGTGAGGGAAGAGAGGGAATTTCAGTCTACCCACTCTGATGACACTGCAGTTTTACTAAGACATTTGAGGCTGCTGATATAGAATGCAAAGTATATTATGAGGTCATTTGCAGGTAGTCATAGGAGAATACCCATTAAAATGCAAAGTTATGTCAGGCTGAAATTGCATAATTTTAATAGAGTTCTAACAAAAGCACGATATAACTAAATGCACTGGGCTTTGGCCAAGACACATTACATTTGACTACAGGCTACAAAAGACGTACTTGATTATTTATTTACTTTCTGGCCTGAAAAGAATTTTCTGTGATGTGTTGCAGCTAGCTTCCATAAGACATACAAGCACATTTAGACAAATGATATTAATAAAACTGCGTATTTCTTTTGCATAGTAATGCAAAATGTATGTGTTTTATATCCTTCTCTAAGGGTTATGAAGGATGCTGTCAAGGTTATTTATCATGAGCATAAATTAGAATGGACTTATAAATCCTGCTGAAATACAGTGCAGCAGCTAATTTTGAAGATGTTCTGTCTGTAATAACAACAGTTTTTTTCATAGCAATACCTATGATGATAAAATTATTTAGTTACTTTGTCAGTCATTTAAATTTGTTGTTTGTATTTTTTTAAAAAAAATTTTATCTGTATATTTTTTTTCTTCTCCCCCTCATCCACTTCCTCTCACTCTGTCTAGAGCCTGCCTACAGAAAAAAAAGCAGATGAAAAATTTAATTCTTTGTTGTGGACGAAACACCTGACAGTGGCTCTCCTGCTGCCCTCAGTCCATGATCTGATTGCTCTTGCTTCATGTCAAAAGGATAGAGGATGGGGTAGAAAAAGAAAATTGTTCTTGAAGCAAACTGTCAGACACTTCTTATGCAGTTTTGCCTTGAGAACTGCTGATTTCTGCTGCTTGGTAGGTTACACCCATGTGTGCTGAGCACTTTGCTTCTCAATCAAAAGATTTCCATCAGATCTTGGGAGGGTTTTCAGCGAAGGTAGGTGGTGCAGCCTGAGTGAACAATATTAGTGTTCTATTCTGTCAGCTCAGGTCATCATCTGGGTGAATGGCCTTTCTTCTTAACTCTCCCTACCTTCGGGGCTCCTTTAAACAAAAGGCTGAGCTTTTTGCCTCTGGTGCCCAAGGAGGATGATTAGTGCTCTAGAGGAGAGTAGAATGCTACAGAAATTTATGAAATTACTGTATTAGCTCTCACAGTTGGTTATAAAGGGTAATGTACAAATTGCTATCTCCTTCCACAAGACCAGTGGGTATATTGGTCCCATTGGCACAGAGTTGATTGTTCGCTCCCATTGAGATTCTGGCCTGAGCTGAACACTTCACAGCAGCCACTCTTGAGTGGGAACATTTGAAAACTTCTGCCAAATTCAAGACTTTCAGCTGATATCTGAGTCCTGGGTATCTTTCCTTGGCAACAAAAGATCTCTAGAAACTGAGTATTTGTTCTCTTTTTCCTTGATTTTGCATTTTTCTATTAACCTTGGGAGAACTTTCCTTTCTCTCTATGTAAATGTGCCACACAATCTGTCTCCATTACTCACCTTTCCAAAGTCATGAGAAGTTTGAAGTGTGTTTAAAAAAAATATTTAATTTTATTTTCATATTCAAAAGCAATGCCCATACCTTTTTTACTTAGGTCTCAAAACACCTTGAGGGATCTCAACTACAGGGTCAGGAGAATTCTTTGTGTCCTGCTAAGAGGGGGAGACAGAGTTTGGCATGAATATCTGAAGTATCTCACTCAAGGTTATACAGCAAGTCAGTAGTAAAATGTGAAAAAATTACTAGTTTCCTTGAAAGAATGATGCAGTTTTACTCTTGGCCGTACTTTTGTGGTGTTTATAAGGCAACTACTAAGAACCTTGCAGCATCAGTTAATTCCTTTTTGTTAAAAACCAGCGTGAATTTCTTAATAGTAACTCTTATTGGCTAACATATGACATTTTAAAATGGAATATTGCAGAAAATCATACATCCAGTATAAAATCTTGAAACATTCAGTAATTATATGATCAGAACAAAAGAGCAGAAAAAAAATCCAGTTTGTTCTCAAACCCTTTACATTTGTGGCAGTGTGAAAACAGGCTGCTGCCAAATAACATCTCCATTTCATAACATTCTTTGCAGTGCCTTTTTTGACAGAGGAGCTGCAGTCCAGCACTAGTCTTTATTATTCCTGCAATAATGGGACTCTGATAGGAGTGTATTTCATGTCAGTGATTTACTGTCTCCATTACAGCGTGACCCGAAAACCGTAACTCCTCTGCCAGGGACTGGGGTTTGGAAGTGCTCCAGGGCTGCAGCACAGCTTCCAGGCCAGCTCAGATTCTCTAATCCTGTGTATTTTTCACCCAGTTCAATCATTTTCAGCTTGTGCAGCAAGTATCAGAAACGTTTCATAAAGGAATGGCCTTTGTTTGGGCAATTCTAATAAAGCTGCTGTTGCGACGAAAACATACACTGAGCTGTTACAGTCTTCATAAGTCATTTTTCTCTTGCTTGTACCATTGTTGTAAAGGCTATTTCTTAAGTGTCAGACAGCAAATGAAAGCACTTTGCATTCATTTGCTGTGCAACACTGTTGGTTGGCACTGCTGGGTTAATGTTAAATCCTTTGGTTTCTGACACAGTGCTTCACACACCATAAATAGCATCTTCTCCGTGTTTCAGTGCCTGGTCAGTAAGGCTGTCAGTCTAGATATAAACTGTCTAAACAAAATTATTCCATGGAAGCCATAACATAAAAGGAAATTAGAAACATTACAACGAGTAACATAAAGTTACGAAGAAAAGGCTAAAAAAGCCACAGAAGGAGCATGTCACAGGATAGGGCCATACTGTGAGTGGCACCCGAAGGCTCTGGAAAGCAATGGGGTTGTAGGCATATCTGGAGGCATCTGACTTTGGAGTCTGATCATGGTTGCAGGGTGAAGGGCATGGACAAGCCTCTCATGACACATTGCAGAAGAGGAAGTGACAGATTGGCTTTCCCAACTGGGAGTTGGAGGCTTTCCCACCGGGAGTTGGAGGCCGTCTGCAGCTTTACTGTATTAACTTGATGAGTAGGGGACAGGTGGGGAAGCATCTGGATACCACCTGGCCCTTTCAGACCTGTGGACTAAAAAAATTGTGTCTGCTGCTCAGGATTTAATTTTTGTATAGAGAGCACTTGGTAGCCATTTGCACTTGGGTCTTGTGAAGCTCAGGTGCCCATTTCTAGGGGCTGCTCACCCCTTGCTATCCCCAGCATTCCTTTAGCATGTTCTTCGTAAACGAGCATCTTGTTCCACTGGTACAAGTGTCCAGCATGCACTAGCTCAGTTTTGAGTAATGGACAAAGTAGAATCCCTATTGTTTTATACTCATTTTGTACCACTTACTGAATTTTACTTCAGAGACTGAAATTAAAAGCCAGGGAAGTTTGAGGCCCATAAAAAGTCTTTACAGTAGCTCAGTTCAGTCCCCATACATGTCTTGAGGTTTTACATTAAGTACAGCTCATTAAACATCGTTCTGAGAGTTTAGCTTCTTCACTTTGTACTGTGAGTATTTAGCATCTCTAAAACCACACGTTATCTACGCAGTTAAGTCATATTAGCATGCTTACATATATATATAATTCTGATCTTAGGACAGTGGAGATATAAACAGCCAGTAAGCAAACAGATGCTCCACCCTCACACTGGAGGATGTTCATCAGAAGACCCAGGCAGTGAGTCAGAATGTCATTTTCCCATTCCCTGGTATCATCCCTCTTTTGGATGTGTAGTAACTGCTCCTGACATGGATTTTTTAGCCCTGTGGCATTGGTCTAGCAGGTGTATGCCACCCCAGATAGGTTCTCTCTGTGACAGAGATTCAGACTAATTAATTTATTCTCTTGGGTTTTTTACACCATGCCAGTTCTCAAGTATTGGCATGTACTACAGTTTGATGTTGCACTGAACGGCTCATCTAGGCTTCGAGTAAGTGAAACTGCTTTAGTAATCTCTGTGGACTGTGAATTCTTGAAATCAATAGCTTCCTTTCAGCAGAGTTTAAACTGCTTTCTATTATGTACAGCCTGACGCCATAACAGAGAGATGCTTGAGATGCTGATGGAGCTGCTCTTTGAGCAGCGAGTGACATAACAAGGTATCTTTCTGAGTACAGGGGACAAAGGGGCACGTGGTACTTTATTTCTAGGAGAAAATCTATTGCTAAGGTTGACCCAAAAGCACTTAGCGGTTCATTTAATTGAATTGGTGAATTCACCTGTGCAATCTATTAAAATATTATACAGTTTAGGCTCAATTTACTACCGCTAGTGGAAGGGCTGTAGAGATTGATAATGGATTACCTTCTGTCTACCCACTGAGTAGATGCTTAATCTGAAGTGAAGTACAGAGCATCCTGGTAGTTCAGCCAGAAATATCACCATATGGCAAAGCTGAACTTCTCCCACTGCTGATGTGGCTCCTTGCTTTCCAAAATCATTAAACTCTTGTATTTCTGAGCGTAAATGGGCATATATAAATAGGTCATTGTAAAAATCCAAAAAGCTAGATTTTTCGCCATTTTCAAAACTCAAATGATGTCTTGTGTAAATTGTGTAAGAAGTAGGCTTTTTAGCAAATTGAATTGAAAAGGGCTTTGGTTGTGCTTCTGAGACTTTACTTTGTTTAAAATGTATCTTCTGTCAAGACCAAAATCACCCCAGTGTATGGAGCTTTTTTTCTCCCTACCCTGCCATGTGCTACTTTGGGCAGAGCTTTCCCACTACCAACAAAGAAAGAAGAGCTAGATGGCTGTAACATTTACTGAGAGCCTTGCTGAGCTAGAATAGGTACCCTTACTTATGCCTTATTTCTACTTTGAAGGGCTCCACTGGAAAACCCCAAGGGAATTCATAAGAGGATATTTATTATATACATTGTAGTACATACCCACAAACTTCAAGTTCTGTTACATTTCCTTCCTAATGGAACATAATTTACTATAAATAGATGTCTTGATCTCTGTATGTCAGGAACACTGTTCAAGGTTCAGAATTTGTTATAACTTTCCATATTGGTATGCATTTGAGAATCCATCAAGGAAAAGATGCAGAGATAGCAAGAAGGTATTGAGGAAAGATACTCAGCACATACGTGTAATAAAAACATGTTTTGTAGGTTTACTTCCCTTGTGGCTGGTTTTCTCTCCTCTCCCACTTTCCAAGGTCCATGTGTAGCACAGTCCAAGGCCATCTTTCCACATGTGGCACGGCAACACTGGTGTGGCATGGCAATACTGGTGTGCCACAGGACTGTGCTGGATTGCACAGCTTTTTGCTGCAGAGCCTTGTGTACATGTGAAACATTCTAGGATCCTCACACAGGGAACTTTACATAAATAGAAAGCAGTTCGTCCTCTATGCAAAACCTGCTCAGAGCTGTGGGACCAAACACATCATCTTTGTTTTCTGCTGCATCAGGATGTCATTTCTCTTGTCTTTCTAAGTGATGCTACAAGAATATATAAAAAATAGATGGTAGAATTAAGTGGAGCCAGACCTCTTCAGCAGTGCACTAACTTTTTGTGCTATTAGAAGCTCTATGGCCCTTTGAGCTACTCTATAAATCTTTCACTGGTAGGTATGGAAAGTAGAAAAGGGAGAGAAAGAGTAGATAAAAAGTGTATTTGGCAATGTGTCTACTTCTACAAGTAGCTCATCAGATGCATACTGACTAGGTCAACTTGGATAATAATCTGAATCAAAGTGTTTATTGATTTCTCTTGTAATAGTGCCTAGGCAGGAGCCACAACTCTGCACCTACAGGTAGTAAGGGCAAAAAGGCTTAAAAAACAGATAATCTAATTACACTGACTAGTATTGCTGTGTGCTACTTATACATGTGTTACTTATGCACTGGTCCAGCTACAACTTTTTCCTCAATATAATTTATTTTTGCTTGTTTTCTTCCAGATTCATAGAATAATCCATTTCAGCTTGTTGGGTACTCATTAATGGTGCCTTGTGTCACAAATGAGGTTAGTTGGTTAGAGCTGGGGGCTAATAATGCCAAGGTTGTGGGTTGATCCTCATATGGGCTATTCACATAAGAGTTGGACTCAGTGATCGTTGTGGGTCTCTTCTAACTCAGAATATTCTGTGATTCTGTGAAATATGCTTGAAAATAGATGTTCTTTACATCTTTTCACCTAGTGGATAAAGTGCTTCTTTAGTAGTGGCACATAATTTTCAAGAGAGAAATGGTATTATTTTCATCACTATGTGGCACATTTCTGCCACAACCATGAAATAAGTCCTGAAATCAAAATGAGTAACCAAGGATTAAATTCCTGTATCTTTTTACTATTAAAGAAATAGCAAAACACAAATAACAAGTAATTGATATATCTTCAGTGAATGATAACACACAAGACATGGGGCAACATCTGTGAGGCTCTTGGCATACTGTCTGCTAGTTATATAGGTTTTTAAACTCTTTAAGTAAGCTGAGTGGGCAGTTGCACAGTTATTGTGTGAATGCTTAGTGTTAAGGATTTGCACACTGCGATGCATCTGTGCTAGAATGGGTTCACCTGAATGGTGTTGTGTAACTGTGGTCATCATCTCAAGTCAGCAGGTTGTGTGATCACAGCAGAAAATGGTTAAAACCAGTTGAAGTTAATAAAAGGGTCTGTAAGTGACTTTTTCTGAAGTCTTTCATTACAGAAATACCTGAGGGTAAGTTGGCAGCAGGAGATTGCTGCATCAGATCTGAAAGCAATAATATAAATATTACTATTAGATAATGATAATACTACGTGCTGTAATATTTATATGACTTTGCACTAGCTTATGTGCTGAAAACTGGAAGTAGTTGCATTGTACATTTCCCTTTTTTAAAATAATGTCATTGTAATCATCTTTTGCTTTTCTCTGCTCTTTGTTACAGGGAGAAAATTGAACTTTAGTCATGAGAACAAAGACATGTTTCATTTTGCAATCATTGCACTCCCCAGGAACTGGTTTATTAGGCTCAAACACACAGGAAAACACAAGTGTAATGGTCTAACATCAGAGGGTATCAGTGTGCTGAGCCCCAAGGAACATGCAGGGGCAGGAACATGTTCACATGGAAGCTGATCTGTATTGTTTTAGCACTGATGAGATGTGAGGTGGCAGTAAATTTGCATGGGGTGATTTGCACAGCCATCACCTGTGGAATGTTTTAAATAAAAAATGTGGGTCTTCAGCAACGTGCCTTGTTAGGTTGGGGGATTTTGTTGTTGTTTTTTTTTAATTCTTTCAGTATCTAGTATCCATCACTTATTTATGGAGTTAGAGAAGCATGGCGCTGAAGTTGCTAAATAAGCACAGTCATATTCATGGATCTTTGTTCTAGTCAGTCAGGATTGTAAGTGGGAGGCTATTAGCTTCTGCATGAAGTTCCACATAATATATAAAATGTGAGTGAAATCACGAAACTGTTAGCAACAGTGGCTGCAGTGTTTGAAGAGTCTTGTAGTTGTTTCTTAGATAATAAGGATTATTCAAAAATGTAGCTCTTCACTGAATATACCATGAATATTTTATTGAAGTAAGAGAGAGTGAATATTGTGGTCAGAAAGGAACCTTGTCTGAGTCACATGGTCTACAGGTAGCATTCACATGCATGAACTGGCTTTTGTACAGCTTTGCTACTAACTATGGAAAACGTACAGGCATGTGTGAGGTTTTTCTACTTACTATCAAATTTTTGAATGAGATGTTGCTAATGGTTTGGTGAAGCTACTTTTTTGAAGGAGAATTGGATGAAGGACCTATGTGACTAATACATTTTAAGCATTAAACCTAGTCCTTAGCTGACTCCTGAGGATGTGTTCACTTTGTCAGAGGTGACAGTCACTGCTCACTGCCAGCTTGTGAAATGTGGCTGTAGCATTAATACAGGCTGGATAAGCACTAGCAAAGAAAGGATATTCTCAGGCAAGAAAGAAAAGGGAAAATGCAGGGACTAAAAAATCCATTCTTGTATAGTGGATCGTATAAGGATCTAATGCAAGTAATTTTCAGATTATCTATCTTTGTTGTGTGCCCTTATGCTAGGTGTATGGGGGACTTAGATGTTGTGTGTTGATCATTCTGACATGATTGCAAAGACAGAAAAGGTATGGCTTAGTTCTGTGTGAAAACCAAGAAGCTGTTTTAATCACACTCAAGATTTGACATGTTTCCTCCAGTTTTCTCACCCTACATACTTAAAGTGTAAACCCCAAAAATAAAAGGGTTTGTCTGGTTTGTAGCCTTGAAACTCCTTGTCTGTATCCCTGATGCAAAGCTCTCAGTACTCTTAGGAATTACATTTGACTGACATATGTATCATGCTGGTTTTTAGGGACACTAGACAGCTCAGACCTCATATAATTGTTCCTGATTTGATTAGAACTAAACACAGACATTTCCAAAAGATTAGTAATGAATTTTCCAAAAATTTTAGTTTGATTTTTTTTTTTTGGTAGCAAAATTCAAACCCAGATGTGCTTTAGTTCCCAGTTTAACCCCAAACTCTTAAAATAAAGCCCTTTCCCACTTCTTCTTCACACCTCTCAGAAGCTTTTCTTTCCTACCCCTGTTTTCCTTCCTTTCTTTTTTATGACACTATCTTGTAATTTGCAAGCATTTTATTTCTACAAAAAATCCACATTTTAAAATACTTATCATTGTTTCTGTCTGAAAAGGTTGCCTTTGAATAACATGGTCCTTTGAATAATGTGGTGCTGCTCCCTTTTTTCTGTCCCCCTACTTCTTTGCTCAGCTCAGTATGACTTTTTCCATTGACTTCAAGGGTCAGGCAATAACCTAATGACCCAGGACGTGGCTGGAAATGTCCTGGTGCATCTAGAGCAATAGTCCATGACACAGCACAAACATGATGCTTCCATGTGTCCTTTTCATTCACTCTGCTACCGTAGAAGAAAGGAAGCCAAATTCCCCACTGTTGTGTAAATATTATATTAGACACTGCAGAGAGGCTTTGAAATGTTAATACCCCTCTAATGCAGATAGCTGACAGAGAGGGACAGTTTTGATTTGGTTGTGACTCAGGTTGTTCCAACAGGTCCTGGCAGAATTAAAACAGCTGGGAGCAGGTTTCCTGGGTAGTCAGGGTGTTTTACATGATTTTGGGGTCATTTTAACTGGTGTTTTCTAAAACAAAGAGAGCTACCTGGAGGGCAACTTTGAGTGACAACAGCTGTTTTAGATAGTGGTGGCAGAGCCCTGTGCTCAGCTCATGGATGCCAGCTGCCAGCTTGTCTGTCAGCCCACAGCAGCAAGGTGACTGGCAGCAGGGTCTCAGCTCCCCCAGCCTGCAGCAGGGCTGGATGAGATCCTGCCACCTCTCAGCACTGCAGGGCAATAAAGGAAGGAGGCTGGAGATGGATGGTTTTCCACCTCAGGCCACAGGGACACGTGGCCTGCTGGTGAAGTAAAGCTTGGCTCCCTGGCAAAGGAATGCTTGGCTCCCAGGAGAAGGGACCCAGGAGGTCCCTTCACCCTTGGTCTCCTGGTGAAGAGACACTTGGTCTCCTGATGAGGAGATGGGAAAGGGACAAGAGTGACCACAAGTGGTCCCGGCCCCCCAGGAGAACTGAGAGGGCAACAGGCCAGGGCTAAGGAAGGGGCATCTCTCACAGCAGCAGCTTCAGCTGGGAGGAGAGACCCTGGTCAAGACTGTTCTTTTGCCTTCTCTTACACACTCTTCTCAGAAAAGATATTTTTTTTCCTGGCCTTTTGTTCTTTGATGACTCCTTCACTGACTCCTTCATACCAGCCTTTCATTTTAATGATAGCATAGCAGTGAAACCGAGTCATGTTAAGGCCTGAAGGTTTCCAGCTTTAATCTGCAATGAAATATAAAGAAACCTGTCAGGGTCTGACACAATCTCAGTCTCCTTCAGAGAGGGACTTGGGAACTGAGTGTTCAGAACACTTGGGAATCAAGTGTTCAGACCAACTGTGCTTTCCAAAGCAATTAATTGTTTTGATTAATTTTTTCCCTCTTCAATTTCCCATAGAAATTGGGAAGATTGACCAAGATATATATAAATACAGCACCCCAGGATTCACTGGCTGCCTATCAAGGGTACAGTTCAACCAGATTGCTCCACTCAAAGCAGCTCTGAGACCTACCAACGTCTCCTCTCACGTCCACATCCAAGGAGAACTGGTGGAATCCAACTGCGGAGCGTCTCCACTCACCATCCCACCAATGTCAGCTGCCACCGACCCTTGGCACTTGGACTCAGGTAAGCTGGGGTTCATGTCACATTAACTCAGTGGAGCAGTTCAGAGAAGAAACCCATCTGCCTTCCTCTGTAAAGAAAAGCAAAAATGAGAGTTAAGTGATTGATAGGTGACTGTAGGGCTATAATCATGGTAGGAGATGCAAAACTGGAATGACAGAGATTTGCCACCACTTTAAGTTGCGTTACAGGGTGGGGGGGTTGCTTTTTTTTTTTTTTATATTCTGCTTTATTTTTTCTGTAAGTCTTAGGCTATTTAAATGTTGCATTTTGACCTAAATGCTGTGATAGCACTTTTTCTGTAGTCAGAAAAAGTTTCAAGTACATATAAATAAGGTACAGTAGCATTTCTTATGCTGTATTCCTAATAAGTGAGTATATTGCAGTCAGCTTCATACCAAAAAAAAAAAAAGTACATCTAATTTCAGGCATAAATGCATTTATGTAAAGTGCTGATTTGTTTTCTGAAATGTCTACTTTCTGTAAGCCATGTTTAATGGAAAATCCCATTAGTCATGGTGGCATTCATTTTATGCTGAAAATGCTGGAAAGCCAAAACAATTTGTGGATCCCAGCAATCTCATCCTTCTTTGTGACTGACAGTCCCTGAAAATATACATTGTGGTTAACTTTGGAGGATTTTTTCTCTCTTGTGCTTCTTGAGTATCAGGTTGCCTTTAGATTTATAGGATCAGGTGTACATTGACTTCCCTTGCATTTTGTTTTCATTCTGATTTCACGTGTAGAGTGTAAATTAGAATCTACCCTGGCAAATTTGTTGTGTTTGAAGTGGTATAAAACTAAAATACTAGAGGAAAAACTTGGTCCATAATGATTTTGGTAATGATTAGTCTTTGTGTCTGGGGATGCATCCATATGCCAATTTTTATATGAGAGGAGGCAGGTATATGTGTCTTTCTCAGAAGCACATGTCAAGGTCATACCTCTGAGGTTTGTTTTTTTGTGGATGGTTGGTTGATTGGTTGGTTCGGTTTGTTGTTGTTGTTTAGAGTTTTCTTTCTTGCAGTGTCAAGGAACTCCTTGCAGCATTTCCTTTCATCTCTTCTTCAGCAGAGAAGTAGGGCAGGTGTTTCTAAGTAGAGACAGAGCACCTTGTAGGGCTGAGGGTCCCAAACATTAATACAAGCAGTATCATTCTTTAAAACCTGTCATTCCCTCCTTGCTGCCATGCTGTGCCATTGTAAGATTTCATTATGTCTCTTCCCCACTTACAACATGCAATTTTCTACCTGAATTTTTTTCATCATAAATTAGTGCTCCCTTTCTTCTCTGAAATTATTAGACCTGTTTGTACCCGAAGGTTATGATCTGTGCTCCTCTTTCTATACAAACACATTTTCTGAAGGATTCCTCACTGGCTCACTTCTTTTAAAAGTGTGCCATAAACTTCTTGAGGATGTACTACTGCTGTGATTCATGTGCGTCTAATGGGCTTTGGTTGTTAATTTTTGTTGGTTACTTTTCCTTCCACTTCATTTTACTGCAAGCTAGTAAAAGACTAGGGTAGGATTCACTCAGGATATTTGCACTGTTCCTAATAGTTCCTGCAATTCAAAGAAAGAGGTTCTTTTTGTCCTTGCCACATGCTATTATGCTTGACCTTGTGCTGGCTCAATCTCATCTTGGAAACTTTGTTGACCTGACAGATTACAATTTACACTTTTCCTTCTGGATTAATTGTAGTACCTGGTCACAGAGACAGCATGAAGGATGTCAGGAAATATACAGCATGCTAGTAGGTTGGCTCAAGCTGTCAGTTATCTTCTGCCAGTAAAAAATAAATTTCATTTCCACAGTCAGACTTAACTGTTTCAAGTCATGGGCAGAGAGAGCTCTAAAGACCTGCCTTCATTTTTTGGTCATGATTAATTTTAGTAAGACTGGGAGCTAGGAACTCCTCCTGCTGTCCTCTCCAATGATCCACAGCAGTAGAGGGAAAAGATCATATTGCTTCAAAGACTTCTAGTGAGGGACTGCTGTACGCCAAAGAAAGCAACAATGTCAGGTGAGTTGTGGTAGAAATAAATTTCACAGCAAAGGAGTGGTGTTTCACTGGTTCAGAAGTAAAAGGATATTCAGGTGTTGGTGAGCAATGTCTGACTTCTGCTGTGGGTGATGTTTCCATGGTACAAAGAAGAGGTATCTCAGCAACTCATTTATCAGTATCAGTAAAAACAACTCAGTCTTTGTGAAAGTATCAGTGGTGGTCTGACACAGATAGTTCAGTCACAGGAAAAGTATATACTGTAGACTGTGTAACTTTGAGTCATCAAAGCCATAGCCTGTCAGTCATCAAATGGTCTTCATGACAGCTAAATTAAAATGCTTGGGTTTAGGGTCACTTTACATTAGTAAATTGGCAGTTTTCACTGAGGATTTTTTTACATTTCCCAAACTCTACTTAAGACTTTCTAACACAAATCATGTTGAGAAAGCAAATGGAGGAATCAGAGGTAAAAGTAATTGGCTCCAGAACTGGAAGAGTCTCAGTTCTCTCAGTGTGAATTTACTCCATGACTAAACTGGCTGAAGGGACAAAGACAAATAGTAGTTTTGAAATTCACAGAAACACTTGTAGTGATGCTAAAGCGAAAGCCACTCACACTCTGCCACAAAGAAAAGGTTGCAAGTAACATGGCTTTGAAAGCAGCAGTTATTATGTGCAGGGTTTCTCATTTGAAACATGTTTTTATCTGTAATTTTTAGTGTTATGTTACCTATTTAATTTTAAATAGTTCTTAACAAAACATGAGAGCTGAGGATGAGTGTTTCATAGTGAAAATAAAAAACTCAGGAAAAAAATTGTAGGAAGTATCATATAGTTTAAATCTCATTCAGTGACATACTCCGAACTCATCCTGATTCATATTTTGAGTTAAGCTTAGATTTTTAGCTTTGTTTCTCAAATACTGTGGAATTGAACTTTGAGGATTGAAAAATGTTGTAGGAGGGGATCAGAGAGAAGTGTCTAAACAGACCAGATACACCAGACAACAAATGTAATGATCCTTTCACCTCTCGACTGTAGTGCTGAGTCCGACTTTGCAGATAATTACTAGCAGTTAAGCAGGTTCTGCCTGATGGGTGACTTACATGGAATGTTTTCTTTAAACTCTTCTGTGCAGTTACTGCATGAAGATCTCCTGCTAGCTGCAAAACATTTTGGATGCCCTAACAGAGAGGCTAAAGGGAAAATCATAATGACATGCATCAGTCTCTTGGCAGTTGACCTTTAAAAACTAGTTCAGGGATTTATCAATAAGAAGCCCTGTTGACTTTCTCCCCAGACAAATGAGCTGTACAGCTTGTCAGTTCACTGCCTTGCACTTTGTATTAGCCTTGAATACACATATATTTCATATTTACAATATTAGATCTTTTTTAATTCCTTTGTTACTGTAGAAGTCCCACTTCCGTGCCTCCCCACCCCTGGCTGGCATTTTGCTATGCTCCTGGGACATTATCTTAAACCGTGATCTTGTTCAGCTTGTGAGTATTCTCACAATGCACAGTCTTTTCCTGTTGCTATGGTGACCCTTTCTTGGGGATGATGAAGCACAGGAATTCAACAAGTCATTCTTTTCTGGAACGTGACTTTCTGTGATTTAAAAAAAAAAGGTCAATAATGACATCCAAGCAGATCATCAATATAGTTCACTTCCTGTGTTTTCCTCCCATCAGTATTATCTCAGTTCATGTCAGACAATCCAATTTGCCTTGGTTACATCAAAAGGAGTGTAGAAAAGAGGCTAAAAAGAGCCTGATCAATGAACATAGTATTTTAAAATTACATGTTCCACCTTTATATATTGTCCAAACCTTTGAATTACCTGACATACAATTCAAAATAAAATTTTTAATTTCTATAGCCTTTAACTGTATTGGTGTGCATTTTAATATCTATTACTGTCATATAGGTGCAAAAAAGCTGATCACAAGGGGTTTTTAATATCTCTCAGTTCAGATTAGCTAAGATATATGCCACTGATAACCGATGCCTTACTTATTGCAGACAAGCAAATAAAAGCCCAAACATGATTATTTTTGCAGTAAAAAAAATTCCACTCCTAAAATGCCCTGTAGTTAAAATCAGAAGTTGCATATTACTGTATTGACATTGTTTGGTATATGGGTGCTTTTACCAAAGATAAAGGTTCTGCTGTTTACTAATGGAATTTCACCTCTAAATTTTTCATATTTATATTTTTAAAAAAGGATAAAAGAAAGCTATTACATGTATACACCTCTCCATTTTAGGTAAAAGGTGCTCCACCTTGCCAAACGACCCAATCTTGAATTGAGTAAAAGCAGGAGATCCCAGAAAAGCAAGGTACACACAATAGCTGGCAAACTATACTTCAGCAGCTCTAAGCTGTTGTGGCACACTATAGCTGCAAGATGCATTTCCTCTGAGTGTGAACAGAATGGCATCTAGAGTATTTAACATGGGATTTAGTTAAACCTATATTAGCTTCAACATATTACAAATTAAATGGAGTGGGATTAAATGCTACATCTACAATGTTCTTCCAGGTGGCGTGACTTTTTTCTGACTGTGTATGTTTAAACCCTAAATGCTCTTTTTTTTTTTTTTTGTAATAGTTGAAAGGTCTTGCCTTTTGAGAATCAACAGCTTACTTTGAAACCTATATTGAGCATGTCTGGCAAAATCATGTACCACTGTTGTCAAGATGAAGACAGCTACTTGCAGGATTCACTCTCTTTTTGTTACAAATTCATCCCTCTTCCTTTAACAAGTGATGGCAGGAGAGGGGAGCAACAGCACTGAGCACTGGCCATACATCTGAGCTCACCTATTTGGCTAGCCAATTTCTTTGTCAAGTGAAGGAGAGCAGTCAATTTATGCAGTAAGAGCAAGTGTCACTCATGTTTCTGGCAGCAGTGCTGAAGGTCACCTTCCAGATTCAGATGCCATCGGTTGCATCGCATCTCACCCTCTGACCGCTGGTACCACATCTCAGAGGGCAGAGCAGCAGCACCTGAGGAGGAGGCTAGGTCAGATGTGAGCTGGTTTGGATGTGGCTAGAAAGATGGGAAATAGCTTTTGCTCTTGTCAAGGGCTTGTTACAAATGACGCGCTGGGAAGGAAATATCAAAGGCGTTATTTGCCAATGAGTGACAATGCAGCCCTCAAAGTGGTCTAAGGTCACAAACACATGAACAAAATACCCTTCTTCTGGCCACAGACATTGAAAGAGTCCTGTACACATCAGTGAGTCCAAGAGCATGAGCATTAAAGTCAATGGTGACATAGGACATAGTACTTTTTCTCTCTTTTAAGGGATGGCAGGGGAGCAAGATCACTTTCCTAGGCTTCCTGAAAGGGGCATGCGAGTCCAGGCAGGAGGCACAGAGGAGCTGCACCAGTTTTGTTCATGATGCAGCTTTACACATCTAAATTTGATCTCCTAGTGTTAGCAAAATTAGAAATAGGTACGAAGGCATTTGCTAGAATAAAATGACGCTCATTTTTTCAAGCATAGCAAACCTGTGCTGCAGTCAGAGAATGATGCCAGATTCTCTCTTCAGGGTTACTGATTACTCGAGGTGGTTGGTTTGGTTTTTTTTAATTAACGTAGCATGTAAACATTGGGAGGCTGTTTGTCTGCCAGTAAGCTAGCTTAATATTTATACTCTTTATACAAGAGACTGAAGATGCACTTACAACCTGCCCTGTGGGTCAACAGGTTCTTCCACTGCCAGAGTCTGGTGCGTTTCTGTGATTGTTTACTCTGTTGAGAGTGACCAGCGTTCATCCCCCATTGTCTCTATATAAATATTGTCTCAGAAGTCCATGGCCTTGACCTGAGTTGTTTTCAAACAGAAAGGTAGCATTTTTTGGTCAGACAGTCAGGAGGGATGAAGTCTAGCAGAAACTCACAGCTCAGTTTCTAAGCACCAAGTGTTTCTTAAAGACAAGAGGGTAGGTGGTAAACATTTAGATGCAACAGTTTCTATTTTTCTCCTGCCCATCAAACAGCTAACTAGGAAGAGCATCTGTCTGAAATTTGGCACAATCAGTGCTTCATCCTTAAAGGGTTTAATTATGGTGCTTGAATTACTGCAATCTCTCTATTGATTTGAAATAAAAATGCCTCCCTCAGTCTCATGTAGCTCCTTTACACAATTACGCATAGCTTTCTCTTAACTTGAAGACTATATAATTTCAGTGTGGAATTTCTGACACTGTCTAGTGTATCAGACAGTTGGCAGACTGCCAAGCTTGTAAATTCTTCTGGCAATCCTTGACAGACCAGTATTGTAGCTGTTTCATAAGCAGTGATTTGAATATTAATGCTGCTACCTAATGTCAAGAGAAGGTGCTAATACTAAAAAGAGTCTTTTCCATCCTCTGCAAAAACTATATTTTTTACACAAGTACTAATCTTAACTAGGAACATAGGGATGGCATAAATTAGGGGGGAAATGGAGTAGAGAAGGAGGTATTTAGATGCCTGAGAACTTCATGTGATTGCTTTCTTTTTCCTTTCCTCAGATAGGAACACACTCACTCCCTGTGTAAGAGGTCATTCTAGATTACAATCAGGTCATTACAGCTATTAAAGGGTTTTTTAGATTTAAACTCTCCAATCTGACCCATTTCTTATCCCAAATCTAAGCCTTTCTCTCTTTTTTCTCCTTTTTTGTAGCTGTCATAAGTTTACAGGCTTGTTTGGAATTCTTGATTATTGGGGTGGATTTTCTTCTTTTTTGGCGGCAGGAGGAAGGGAAGGGGTGTTTCTTTCACATATTCCCTCTGGGTCCATTATCAGTGATTACCTGTATACAGCCAGGCTTTGACCAGCACTTAACTCCACTGTTCCTTTGGGAGCTCCAAAGCATTTCAGCTTCTACATTAATTATAAAAGGAAGTATTTGTGTATCTTCCTGAACAGGTGAAATGTAAGCACTGCTCATAAAATTTTCATGGAAGTGATAGCTTAGGTCAGCATGACTCTTGTCTGGAGTCATAGTGAGACTCAGTGTCAAACAGATGTTACTACCAGGAATTAAAAGATAGATGAGTTTAGGTCTTTGATGGATGAGGGTGCACTAATGTGCTGCAAATCAATTGGAAATCTGGCAGAGCAAATGTTCAAAATACTAATTCTGATATCCAACTTGCTGAAGTTCAACTGCAGATAAACAAAATCGAAAAGTGATGCTAAATGTCTGTTCTCCGTTTAAAATAAAGAATAAAATTCTGTAGTATACAAGTACCAGATATTAGTATTATAAGGTGTCTTGCCTTACCACTACTTTGTGCAGTTACTTCCTTGTGTGCAAAAGGAAGTGTGAAATGACCGTACAAAGGGGGAAGCAAGAGAACCACCTAACCCATCCTAACAGACAGTGCAGGAGTGTTGCCCCTGACTGGGGGAGTTTAAGCTGCAAGGATGGGTCTCTTAATAAGGCACAAGTTTTTCTGTCTCTTTGCTGGGAATATTGCTTTTCAAGATCAGAAGAAGGAATATTGCACAACTCTCTTAGTGTAAGCCATTGATAGAACTCTCGTTCCTCCTCTCCTTAAGAGTATGGACAGCAAAGCTCGCCTGCAGAAGAAAATTAAAGGGCTGGTAATACAGCAATTCACAAACAGCTATCTTGACTGATTGGGTTGTCTGCTGTCTAGTGTTGAGAGTCTGTATTGCCCCAGTTCATTGCACATGGAGCATTCACTTCATTTTCTCCCAGCACTGCCATTGTTCATTGTTGGCAATTCCATTGTTCATTCTAAAATCTGTGTGCTTTTTTACGGAAACATCCAACACTTTTCTTCTATAATCCCCACTTACTTTTCCACACTGTCCCAGACATTTGCATGCAGAAGGGCTGTTCAGAGGACAGTGTTTCTATTAAGCCATCATTTCAGAGGATTTTTTAATTTATACTCACTTCACAGTGGAATAAAAAAACAGGATTGGAGAGCCTTTACACCAAAAATGTAAAACCACAGGTTTTGTGTTTTCCCTTATCTCTGTACATGTATCTCTCTCTCTCTCTCAGCAGAACTTACCAGAAGCTGACATAAAAATCACTTGAGATTCAGTGAAAAATTCTTAGGGAAAAACAATGTAACCTCTCAAAGTGTTTTTGATCTAACAGAACATACCTGACAAAATTTAGTTTAAGTAATTGGTCCAAATAGCACTAATGCATTGGAGGATTTTTTATCATTTGAGTTTTTTCTTCTCTATCTCCTCCTGTCAAGAATGTTGTAAAGGTTTGAAGAAATTAGTGAATTTTGTTCCAACATGGAGATTTTCATGTTCCAAATAATTAACATTATTGGCAATAGAGAGAAGAAGATGACATTTTTAAAATTAAAAGCCCCGATTTTCCCTCTAAGCTGCACATCTGTTCTGGTAGTTACAGAATTGCTAAGTGGGTGTATTTTTTCCAATATCCTGTAACTTGTACTAAAAAAAATTATTAAGCCTGTGGCTGTGAAGATTTCTATTTCCATAAAGTCAGGAAAATGGTTTGTAATAGGGTTATAGATGTAACCATCTAACACTACACTTGAGGCATCACTAAAAATTCAGAGTGACAATTGACCCCACATAGTATGCTAGAACAAACCTGACATTTTACAAACAAGATCGTTAATAATATCTTTTAAATATTTTGTGGCGGGGTAGGTGTGAGGTTGGGGTTTTTTTAAACTTGGAGGTGTTTAATATTAAAAATCACTTCAGCCAATTTCTTGGTTCTACACTTAACCTGATGTCAGTAGGACTTCAAGTCTGTTAACAGAGTTTAATGTTAAACAGTCCTCCCTCAGAATCTGCTCTCGAATGCCTAGAAAAGCAGGAGTAGGGGTAGTTTCTTTCCTTTGTGAATTTTCAGCTTGGAGAAGTAGGAAAAAAAATAGATGTATTAATTTAAAAAATAAAAAGATAGGCACTTTCAATACAAAGTAAGACACATAAAAATGTGCATGAAAAGAGACGGCTTTTTTAATACTGCTTCAGATTTTTTTTCTTTTGCTGAATTTTTACAGTTTACTTGTCATGGGAGCTCTTCACAAAGCCAAACTCAGGAGGAGAGAAGTGGGTGGGGTGGACACAGGCAGTGGGATGAGCAAGAAAGGGCAATGGAACTCTAAGGGTTGTGGCGTTCACCTTTGATGTAGAACTGTGTAATGGCATTGTTTACTCCTGCTCCATCATTTCTGTGCATGTGTTCAGAGTTTCACTTGTGATCCAGTCCCTTCAGGAAGGGGATTGTGACTGCAACTGCACATTAATTTCTGCTATCAAGAGTCAAGCAATTAGGTTCTGTGCTTAGAGTCTGTAATAAGGAGAGCTCTGTAATTTCAAACCACAGCAGTACAGCCTCACCTGGCCAGCAGAGTTAACATAATTTACAGAATGCCACCAGAAAGCTTGCTTTTATCTTACTTCTTGCTGTCAACCTATGGAGAAGCAGATTACTGAATGAATCTAATGTTCAACACTTACTCATAATCCTGACATATAAGTGAGCATTTGCTCTCATTGCAAGGTCAATTCTTGGATGCTTGGCTGCAAAATAGAGTTAGGAAGAAGGAGTTACAGTTCACATCTTTTATTTTGTTATCTTACTGTTCTACTTCTAATCAATGCCTTGATTGATGTGGGTTTTATATACCTTTTGATCATCAGATCCGGTGGTTCTGGTTGCTTCTCCAGTTCATATTTATGTGAAAACCCAACTGGTCTTAATAATGGGAGAATACCTCTCAAAATTGTGGATATCTGTAAAGATGAAAGGCCAAAGAAGTCTTGCAACACATTAGACCTAGTCTGCACAAACTCACTTTCCAGCATTTACATTTCATCCATTGTTTGTTTTAGACCTGTGATAACTCCCACACTTCCTTTTTTGGAGCAAATCGAAACTGTATCTTCCTTTGTAGAGTGCTATATTTTAACTAAGACTTGCTCACTCAGTAAAAAAGTTCCATTAAAAAAATTGCTTCCAATGACTTATATATAACACTCCTGGTAGTACATCTCAAAACGAAATTTGCCTTTTTACTGTGTACTTCTTGATACTGCTCTTTATCTGAACCGCCTCCCCTTTGGTTTTGGGTTTCCACTTGCCTTTACTGAACAGCCTTTTGCTCATTTCTCAGCCCACACAGATCTCCTGGACTACCTTTCTACTTTACCAAGGTCATTTTTCTATTTCAATTTTGTGAATTTGCAAAAGGCTTTTATGTGGCATCCATTGTAAAATATTTTCCCTCTGAAAATGGCAGATGCAAAATCATGCCTATTATAATGAAACAGAATTAATTCACTTAGCTAAACCAAGCACATCTGTCATCTTTAACATCTAATCCTAATTGGGCTCTGTTTATCCAGTCCCATCTTCCCTCTCCATTCATTGAGGGCTGCTGTTTTGCATCTGGCTGTGGCAATGACCATGCTGGGCATGCTGAAGGATGGTAGATCTCCTACTGCAATTTTGTGATCATCTAAACCTTCAAATGTCATTAAAATGATGGCCAACACATGGATTTTGCCTACAGCCAGTCTTTAATCACCCTTTTAGATGCTGCAAAGTTTCTTTAACCCCATTTACCCTGAGCCTAGTAACAGAAAGTTGAAAAGTGCAAAACATAAGTTCAGACTCCGTAGATTGACTCTGTGGTTATTGAAGCTATGGCCTTGTAAACAGCAGCCCATGAAAAAAAGAGAAAGCAAAGTGTACTATGTCCCTTTAGGTAAGTTAACTTCAGGATGGTGGTGTTTGAAGCAAACCTGATGACTTGCTCTGGAAAGACAGGGTGCAAAGAACAGCATCACCCAGCTTGGATCCTTGAAGGGAACCAGATGGAGTGATATTCATAAGCCACAGAGGAGCTTAGCATTTCCTGGTACAGTGCAATCTGTCCCTACACTAACTGCAGGTCTTAGAAAAAGGTCTCTAGTGTGCCGTGACAGCACTGATGGCTCTGTGCCACAGCTGGGTGAGCAGAGGATTTCAGGGAGCTGGCAGGATGTTTCTTGGGTCAATATGTAGCTTTTCAGGATAGATTTTCAGTTTTCCAGTACATATTAAAAAGCTGTTTGCTCTGTTCTTCATGTTTTGAATCACACAAGTGAGACCGTGGCTACTTGGAGAAACCTAGGAAAGATTAATTTTAGGAATTACTCTTTACAACCTATGAACAGCACTCTATAGTCTCTGTGCTTTTACCAGAGCATCAGTATTACTCCTGTCCCTTTGTCAGCATGCTCTAACATGTTCTTTCCTCTCCTAGTTCCTGAATTTCAGCAGCAGAAGGAAAGGAAGAAAAACTCTTGTTAGTTGTCTTTTTGGCAAAGTTGCTTAATATTGCCAAGGAATGTGACTGTAGCATGATCAGAGAATAACCCCCATGGTGCCTGTTGGGGACAATACTCTGTTAAGCTTATCTTGAAGGGCCAAGGACTGTACCCTCATATGTTCTTTTCTGCCTAATTGCTGTGGCAGGAATTACCCTTCTGTGGTTGGGCTGTAGCTATTTCTGATCTTTCGAGAAGCTACTGAAGAATTTCAAGGGAACTTCTCATTAAAAGAGGAAACTAATTATTTGTTTTCTTTCTCCTCTATCCATCTGTAGTAATACCTCAAGTAAAAAAATTGTACAGATATTTTTGCAGAAAAATATCTATAACCCCATATTTGAATGAGATTTTAGATACAATTTTTCAGTCAAAAAACCCCCTATAATACACAAGCAGGTCTCTCAGTGACACAAGAATAAAAGAACAGGAATTCATGAATGGTGGCAATAATATCTGCCAACACTGCTGCAGGTGTTCTAAACAAAAGATTCATTAAAGTCTAAGCTCCCTTTTTTTCCTGCAGTACTCCTGGTTCTCCAGCAGCTGCAGCAGGGCACAATTTAGCCAATCTGATGGTGAGTTCTTGCTGAAATACGTCCCCTGCTCCCAGACACGTTTCTGTTTCCTTTTTGTCAGAGGTGAGAGTCTCAGAGAGCGAATCACATCTTCTTGTTGATCCGATGGACAGCTCCTCCTGAGTGTGTAAGATGACTGGGTGCAATGGAGAGCAGCTTTGGGTGTAGGCATTGAGTCCAATCCTAGCAGCAGCTCTCAGACAAGATCAAGGATGGAGCTTCACATTCTGCATCCTGTTCTTCCTTATCCTGCAGTGTGCTTCAGTACCTGTTGACTGTCATAGTCTGTGGTCTTCCATCTGCCAGGAATCCCTTGTAGCATAGCCAGTGTGATGTGGCAGCTCAGGAAGGACCATGCTGCCATCAACAGCAGCTTCCCTCTTTCTTCACACTTCACTAGTGCCACTGTCCTTGAAATAACCTTTTAAAAGAAGATAAAATTTATTCAATTATTCAATTGTAAGGGAAGGAGGAACTGTGACTATTGCAGATTTGCAGATTTCTTGTGTGAGGGCATAGGAGACCAACTCTCAACCAAGTGGCAAGTGGTAGGACTTGTTAATTGCTTGTGGTGCTGCTCGGATGACAAGGGGCCTCCTTTTGGGTTAGAATGGCAGAGGAGAATTCCTTGTGATTTGGCAAACTGATGCTTTCCCCATAGTATTATTTGGCATTAGGATTTTCCCTAAGATGCAGGAAGGGCAGGTTTAAAATTAGGATGTATTTTCCCACTGCCAGCCCTTCCCTTTTAGCACTTCAAGGGTATGTTTATGGATCCTGTGCCAAAATCTCTTCATTAATGGTCCTGCACAGTTCTGTGGAGCAAAATCCACTGATACAGAACTAGGTATTTATTTGTCTTTTACAATTTATAGCTTGATTCATTTCAGAGAGGTGCAGAAGAAGGTTTTCAGAAGCCAGAGCAACAACAAATGTCAAAGGCACAAGTGCTGCTGGCAAAAACTGCTGGACAGGGCCACTCCACTGAGCTCTGAGAAGTGCACTCCTGTTTGTCCCACAGGCAGCCAGCCAAAAACTGGCTGCTGAACACACAGCTGGTTCAACTCTCTCCCAGAGTAGGCACACAGAGGGCTACTCTAGCCCCAAACCTCCTTTCAGGCCATGTGGCAAGCTGAAACCATTCATTCTTTTGTGCAGCTGCTTTACAATACAAAAGGAACTTATTATGAATTTTACTCCATGCTAACAGAAAGACAGTTGAATTCCCTCAGACAGTTTTTGGTATACTGAATGCATCACTGGTCTGTAAAGGCAACTGATTATTTTAATACAGTATCACCTAATCCATCAAGCAAGGAAAATACAGCTGAGTTTTAAATACTGCTCTAAGAAGCAGTTCATATCCTTGGTTATTTTAACTTTCTCCAGTTATGCACTTTAACAACATTTTCTCTATTTCAAAATCAATGCCATAGTCCAGTGGCAAAGAAGGAAATTATTGCAATCACTCGCCCAGCTGCCTAGGCTTGCTTAGTCATTGCAGGGTCTAGTTGCTACATCTGACTATAAAGAAAATGCTGATAATAAGTTTTATTGATGAGATTGCCTTTGAAAAGCCTCTGTGATATTTTCTGGAGGTTAAAACCAAAACTGCCATCCAAATTCATCCAATTTCATCCAGTTCTGCTGCAAGGAGTCTCTCCTTTTCAGGTTGCTGTCAAATGAAAGCTGGCATATCTGCCTGTATTTCCTCTCCTCACCCACAGTCTCCCGTGCTTGCCATGCCTCAGCTCCTCCAGCTCAAAGTCTTGCTCCTCAGCTCCAAAGCAGCTCCAGCAGTGGCTCAGCTGACATGCTGGGCTTTCTCCTAAAGTGGCAAAAATGCTGGCATGTGCTCTGTGGGGTAGCTGCTCTATTGCTCTGACCAACAGAAGATACAGCCCATCTCTTATCTTGGACTGTGCAGCAGCAAAAAGTATTCGCATTTTTCTTTCAAAGGGCTTGAAGTTGTATACAATGGTGGTCACAAAATCCTGGAAACTTCTGAAGCCTTTAATGGGTAGCAGTGACAAAGGCAAAAAATCTCTATAATAATAAGTATGATCACACACTTTTGAAAGAGAGGGGTTTTGTGCTAACTTACCACTTAAAACTTTCTGACTTTATGTTAGTAAAGGACAAAATGTCATTCTGTATCAACAGCAATGCTTACCAAGGGTATGTCTTTTTTTTTTTTTTTTGTTACAGGAGGGAAGGAAGTAGTTCTGAGGGATTAGATAATGTTGAAAGTTTTTTTTTTTTATTCATCTATAGGTAAATATCTAGTGATCACAGTTTTCTTTAAGTTGTATCTGAGCATGTTGGATGTATTTCTGGACTTCTGCAGAAGTTTCACTGCGGTTACAACATAAATCTTTAATTCTCTGTTTACAGCAAGTGCTGGTTTCCCATATAATGGTCAAGCTATAGGAGATGGAGTCAACAGAAACTCAGCCATTATTGGAGGTAAGAAAACTGTCTACATGTCCAAGATACTTTGCAGTATGTCTCTGATGCAGTTGGTAATAAGGGTATATGTGTCCATATCCAGGTCTAGGTTTGCTGCTTTAGTTTTGATTTGCTGTGTTATTTTTCCTTTCTAATTTATATTTCTATTATTACTTACAACTTTTCCTTATAGTTTGAAACTTTACAATACTGGAAGGATAGCATTGCATTGCTTAGAAAAATTCAGGCCATACCTGAACAGCCTCAGTTCACCTGCCCAACGCATCAGTTAACGTAAAGTGGCATAACATAACTCTGGCTGGTTACAAGATTGTTGTAACCTGAAAATTTTTTAACGTCTTCATCCTGGAAGATTCTTGTACCTGTAGAGATGGACCCAAACAGGAACAGTGCTGTTTTATGACATAGATGCCCGTGCCTAAGAGGATAACATTCGTGAGACTTCTCTATAACAGGGTTGAACCCAAAATAGACCATTGCAGGGAGAGCAGTTAAAGCTAGAACTGATGATAAAGCAGTAACATCTGCAATTATGTGGAGCCAGTGCTTAGTGGGTGGCATGAGCCAACAGTGAGCCAAGCCAGTTTTCAAGGACATGTAGAGAAGCTGTGATAGGTCTTTATAGCCATTGACTAGAAAGTGATCAGAGATTCCACCTTCAAAGAGCTGCCCAGGTCATGACACATCACCAATACACCCAACTGTTCTGGGAGAGCTCAGCACACTCTGCCTCATGGTCAGCAAAGCTTAGGTCTGTAAGTAGATATTAATGTTCAAGTGTTTACCTACAGGATGAGAGTCACCAGAGCCTTAATGGAGTTGCATTTTTTATATAGTGAAAACTATATATAAATATTAGAGTAGTAGAAACCAAGGAACTGTGGTGATACCCAACTGCCCAAGTAGCTTCAGCTCAGCTCAGAGGAGATTTGGGATCCTTTCTTTGTGTCAAAATCTGCAGCTGGTCTCACCAGGGGCATCTTTTCTTTCCTCCTGCGTGCAGGCGTCATCGCAGTGGTGATCTTCACCATCCTCTGCACCTTGGTGTTCCTGATCCGCTACATGTTCCGCCACAAGGGCACCTACCACACCAACGAGGCCAAAGGGGCAGAGTCAGCCGAGAGCGCCGACGCCGCCATCATGAACAATGACCCCAACTTCACGGAGACCATAGACGAGAGCAAGAAGGAATGGCTTATCTAAGCCCACGGGAATGGGGCCTGGGGTGGGATATGAGCTGGGCCGGGGTGGGACTGGGATGACTCTTGCAGTGGAGAGAGAACACTCTGTGTCGGACGCTTGAGCACACATAGGATAAAAAGATCAGCACAACTGGAGGAGCAAGTGACAGGAAAATATCACTGAGACTGGAGAAAAAAAAAAAGAATATCTCAAGCATTTAAGAAAAAATACTTTTTAATATTTATTTACAGCAAATTGCCCCTTCTGTATCCCAACAACTACAACAAAGAGCAGTTTTGCAGCTTCGGCATTGGTTAAAATTTTCAGTAATACCTGTCAATTTCTCTGTGTGTTTAGAGATGTTCTGGATACCTGTGACATGAAACAGGGCTGTTTTTTTACATTTTTTAAAAGCTGTTTAAAATGTGGGTGGTTCTGTCCTGAGAACAAGTGGCAGTCCTTTCTTCCTGGCGCTGTATCCCTTCCTGGCTGGCTGCCTCCCTGCAGGCTGCCCTCAGCCCTGCATCTTGACCACATCACCGTTTATTTTGGTGGCATTGATCCAGGGGGTTCAGGCTGGGGGTGAGGACTAATGCAAATCTTCCTTGCCAGTTTCTCAACATCTCATCAGCCCCTGTCAGCCCTGGCACGACCCATCTTCTTGACCCAGGCGCTTCACTGATTCCATGCAATTCTCATCAACAATGTAAAAATACTGTTATTACGACTACTACTACTATTACTAAAGATGATTACCATAAAGCACAGGAGGTTTTAAAGGTTTTTTGTATTATTTTGTTGGTCTCTGAGGGAGGATGATGCTGTGTGAGTCTGTAGACTTAGTCTGTTCCTGTGTTTTTGTCTATGGCACTGGTGACCTGAGGCACATGCCAGGTTAAACTCAGCTCTGCCTGTGGCATATTGGCATATACTGTACATTGTAGTAGGGAATTAGAGCCAGACTTTGTTTGCTTCTGTTTCTTCTGAATAGGCTGTCATAGAAATATTAGTATAGCTTTAGTCAATGCATTTGAACCCACGGGCTTCACATCCTTCTTTTTTTTCAACTTGACAGTAGCAATTTATTCCTTAAATCCCTTGTTTCAGTCCCTTTGCAAGGAAAGCCTCTGCTGGCAGTGTTTGCACAGTCAGGAAGGTGAGGCAAAGGAAGTTTGAAAACTCCAGAGCATGTGAGAAACACACAGCACACGGGTGAGAGTTACTTTTCAATACAGAGGTTTACCTGAATTGTCTTTATATGGCATTTTACTGTCTTTGTAAGGTGTTTTTAAGAATAGCAAGTCCAATGCCAAGTACAGCATTGCATCCCATTTTTCCTCGCAAATCAGGAATGTTGTAGGTGTCACCTGAACAGCATGCAGGCAGCTAGTAGGAAAGACAAAGGGGCAGCCTCAAGACGTAATATCCTTTGGTGGCAATAACAAAGCTTTAGCTTACCCTCTGTAGAGAAGCATGGTTCTCCTGTGGTCTGAATTGATAGGAATTTAAGGCCTTAATGGACAGGTTTTGCAGTGGAACAGAATGAAGGATTGAATATACTCCAGGGCTTTGCCACATGCTAAAAGAACAGAAAGGATACCAGGAATTTCCATTTTAAAGTATTTATTCTTGTGACAGTCCTAGATTTGCTTTGTCTTTAATATTTCTGGGTTTAGTATGCACAGATTTCTTTCATTTTTCTGTACTAGAAAGATTTATTTTTCACCCAAATGTGCAATCTACTACACTGGGTGGTGCTGGCATTTTTAATTTCCTTATTTCTTTGGTTGCAACTTTCATTATTCTAATTGACACTTTAAAAATGAAAAAAAAATCATGCAGGGAGAAGAAAATATTGGAGTCTTACCAGACAAGACATTGATAAGCACAATTTGTCAGAAGGACAAGCCAGATAGTTTGGGTTTTAAGGATGGTAGCCTAAAATCCTGTTCTGGAGGAACATTATCATTGAACATAGATATCAGTGCAAATCAAGTCCATTAATTTCTTCTATTTATGGATTTGGAATTAGCATACAAAAAAGTTGCCAGTTTCAGAAGAAATCACTGTTTCTCAGGTAACATACATGGCAGAGAGGTTCAGGTAGGCATAAAAATTACCTCTGTCACTCTCGTGCTCTGCAGTCTTTTGCCTTACCTCTGGTATTAACCTCTCCCTCTCTTGTCTGTAATCAAGCAGATGAGTCCTGGGTTTAATCATGGGTGTAAAATAAGTCTTCCCTTCTTGGAGAATATCAGCAGGGGATGGATCTACCCTGCACCACCACTCAGCAAACCACATAGAAATCACAGACGTCTCTTTAGGATTGAAAAGGCATTGTCTTTTCTATATGATTTTATGTTTCATTTTATTTTAATGGTATTTTAGTCCACTCTCAAAAATATCCTTGCCTGCAACTTCAAGTTACCAAGAGAAGTGAATAGAGCATCATTTGCATAGATTGGGGTTTGGTTTGCAGATAAAAAGCTCCTAATCCTGATTTAATGTCTGTGAGGAAGATCAAACTTGTGTATCCTGAGAGTCCTCTGCTACTTTTTGTGGGAGAGACAGATTTAACTAACATAGTGCAAATTGCCAAATGCCTCAGCATGGCATGAGAAGGGCAAGACAGCTTGGTCTCCATGTCTAACCAAGTTCTTGGCAAAGCAAGAGACAGTTGTCTCTGGGTTATGGTAGTGAGGCCTGTGATATCTATTTACTGATTTTCAAAAAAATTACCAGCTAATCTCCCACAACCCTGTAAGCAAGAACATGTGGGAAACAACCTTTTACTATTGCATAAGCAATGGTTATAAATTAGTGTCTTAAGTTTGAAAAACGGTTTAAATTTCTGAAATCAAATCACGAGCATCTGTACCTCTCCATTGACTGGACACCATGGACATTTTTATGTGAAATACATTAGTGCTGTGTTAAAATACAGTCACTTTCATAACTCTAGAAACCTTTAATTATTAGAATTCTTGTTTCTCCTTAAACTGGACCTTAGGTATGATATTATCAACAAGCAGCTCGTCTCTGTATAGGTATTTGGTGACTTTGGGTGAATTCCTGCCTGTCTGCTTTGTATTTAATTTCTGAGAATGGTGTATGTTTAATTATAGGCAGTGGTCATTCAGTATCCTGGCTGAAGCAGGAGCGGACTCAGAGATGCAGCCTGTGTATTTTCCTAGCACCATATCTATTCTGAGGATTTCTTCCTGTGCCAGCCTGTCATTGAAGGCTGAAACAACATCCACAGTTTATTTCACCCACTCTTACTTGTGCCAAAATCCATGTTGTTTAACAGGTATGTGGGAAAATCTTTTGGAGGGGACAGCAGATCCTGCTTTTATAAAACTCTGTACTTTCCCCAAAGAATATTGAAATAATCAGTCTTTTATCACCTGTTTTTTAGCTGTTTCACCTATTTGAACTGTGCAGAAAAATGTAGCTTCTTGTACTGGTTTAGGAACCAAAGTGTCCCAGTTGTGTTTCTAAAGGGTCATTCCTGACACCACTGGAAACAATGGCAAAACTGCCACCATCAGTGGGGAGAGCAAGACTGGGCTGGAGATCAGGACTCTCAGTGTTAGTGAAATAATGTAAGCAATATTTTGGATTCTCATTCACAAGACTTGCAGACCACCAGGTAATGAGACATGGAGCTCCAAAGAGCCAAAATAATGGAAACCTTTTTTTGATGTCAACCCAGCCTCAAGGGAAATCCGCAATCCAGTCTGGCGGTTTTGAATCAGGTCTTGCAAACACTGCTTATTCCGTATTTACTGATAGAAAATCCAGATGTACGAAATAGGAGTATGTATCTTTAACTTGTACTGGAGCATTTCTGCTTTGTATTTTTTGTGTCTTAAACTTTACCTGTACCTTTTATATCTCTCCTAGCAGTTACCACTTCAAAGGTATGGCAGCATTTTAGTGTCATGCTCTTGGCAGCATGATATATGTGAAAGGATGGTCATCATAAATATTTTAGTAAGACTGCCGAAGCAGTGGTTTCTATGTACAAGTTTATTGTACTGATAAGAACTCATTTTAATTAAAACAATATCCTTTAATGGTAGATGCATCTAATTTCCAGGGTATCTGTTGAAATGTGAAGCTAAGTTCGACAAGCAATAGCTTTCAGTATGATTTCTCCCATAAATGATTTTACATTCCATCAAGCATGGTGATCCTGAAAGGGTGTCATTTCTGAAAAGCAGAACCTAAATTCTGGTAATCAGATGTCATTATTCATCCTGGAGAAATTAAACAGAAACCTTGCCTTCTAACAGCAACAGCATGCAAATTAGAGTGAATGAAGGGCAATGTGTTTGTATGCATAAATATCTTCTGTGAATGTCTTTCCTTTAACTAAAGTTCTATTAGAAACTAGATTGGTAAATAAAAAGGAGGGGGAAAAAAAAGAAGAAGAAGAAAGACATTTGCAATAGTTTTAATCACCATAACAGCTGTTTTCTCATGCTTTGTATATTCTGATCATTGTCTGTATTTTTAACTTCTCTAGTACCAGGAAATCAATTTGGAAAGGACAGAAGTTGGAAAGCCCTCTTAAGAAAAGACCCCCAGTACATGAGAAAAGGCACTTCAGAATGTAGTTATACGTAAAAGAGAGGGTGCTAAAATCAGGGAAGATTTATTGAAGTGCAAGTGTGTTCCTCCTGCATCAGGGTTACCTGTTACGGAGTGTTCATCTGTACTTGTTGAGGTGGACAGAGGGTCTGAGAGCAGGGTTTGGATAGAAGTTAAATGACTGCCTTTCGGCTTTTTCCCTTTCTGATCACTTTGCAGATAGCAGCAAGCAGTCTGCTATCAGTTCTGCTCACATTTGTTCCTGCAGATTCTGTGGCATTGCCAGCCTCACAAGGGTTGCATACTACAAATGACTGAGTGTGGGTTGTTTGCCTTCCTTTCCTACCATAACTCTGTCCTTTCCTTCATGAATGAGAGCCTTTTATTGAAACCATCAAGAAACATGTATGCCCAGCTGAACAGACTTGTCTGTTCCTCTTAATAAACTACCTTATCAGGCTTTACAACATTTTTATGACATGAAGCATTTTATGAAAGAACTATGTTAAATGCACTTGAATGGGAGCATGTGAAACCTAGGCAAAGAAGCATCAGTGCAGCAACCACCTGAGTCACAGGGACTGTTGCTCTGTCTACAGTGTGCATTGCCTTAACCACCCACCAAATCCCTGGATCTGTCCAAGACCTTAACTTCCTGTGTAGAATATAATAGTGGCAAAGTCCTGGTGTGATACTGTGTGACTGTGTTCTGGCTATTCTTTTGTGCTGTTACAACCCCTAGAAGGAGAGACACGCTTTTTGCAGGATTTTTCATTTGTTAGAAAAGCTGTAGGACAAAGAGATGGGAGTGAAGGTTCAGGTGTAAAGCCCGACTGATACTTGAACACTGTGTCATGAAGAGTCTTTGCTCCCTTCTGTTGCCACACGTGTCTTACTGCAGCCGTGTGGGTGTGCTCATGCACCTCTGAAACCTAAGCCTATTTGGGATGCGATGTCTGCGCCACTCGGGCAATTGCTGCTGTAGGGGGGGGTGTGGATAAGATACCAAACTTGCTCCAAATCCACGAATCTGCAGTGCTAGCAAAATCACTCTCTTGAAATTATGTGCAATTTTGAAGATAAACTCAGGCACATATGGTGCCTCAAACTTGGACCTGGCAATGGAAAAGCATTTATTTAACAATCTGTAACACAGTCCTTTTAATTCTGACTTTCACATATAAGCAGATTTCTTCTTGAGGCGCTATGCTCAAAACCCTGATTATGCCAAGAGCTTAAGAATCAGGAAGAAAAGGGGCCAATTTGTGGCTTTTTTACACAAGAAGTCTTTTTTAAAATGTCCCTTACTGTAAAGAAAAATAAAGTTTGGTATCAACAGGTTCTTTCACAGAGAAGTATTTCTTTTCATTAGTCTTCTGTTTTCAAAATACCATGTGAGAAAAGTGGAGCAATTATTTAAGCACAACCAGAACCACTTCAGTGAAAAGGGGGTAAGATATATTCTGGAGATATACATATAAGCAAGTAACAAATTTAGTGCAACCTGTTTCTTCTGTGATTCAGCAGCTTCCAATAATGTCTACTTGTACTCCCACTGCTGTTGTTTCCTTAAGGAAAAGCATCTGGATTAAACAACAAACATAAAAGTGTGTACCTTTAGTTTTACCACAGGTAATTGTTCTTGCTTGGTATGTAATAGGGTATAAAGGAAGAGCAAATTGTTATTTCTTCAGATTCCATAGCACTGATTCTGCAGTCTCCAAGGGTCAGAGATATACTATCACCATATTAATTATAATGTAGAGGTATTTATACTGATAATATTCAACAACTGGCATTCTGAATTCTAGCACAGAGCTGCTCTAAGAAACTCTAATTTATTGAAAAGTTGGATAGATGACTTTTTCTGACAGGTGTGAAACATAACTGGAATGACTCTAGAGCAGAAACCATTTGAGGGAATGTTTAGCATGCAGAATAATAAACTGTACCAGAAAGTACCTTCCTTCCAGTCAGGAGTTTGGGGTACAGTGCTGCGGCCAGTTGTATATTGCCATGTGTTCATTGCTTTTTTAGCTAAAATATTTGAGCTCCTGTCTTTCACATGCTTTGAAATAGGCTGTTGCAAGAATACAGCTGAAGATGTGAAACTTAGCAAGCTGCTCTAGGCTGCTGGTGAGGGTAGAGAATCACAAGTCCCAAGCTCTTCTACCTGCTTAGAAGACAATTCCCAGCTGTATTACTGCCTGTCCCTGTCTTTTGTCACCTTTTCCCCATCTTATTGAACATCACAGATTAAAAGGGACCACAGAAGACCTTCTGGTCCAACCTTTTGTGGGAAAGGGAACCTAGATGAGATAATCTAGCATCCTGCCAAGTCATATTGCTTTTTTCTCCACTGACTCCATTTCCAGAGTGGTAAGCTATCAACAGGCTCTTTAAGACAGAGTCACTGCAGCAAGGCAACAAACTCTTGAATCAGCCAGGAAACAGTAAGTTAAGATGACTCATGTCAGGTGGAAGCAAGCTTCATCTGAAACATTTACAGCATAACAGCTCTCCTTCATTTCATCATGGCTTTGGTTAACAATGGAGCAACTAGGCAAGTCTGTGTATTATTTTTCTAAACCCATGTGGAGGTATGTAAGATAAATAAACTTGGCTGAATAAAAATAAGGTAGGCATCCCCTGTATGCTAATGTTTGTTCTCTAAACTGCACATTCTCGTGCTTACAGTGCGTGTGTCACTGAAGGAGTCTGACCTTGGTACAGTCAATAAATCATTCACAAGCTGAACAAACAGCCCTGTACTGCTTTTTCTTGAAAAACCCCTTTTGGTAAATGTTTAAAAGCAAATCTATGGTTTGCCATCATAAAACACTGGACACAGTATCAGCAGCTAGTTGTAAGTTATTTCTGTTATAAAATCAAGGTCTGTCTGCACAGTTTTCTTGTGTCTTGCACTAATAAGACCTTTATCCTTGAAGCATAAACTACTACAACAGGGCAAGGTAACAAAGAGAAATTGCCTTTGCTGCACACTCTGAAACACAGCATAAAGTCCCTTTCATTACACAGTTCCTGGTACGAGTAAGGAGTAAGATCTCTGTAGACATCTAATGTTTCCTTTCTTCCAAACCCCTCTACCCATTACTCCAAGGAAAGAAAATTGCTGACAGTTCTGGGCTTTTTCACATCTCTTTCTCTACTTTAGATGTGTTCCCTCTCACTGACAAATTTACTACCTTTCCTTGTCATCTTTAAACTCCTTCCCAGCAGTGCTCGCTACTCTGACCAAGGTGAAGCCTTTCACCTTCCTAAAATGTAACCATTGTAGTGGAAGGGTTATGTGCCACTACATTCCTGTCATCTTTTATACTTGCAGCAGGTTTTTATCTGTTCATAGTACTCAGTGACTGAAAGTACAAGTTTGGTTTCTGCCATCTGCACATTATTTTATAACTTGTTTGTATTTGTTCCAAAATCACAGCATTGCCTGGCAAAGAGACTCTGAAAATTAGGCAGCTGCTCTTCATTCCATTAAGCATGGTTACATTTTCTCACTTGGTTCAAATTTTCCCAAGAGATGTCAAGAATAGAATTAATGTCTAGCAAAAGCCAGCATCTATTTTGCTTAGGGCCACAAGATGTCAGATTGAGCTCTCAGCCATCCCCTTCCCTTGTGCTTTTGTAGAAGCTATACAAGGCTGCTGGTAATCTCCAAAGCAGGACACAAACAAATGGTATTATAAAAGCCTCTAGTGATTTTAGTCTCTTGGAGTTTTAAAGGTCCAGCTCAACAGTGCCAACAAGTCAGTACTCCCACAGGTTTCAGTTATAAGCACATGCAAGAAAATTCTCAACATTGGTTATTAAATAATTTTATTTTCATTGTATCAGCATCTTGGAGGGGAAAAAATGCTTCTGCATGTGGAATACCTGAGATACTACACTCACCCCATTGTAACTCCTGCATTGTGTCTGATCTTCTGAAGCTCCAACTGCTTAAGAGAAGGGATCAGAGTCACTTGAATAAAGACAGCTAAGGCATCAATTGATTCCTAATAACTCTGAAGCACAGAGAACTGGCTTTCCACAGATCTGCTTTGCATCGTCCGTCTTCAGTCATACACGAGTAATGGGGAACTTTTCCTCTGCTCTTCAGTTGATCAAGACCCATCAGTGGGCTGGCTGGGCAGGTGTCACATGAATTATCTTCAGTCCTAATGAGCTGACTCACACGTTGAGCAGCCTGAGTCCAGGGTGTTCCTCTGACACAACAGCATGGTTTGGCACAATATTCCTGAAAGGCTTCATCTCCCCAACAACTCTGCTACCCCATTTGACTAGTGCTAATTAAAAGAAGCCTGATGGAAATTACCTGTTACCAACTTAATCCTACGTGTGGATGCCAATTCTAACTAGGAGTGCTTAATTTCATGGAGATTAAATAGGTTCCCCCCCATCACAGAGTGCTTGGGCTGTGCTCAGTCTGATGCTTCTTACTGACGTATATAAATAGAGATATAGAGATAAATAGATATTTTTATGGAGATGTTTTATAAGTGGCCTTTACTTTGTGCATGGTAACTATTGCCAAACTTGTTATTTAGGAGCTACAGAAATGGCTGGTTCTGCAGTTTAGAAAGCAATCAGCTGTCTCTGTTGCAAGGGAGACTTGGGGTACAGGCTTGGATTTTGATTTTTATTATTCAGCTATAATTTGCATGGTTTGGATTTGGGTTTTATCTCAGTGTCGGGTTTTTTTTCTTTCCTCACTGGTTCTCTGGCAGGGACATATTGGGCTCAAGCAGGAACTTATTTCTCAGCCTTTGAGAGATGGTTTGAAGCCATCGGTGCCATATAACACACTTCAGAAACACCTGCCTTGCACAGCCCATGACGTTGCTCAGTGTGAGGTTCTTAAAACACAGTTTCTTTAGCAGTCTGTTGGGGGTTTCACAGCATAGTGAGGTGCTCCTATTTTGCTGGCTTTGCTTGTCAAGATAGCAAGCTAGCAACAGCTGGTCTATGGGTATAGCCTTGTGAGCAGAAAAAGGGATCAGCAGAGACTAGGACACGAATGATGGTTCAGAATTATACTCATATACAAAGCAGTAGCAAAAGACTGTGAAAATTGCTACTGAAGCAAGTCATTTTACTTCCTTTCTTCTTTTACTCCCTTTTTCGTTTTTTGTTTTCTTTTTTTCTTTTTTTTTAAGTACTGTTTGTATGCCATATCTGAGTAATTAATCTGTACCAGCCAGCCAGCTCTCAGTAACCTGGGCTGTTGGCTGGGGATGGAAATGCAGTTGTCCTTTCTTACTGACCTAGTTGCTGCTGCTGTGGAGCAGTCTGTACCCAGCAAAAGATCAGGGCCATTAGCTACTAGGAAAGTGAAAGCAGCCTCTCACTCCTTCCCTCCAAACCAGGTGGAAAGCTAATTCCAGGGTTATGTGCCTACAGAGCTGGCCCAATTTCCTGTCAGGTGAACCAAGACCTTGTCTGTTTGCAGTTAATCTAGTCCACGGGTTTCTTTCTTGAGCACAATTTTCCTATGGGACGCTTAACCAGGAGATGATGGTTACCCTAATTAAACAAAAATGTGTATATTAAAAAACATCCTAATCTGAAAGTATAGTGTATCTGAGATTCCTCTGTTATAGACACTTAGTCTACAAGATTTATGGCTACATTTGCTATGTTATGCTTGAATAAACATATAATTCATTGAAATACACAAGACTGATAAAGGTATTATGATCTCTTTAAGGAGAATAAACTGTTTGTAAATTTATAAAGAGTATAATCTGTTAGGCCTTATTTGAAGTATGTACTGTGGTTTGGTAAAAGTACAACATTAAAAGAGCCTTGCCAGATGAGGACTGGTTTTTTTGTGTGTGTGCATGTGTGGTTCCTTTTGAATATTTGACATCTTCATTTAATACAAAAAAAAAAAAAAAAAAAAAAAAAAAAAACACCCAAACCTTTATAGACTGTGTATAAGCACCTGAGATAAAGTGCAGAGGGCTCTTCAGATTCCTGTGTACAGTGACTCCATGGAGGGAACTGGTGAATCTCTTCTTCTGAATAATTTGGACCCAGTTTCTTTTGGAAACAAAAGTGATTGGTAGCACTACTGACCGGCTGGAGATTTTTATAAGGAAGATTTCATAACATCGATAGAAAGAATTCAGACCAATGCACACACAAATATTGTTTATTTAATGGGAGAAAGATATCAGGAAGTTTTAGGCCCCTTCAGAGTAAGAGCTGGTGTGCCAGGACAGGCTGTGGACACATGGTCATTGAACAATGATGAGTGTTGCCCATGGAGCTACTCATTAGGGGAGCAGACATCCCAGAGGCTGTTCTTCCTGCAACCACCTCCTGCCTTGGCTCCATGCAGACCAGAAACAGCTTTCTGGCACCAAATGGGCTGCTACTCCTACTCCTCCTGTCAGTTCTCCCTCCGTGTACAGCCCAGCTGTGGGTACTGAAGACATGCCAGTGCTTCCCACGGAACACACACTATTGTACTCACAATGCAATGTCCCGCTGCCTCTTTGTGCAAGGTTTTGGGGTTTCCTCAGCTGGCTCCTTATTGCAGGCAACTCTTCCTCCCTCAGGCCACTATGCGAGCCCTTCCCTGAAACTCGGCAAGAGAAAGAAGATCTGCCTGGGGTTTTGAGGGGAGAGGGATTCCCATCTTTGACAACTCTCTAGTTTGCTAGTGGAATCTCAGGAGCTGCCTTCAGCTCTGAGTGATGTAGCCCAGGGTAGGTCAGATCAAAGGTGCGCCTCGCATCATAGCCTGGTTTTGTCATGCCCAAAAGCAGATGTCTAGGGACAATGATAACAAGGTAAGTCCGGTACAAAGTACTTGTCCTACTTCCTCAGAAGAGCCTCTCAGCTGCCAGCCATGGGCAGTTAAAGAACTTTTGGGGCCAGAGGTGTTTTTATATATTTAGTCATCTCTTTCAAACCTACTTGCCATGTGCTTGTGCAGAACAAGTGAGATCTCCTCACAACTCTAGTGCTTTCAAATTTGTGAATTGCTGTGCTATTTAATTTAAAAAACCCACCAGCAACTGAGCAAGAAGGGGAGTTTTTTTCTTCATGTCTGCTTGCTAATGAAACAACCTCACCATGACTTAAAGCAGAGAGGCAAAAGAAATCTCTCAAATCTAATTTATGTTCTGCACAGTTCCAATTATATCTCTGCACATGCCCATAAAGATAACTGCATTTTATAATGCTACACTGAGGACAGACTGCACAGCCTTGATACCCAGATAAATTTGCAGCCCTGTGTGATTTGACTTCTGACTGATACTTCCCGTCACTACCTAACAAGATTTGTAGCTTGATCCCACATTGCGCATGCACTAGAGAATTATTTTTCATCTGTGACCTGCTCATCTATCAGTGTTCATGGAGAGTTGCTTGTGTGAAAGGCAGGCAGACAAACACTCTGCTTTTTTTTCCCCCTTGTTTAAAGACAGGCCCCAGCAGCATGGCTGCAGGCTGCCTGACCCTGCCAGCTCTAGCCTGAGCAGCAGCAGCAGCTTTTGGGGGAGATGGGCAGGGAGGACCTGTGCAAGGTGACCTATCCAGGGAGTGCAAAGCAGGGAGAAGCAGCACAGATTGGGGCCAGAAGGCTTCCTGGAGGAAGAGCGAGACAACAAGCTTCAGGGATGGTAGAAAGAAAGATTTTTCCTAAGGCCCCAAAAAAGGCTTTGTTAATTTTGCTGCAACTCAGGAGGGCCTGGAAAGTCGTTGAACTGAGAGCAAGGATGAAAGGAAGGGGCTGGTCTAGGAAGGCAATGCAGACAAGGGAAAGACTTAGTTTGTTTTCTCCTCTGAATCACTCATCAAAGCTGAGAGGTTGCTTTGTTTTGCTTTTCTTTGTTTTCAAAAGTTCCCTTGTGCTAGTTTGGTTTTAGAAGAAACCTAGCTATGTGGTGGAAAAGTACCTTTGGTATATTCACATCAAGGAAGAACTGTAGGCAATAGAACTCAAGGTCCTGGCTTATTGGTCCTGATCCCATGTAAACCAAGAAAAGCCAGAGGCACTTAACCTCTCCAAACCTCTACATTCTCATGGATTACACCTGTGATGTTTCATTATGTGTTTTTGCAGCAGTCTCTTCCCAGAGGAGGGGTTTACCTCATCTTGATGACCAGTCTAGTCTGAATCCCTCAAATATAGCAGTGTCCTGTGGGGGTTTGCAGACTCAAAAGCCCCAGAAGGAGAGCAAAAAACAGCAGCTCTGACAGTTTCATTTCTCCCAGCAGCCTTTGTGCTACTCCCTCATGCCTCTCACAATGTTTGGTATGTCTCCATTTCATTAGTATCCTCAAGCACACTGTGAACAACATACCTCATCTTCTGTCTTTAGAGGACACACTTGAAAACCCTGAAGATCCTGAATGAGTTGCAGCTACTCCTCTCTCTTCCAACAGGTGTGAAGTTCGTCCATGTTGAAAATGCATTGTTGCAGTGCCTGCTCTTCTGGGGAGGTCAGCTTCGGTTTTTTTCCACAAGCATTAGAAAGGGAATCTTCACTAGCTGGAAAAAAAGGGTTCCCACACCCTCTTATACTGATGGTTTGATCACAAAGATAAGGCAAAGAACTGCATAGATGCAGCAGGTTCAAACTTCTAAGTATCTTAGCAGGATACGGTGAAGGGAAGAGTAGAACCAAGGGGTTTAGCTGTGTGATTTGATTTATAGGGGCATTTTAAATCCTATCAAACACGAAGCCTCCGAAGTCAATGAGACAGGATATCCCTTTGCAGTTGTGCTGAGTAAGCCTGTTAATCTCCAAATCCTTCACTTGTTTCATAATGGGATGTCGTAGGCAGGTCACCATTACAGGCTCGTCTTCATTTCCAGATGCCTGCACATTTAGCTGGATAAGAAGTGAAGTGAAAGTGCTACTTTTGTGTGTAAGGGATTTGGGGTGGAATACTTTCTACTGTGCTGAAAGAAGGCTTAAATGGCAGGGTTTCAAGCTGTAGAATTTATTTTTGG
>VZTJ01004963.1:1554121-1584109 GCA_013397795.1 Orthonyx spaldingii
GTGGGGTGTGGGTTGTTTAGTTTGGTTTGGGGGGGTTTTCTGAAAGAGAGGGAAATGGTGGTCCCTGGGCGAGCATTTCTCAGATTAAGACACAGTCCTGGTTTGTAGATTATTCTGCTAGTCCTCTGCTTGCAGGGAGATGTGAAAAAGGTGAACCTGTGTGTCACATGGCAGGAACCTGGATATGGAGAGCAGGGTGCCCTGAGAGTTACCATCAGGCACATATTCAGTTCCCACTACAGCAGGAGCACCACAGCAACTTCCAATGGGGCTGTCCCTGCAGATAGACAACAGAATGGAAGCAAATAGGCCAAAACCTTGCTGACACTTCCTGCCACCCAGAAGAAGGGTTTGCAGGTGGACAGTGATATTGTTGACAAGCAAAAATGACATTTTTCTTTGCTCAGTTGATCCCAATTCTAACTCAGTCCCAGTGAGGCTGCCAGCTCCCTAAAATGGCTTTCCCACACAACAGGTGTACCTTTGGAAACAGGTTGGAGGTTTTGGCTGCCGGCTTCCAACTACTCACTTGGCAGTGGATGAACTACAGCAGCTGCAAATACACCTCTGTGAGCTGAGGGTGCAGTTGCATCTGCTCCCAGAGCAGCCAAGGCCAGAGCTATTTTAAGGATGGTTAACAAGGCACCAGCCCAGGCCGCTGCAGCACGCAGAAGGGCAATGGGTTCTTTGACTGGTGTTAGGGCTTTCAGACCTAGCAAGGTGTTTTGTTTAGTCCAGATTAAATTTCTAGACTGCTCTCCTTCCACCTTCCCAGTTTCCTCTCATTTGTGAAGTCCACAAGGACTCTTTCATGCTGACAGAAAGAAGAATTACTCTGACGCGTTGTAATAAGTTGCAATAAATTGCTTTGACTTTTTTCCTTTTTCTCTCCTTCTGCTACTTGTACAATTGATTTTGGGATGAAGCAAGCAATCACAACACAGTCACAGTGTCACAGCAGGGACTGAATTACCTAAGGGAAAAGGGTTGAAGGAGGGAGGAGTCTGTGAAGGACCATTACATCTTCCTTCTTTTCTACAGACCTGAACTGCTTTTAGGGCAATTCAGTGCTGGGTACACCAAGAAGACAGCGGCAGGAACTAGAGCTAAAAGAATAGTGGAAAGTCTTATTGTGGCCTGTCACAAGTGTGATTAATGACATCTGGCAGGCAAAGACAGGGGAAAGAAGGGAAGGCAGCACAGAGGATGGAAGAGTAGCACTCATCACAGGCAGTGCAGCTCATGGTCAGAGAGAGACGAGGATGGAAGGTGAGGTAAGCCCAAGTACCACCAAAGTTGTGAGCATCATTTCATTTTTAAGGGCATCAAGGGTGGGAGAACACAATGGCAAACATTTTCCTAGGTACAGAAGTCGCTGTGGATGGCAGTGTAAGGTATTATTCAGTTTCAAGAGGAGCACTCAGTGTGATACAACAAGCAATAAGAAATGTTTGAAAAAGGGCAGGGATAAAACAGAAAGGCCAAAATCTCTAAAGTCAGTTTAGGCAATTTTGGGTGCCACTGAACACCTCATACCCTCCAAATGGTAGGATTTCTAGTGCTAATGATAGATGTTTTCACTAGGGGCTCAGTCTCAATAAACATTACCAGCTTCTTTATATCTCACTTCTTCCATTAATACTTCTATTTGCTGCAGAGGATGCCCTTGAGATTTATGGTGGAACAGCAATGGCATTTTGGACTTCTGTCAGGAACTGCATTTTATTACTGGAAGCTGAAGGATGGGGGGATAAAAGTAATTAAAGCTGTTTTAAAAAATAATCTAAACTGAAAATATTTTAAAAGCTTCCAGTAACAAAATAACCATCAGAAATTAATATGCTAACAGTATCTGAGTGCTATCTTTTATGCACTGACTGACTGGCTACAATCTGGGGCAAAGCCCTCTTCCTTCTCATCTCCTACATGAGTTGGTAAGGAGAAAAGGGGTAAAACCTGGTGTATAAAACATACTGGCCAGCTTCTCTTTTCCATTGTTTTACCTCTCTGTAAATCCACGTGACAGAATTGAAACCTGTGGATTCAAACTGCGAGCAGAGCCTCAAAGCAGACTCAGCTTCTAAAGAAGCACCATGAATCAATTTCCTCCACAATATTTCCTGCTGTACAACAGAGCACCTGATTCAGAGCATTTGTGACCTGGTGTAGGTGTGAGTGAAGCAAGATACCAAGATAGTTATTCTATGAACTGCCCTGACAATCTTTGCCTCCCCAGCACAGGCCCAGTGTGACCGGCACCCTCTGCTATCATCAACACAAGCTGATGTAACTAAAGGATTTGCTGTTGTGTCAGATTAGGGTTTTCCTTAACCCTGTCACACAAATATTCATTGCTGTATTACTGCATAGCAACTCCTGGAGAAATCCACAGCTTCAGCCACAGAAGAAAATTAACTAGGCTGGCCATCTGCTCTCTGGATTTACTAGCAGGAATTACAGTGCATCCATTGCATATCTCAACATGTCAACAACCTCAGCAGAGTTACAAGGCTCCACAGGTGGAGCTTCTCCATGAAGCTCATTGGAGAGACCAGGGAAGGAAGATAAAATGGGAGATGGGAAAGCAAAAACCAAGCAGGACAGGCTTCATGTAGGCAGCCTTTGTGTGAGTTTGTGCTTTCCCACTTGTAAAAAGGGTAGGAGAAAATTTATCATCCCATCCCATTATTATACTGGGAACACATTGGGGAAAAGTTTTAAGAAAGGCTGGTTCTCTGGTTGGCACTGGATGTTCATCTGTGTGGATAATTTAGCAGTCTTGAAAGGTGTTATTGGAAGGCAAGATGGAAAGAGAAGGTGATAGAAGGTGTCTGTTTACCCTAAGGAGTTAAAAAGACAGATGAGAACATTGGGAATCATGCAGTGCAATGGCAAAATCCTGGAAACTAGATTAGACTTTGTTCTCACTTTATTTTTTTTAATGGTGCCTAAAGTAGAATTTCAGATAAATAGCTTTTTATTTTATACATTTTTTTGAGAACCAAATATTTGTGTATGTGTGTGTGCACGTGTGCCTGTTTTTATTAATATAAAAATTTCTTAGAGCAATTTAATCCAAAGAGTGCCATCTACTGCTCACAAGAACAAGTTGCATGTGTAAGCACAGTAAATCTGGATGCTGGATGTGGCTTCCTGCACAAAGATGGCTTTACAATATCAGGACTTCGGGCATGTCGGACAGTTTTAAAGCCTTCTTGGGACTAACCCAAAGCTAGGGGACCAGTTACATAAGCCAGCACTCTCAGCAGTGCCACAGCCCTCCTGTCAAGAACACTGAAAATGATTTTTTTCTTTTGTTCTCAAGTTACTTTCCAGTTTATCATCTCAAGGCAAGCTTAAACTGGCACTGATGCACTTTATGTGATTGTACACCTACAACATTCAAGAGCTCGGCTTTCCGTCTGAAAGCACGGACATGAAAGGGAAGGCTTCAGAATTGCTATTTGGTACGCTGCTCAAATAGCAGGCTGCAGCCAAGCATAAAGACCATAAATTACCTCAATGCCCCCATTACTCTTCCCTAGTCACTCACAGTTCTGAAGCTTGTCACAGCATCATTACACCTCTTCCCTTCTTCTTGGCTGGAGAAAAACCTGCTGGGGTTTTCAGGGTGTTGCACTAAAGCTGGTGCTGCCTGTCTGCAAATAACAAATTGAAACATGTATAAATGCATCTTGTGTAATAGTTGTTCTATTGTTACAGCACCACTAAGTGGCTTTCTGTTGACTGGGTTTTTTTACAGACTAGCTCAAGCTGGGCACTGAGTGAGTTTTCACCTGGCCTACGGGTACTTTTGGTAGTTGTTACACATTTCTTGTTGCAGCTATGATGGTACAAGATCATGAGCTACATACGTGAAATACTCTACAACCACATATAAGGAGGATGTTACTGCCAAACACCTCCAGCAAAGAGAAGGAAATCTTTGTTGCCTGAGGAAAATACACAAAAGTGGGATCTTAAAATGTCCTTTATCCACCTAACTGGAAAGCTTGGATCATTGTGTATTAAATCAGCATATTCTGTGTCCTCTGTTCAAAATAGATTTCATATAGTGGCTCTTACATGAGCAATTTTTGAAAACTAATCTAAATGCCAGTCATATTAGAAACATCATAGGCTGTTACTGAAACATGATGGGTCCAGTTTTATTAACTTAGAGTTCCTAAAATATGATTTTTGAAACACTGATACTCAGATGCAGATGGTTTTTTTTAACCCATGATATTGTAGAACATAAATAACCACTTTATCTCATCCTGTCAGCCCAAAGAACATAGTACTGTAATATGGATAGTATATTCATTCCTGCAGCATAACTGGTCCATTCAGGTCCAGATGTGTTGCATATGCAATAGGGCTGCTCCATTTAGGAAACACATCATCATCTCTGTTGTTCACAGTCGTATCAAAACCCCTAGAAAACCTAGTGAGTATCCAGATCAAAGTTTATTGACTTGAGAAATAAACAAGACATCACATCTGAGTGAGAGCCCCTTGTGCAGCAATGTTCTTCGAAGCTGCTTACCTGTGCAAAGAGTGTCTGGTTGGGGAACTGGATGGAGCATAGGAAGTGGCACCTCAGTGGAGCTGTTAACCAGCACTAGTACTCACTAGCTAGTAGCTACAGCCAACCTGATTTTTCCACACATCCTGATTAAGATGTGTGAACTGGCCCATTCACCTCAATAGATGTTAATCCAGGAGTTAATCTCTTATATCAGATACTGATGCTAACTACATTTCTTACCAAAGCATGGCAGAAAGGAAACTTTTTCAGAGTTAGACAGAATTTGGCATTCAAAATATTTTCCAAGCAAGCAAGCTTCGTTCAAAACAGCATTTTCTTGAGAAAGTTCCGTTTCCATTAAATGTTTTGAGCTTTTATCACTGAAAATCTCTGGAAGAAAAATGTAACAAAAGTCCACTGACATGTGCCCTGGAATAAAAAACCTCACCAGGTTCAGTGTCATTGTGATGAAAATTTCTTCAGGTGCTTCACAGGGCAGGTCTCCCAGATTTTGCAACATGGCTGCTCCACTGGGAAGTGTAGCTTCTCCAACCTTAGGGACTCCAGTCGAGAAGCCATGCGGAAGCCCCCCAAGGCATTGGCTATAGTAGGAGCATCCCTGCTGAGTGGCAGGCTTTCCTGGGCTGCTGCAGGAAGGCATAGGAGGGGTGGCAGCAGGTAGTGAGACCCTCCTTTGCCTTTCTTTGCTGGTTTCTTGCTTCAGTTCCCAGCACATCTAGTCAGCCCCATGCCATGACAAGGCCACAGGCCATCACCCTTATGATTATCTGCTGCATGCTGAGAAGACATGGTCTATATTTTTTGAGAGGTGTAACAGGCTTCAAGCTGTTTGCTTACTACAGCTGCTGTCTGGCCAGCCACCAGAGCATGCCAGCTTATCCTTTGGAGTAAGTCAGTAACAGTTCTGGGAGGAGGATTAAAAGGGGTGAATGTAAAGTCAGGTAGGAAGGGGCATCCAAGCAGGTGAAGTGGTTGGTTTTGGTCAAATGGGTGCCACTAACTGAGTGACAGGCCAGCTAAAGAGATAAAAGATCTTTAGCCTTCTGCAGGTAACCACCTGCAAGATGTACAATTCAAGCCAGCAGATGATGGGATGTAGATGGCTTACGGACAGGAGAAAAGTGCAGGAAGGCTTAAATGTTGGTCTGAACAGAAGTTGTTCCTGCAGCTTTTCCTGTAAAATGAACAGCATTTCAGGAACTCTGAAAATCCCTCTCTAGCTTATTTAGTCAGGGGCTAGATGGCACTGTGTACCCAAAAAATAAGATGTTAGTCACAGATTTCATAGTCAGATGTTTCTGTACAGTTACAGGCTGTGAAAAGTGAACAGCAGTGAAAAGCTTGACAAGACAGGAGCAGCAGCCAGAGAACCAGACTTCTGATGCTGTGGTCGTATACACAGAAGCCTTATTTACAGAAAAAGAAAATGAAGGACCCACTTTCTGAGCTGAATATCCCCAGCTCTCACATCTCTTTCCAGATGTGTTTGCAGCCCCTTGCCACCGCACGTGGCTGGTGTGTCAGGCTGGTTGTTGGTGTAGGGGAAGAGCACAAGGCCCACAGGCCCTTTCTGTTGAACCACAAGCTGCTTTTCTGCCAGAAGAATCTGGAAGCACCAACACAGCTTGTCCCCACCGAGAGGGAGCTCACCTCCTCCCACAATACCTGCAGGGCTGCTGGGACAAATGCCAGGGCATCCAAGCAGCAGATTACTGTGCCTCTTGTGGGGAAAGAAAACTTTTCATCAAAATAATTGATAAGGCATGATAAAACACTGCAAGCTGCATTCAGCTCTGAAATCTAGGGGGATTTAAGACTTTTATAGTGGGGAGAAGGTCTTTTTAACCCCTTCCTCATTCAAGCCATGAAGGCAGACAATCCATTTTGTCTTAAAGCTACAAGAACTTTTCAGAAGCTGACAGTTTACAAAAAACTGGTACTTGCACACACAGAAGTATGTGGAAGCTTGCATTGGAAAGTTGATTGGGTTTGGGGTTTTGTGCTTTCCCCCGCAACACTGACAATTTGAAAAGGTGGAAACGGTTCCCCCAGAATTACCCCATGATGATTCATTCCAGCAATTACCCCCTGCAGCACCAAATGTTGCTTTCTTGATTACAGTACATTGGCACACAGTGATGGGAAAGAAAGTGGCAGCTTAAGCAGTGAATTCTTTACAGGCTTGACTCTGAAGCCCTACCACTGGTGGCAACTGGCTACAACAGCAGGAAAACCAGCCTGGATGGGGTGAGAAATCCTGTGTCCCTCAGGTAATATCTTCTGAGGGGATTGTTTGGCATTTTGTATGCACCATTTGAAGCAGCACAGAGTGGGCCAGAGGCCACAAACATCTGTGGATGAAATTGCCACCATATTATTTTCCTGTCCCAAGAGTATTTGGTGTCTGAGTTTCAGATGGAAGCCTGCAATGATGGGGAAGCAGAAGAAGAGGCACCTCACAAGGAAGTAAGCCATTCTCTGAATGATCTACAAATTACTGATGAACCCTCTGCTGCTATCCTGCACAGACATTGATTCAGCTGCTGGATGTTTGTCACAACATGCACCTTTTGATTGCTTTCAGTTATCTTGAGGGGATGAAAGCTTCACTTGCTTGTTTTGGCTCAGAAGGACATCCTTTCTATCACCTCGTTATAGGGGCTGTTGTCTCTGAGTTCCTCAGACAAATAACCCCAAGCAAATCAATGGCTGACTCTTCTTTGACTTGCCTTAATGGACCATGGAGATGAATACATAGATTAGGTGTCTTTAGAAATGCTCTGGTCCACTGAAAATAATAACATAAGCAGGAACATAATACAATCTGAGTTGCTTTTATATAATGCTTTCCTTCCAATTGCCATTTAGATTTTCTCTGAGACACCAAGGAGTTATGTTTTGTTAAACTTTAAGGAGATGAGTTCTGTTGCTCTAGAAAAACTAAATGAGAAGTACAGTAAATCAAAAGAAAAAATGTCCAAGGCAGTTGATATAAATTAGTGCAAGCAGAATATGAAGACTCAAGTATTTTGGGGGCCTACGGGAAACAAAAATGCTCCCACCAAGTGAGCAGGATCAAATGGCAACACCACAGTGGCAAATATTCTCTCATATCATCAACAAAGGTTTCTGAAACCATAAATCATAAAAAATATCAGTTGATTTTCTGCTTTTTCCAGCTCTCCTCTTCCTACCCTTATCCTTCCTATTCTCCTATTTACCTTCAGGGCAGTATGTGCAGACATACCTAGACCAGCTATTAACATAGACAAAATAGTTACCAGCAGCAGTCAAGTCATAGGGCACATCCACAGGATGTTTAGCACGGAGTTATGAAGTTACCTGCCCTGAACTCCTGAGCTGTCTCAAGACAGCTGTCCCCAGCCTGGGTGAGGCCCGCAGCATGACATGAAACATTTGGAGTCCTGAGTGGGCTTCTATCAATGATTGGTGCATGTGCTGATGAGCCTTCATATCAAAAGTATCAGCCACAGTCAGGTCCAGCATATGCCCAAGTCCATTTCTTTGGCTTTGCTTCATTTTTTTTTCCTTGTATTCATCCCTATACCTTCTAAAACACTGGTATATTAGGAAATTTTAACAAAATATCAAGTTCGTCTTATCCTCTCCAACTATCACCTTTCCTTGCAGAAAGGAATGATATCAAGTATTTGCAGTGCTGCTTCATCCCCTACTCCACCCTGCTCTCATCTCCAGCACAGGGAAGTTTGAATTTCCAATCCATCTCACCAAGCAGGCCACCAAACACAAAATATACTTATTATCTTTTCTCTCCAGCAATCAGAGAAACTTGGACAAAATTAACCAGCAAGCAAGCAATTGCTCTGATGGCTATGGAAATGAGTCGTTGTATTTTATGTTCTTGGCTTGCACAGTACAACCAAGGTGCAGTCTCCGCTCATCTTCGAATGAATCTTGTTTTCAAGATTCAGCCCTGGGCAAGGTGAAGCAGCCATGGTAGGTGAGAGGCATGGCAGGTGAGTTGTGAGACTGACCAGGGCATTATTTAACTAAGTGATGTGGAAATGCACCAACAGACTCTCGCTTCCGTATGTAATGGGATTTCTCAAGGGACTGGTTGAACTGGTTGTGATGACTGATTTGCATAAGCAGAGTAGTGAGCACCGATTGTGGCAGTGCCAAAATTTGTCCAAAAGTGTGGATTTATTCTGTGTTCAACCGTGTAAAATGACAGGACCAAAAATTTCAGTAACTGTTCTGCTTCTAGAGCATGCTAAATCACACCTACTGCTTTTAATGGCAAAGTTAAGCTGGGCATTAACTTTCTCCCGTGGCTCCTCCAGCAAATTGCAAGCAATTGTCCAAGTGCAGGTTCAGCCAGGGTGTGTGCAAAGTTAACACAGAGAGCAAAGGTGTTTGGGTGTAGCTGAGGGCTTATGTTGGTCTGGAGCATGGCTATTAACAACAAAAAGCATGATAAGAATGCAGTCAGAGTTCAGCGTCCTTGGCTAAGTATATAGGACTGAGAGTTAATAAAAACACATTCTTACACATACAGAAGGTAAATATACACCAGCCTCCACAAAAGCATTGTAATAATTTAATAACTATGATAATTTAATAATTCTAGAGTGAATCAAAGCATTGCAGTCATCCTGAACTTACAAGTTGCATTATAGGTAGCATCAGCACTGGTTAGCTGACCTGGGACTCAAGTGAACATACAGAGAAGTGAGAGGTATTCAAGATTAAACTCAAAGCCTGAATCTGCATGGATACTTTTTTTATTATTATTTTTTAATCTATAACATAGTGATTCTGTAATACCAGTTTTCCAAAGTCTGTAAATTATTTCCAGCTATGCAAGTTCAGACTGTATTTCTGCAAAGATCATATGCCATCTCATGAACTAAATATTTTGCTGTGCCATGCGGATGTATTCAAAGAATGAATTATTGAGCAGTTATCATGGGTCTTTTTGTGATTTATCACACAATCATTTAGAAACTGTAGCTCCTGCTAAATTCAATTGTTTCTCCTGCAGCTTGGCTTTTAAAGGTGCCATGCTTGTCTTACATTCAAAGGACTTTTCCTCTGCCCTGGAAGAATTAAGAGAATTTACAGGATGGAGGTTAAGTGCTAGTAGGGGATTAAAAAAAAAAAGGCATTAGAAACATTAAAAGCAAGTACCATAAACTGCAGGTGAGCAGCTAATAAGCTGGAGAAAAATTACCTGATTTAGCTTTCATACATACACCTGATAATCCCTGAACATTTTAAGTGTCTTTGGTTTTTGTGGGGTTTTTTTCATTCGTACTGCTAATACAGACATGTAAGATTAGCATAAAAGTTCAGTTAGAAGTATATTTTTAATATAACTGAAAGTATTAGAAATTTTCCTGCTATATATTACAAATGCATAGCTGAATTTACACTTAAAGCACCAAAAGCTCTGGGCAGCTATTATGAAAACATAGAAGCACTGCCAGGAAAGGAAGGATATGGGCAGGAGTGATAGGTCCACTGGGTAAATCAAGACTGATTCTGTCACTAAAATGTATATATATCTAATATATATACACTCACATATATATATAGTATGTGATAGAAGATATGCACGATATATACCACATTATATACCATATATACCACATATTATATTACATATTCTATAGTAGGAATATAATACATACTCTGGACTCTACTATGCTATGTTGTGTTATGCTATGTTACATTATTTATAGATATACTTACTGTCTTTTAATATTTCTTTGACAATTGACCATATTAGAAACGTCCAGAAATTTATAGAATCAACTTTCTTCACCATGTTTCCTGCCAAACATCCCTTCTTTTACTGGGCTAGTCTTTCTGAGAATTCAAGTGTTTTTCTCTTCTGGATGGATCAGCTTTAGGGAAGGTACAGGAACCACATGCACTGTCATGACAGAAAGTCAACTTTTGCACAAAGTTCATCCCCTCAGTGCTTTCCTGTGGGAATGGGTTGCAAATGAAAGGGAAATACAAGATTTTGAAGACAAGATCTAAAGAACACAGTAACTTGCCTTCCACATTTCAGGAACTGCAAGGATATTTTGTCCTGATTATATCAACTGTCTGGAAGTGCTTCTTCTCTAGTCTATTCTGTAAAGGTAACTCTCATGTAAGTTGTGCCTTTGGGTTAAAAAGATGGGCTAGTGTAGAAATAATCAGGCTGTTGTTACTGTTCAAACAGTTTGAAGAAATTTCAGAAAAGGTTGTGAACAATGTGCATCCTCTCTGCAACTTTTATTTAAACTTCATATATGATGCATGAGAGAACCCTCTGGGCAAATACCATGGTAGTTCAGCCATGGTCTGATGGCTAATTTCCTAATGTGTGGTAGTCTTGATAAGTACATTAGACCAGGGTTGTTGATAAAGAGCTCCTGAAAGCAAACAAGCAGTAGTGCCATATTTTTACAGAAGGGTTGTAGTTTACACAGGAGGCACTCCTGGAACTTGGACGACTTTGAGCTAATGAACAGCATGCCTAATCTCCATCAATGCCCAAGCTGTGACCCATGACATTCTCTCATCAGCTTGGCTTCAGTTGCTTAATTGTACAACCACTTAAACTGTAACATGGTGGAGTTGCTTGGCAACATATTTGGGCTGAAAACCCATCAGAAGTGCAGATCGGATGGGGCTTTGAGCAAACTGGTCTAGTAGAAGGTGTCCCTGCTCATGGCAGGGGGATTGAAATTAGATGACTTTTAAGGTTCCTTGCAATCCAAACCATCTGTGATTCTATGCTTCTAATCATGTGTATATAATGTGAGCTTGAGTGTGTCCTCATATATGCATAGAACATACCTATGTGTATGTACATATGTGCATGAAGATTTGTGGACTTGCATATATTAAAATACATGTACACAAAAATTGGACACAGAACAGACTATTTCAGCCAAGTACTTAAAACAGATGATCTCATAAACAAAAGCAATGTACCATATTAATCAGTGATGCAGAAAACACTTTGTAGGACAGTACTCTGGAGCCTGCAATATTCCTGTTACAAATCCTCAAAGCCAGCTTTTGCTCTGACAGAAGATACAATGCAGGCAAGTCTTGCCCACTTTAAAAATACTACTCCCAGACTTTTGGTTTTCTTAGCACAGTCGAGTTTTGTTTTAAAAACTGCTGGGAATATCTTAAGCAAATAATTTGCATCAGTCCTATTGCCTTATTTAAACCAGACGACACTTAAGCTGCTGCTGATCCAATCTGTTTCTCAATCATACAGCCAGCCACGTACTTAGCATGGTCCTGTGCTAAGGTAGTTTTAGGGATAGATTCTCTGTATGCATCTATAAACCACAGTTAGACATAGTGTGGCAGGATGAAGCGACTACAAGTTGCCAACAAAAGAGACATCAGCAAAATGCCTCTGATTTCTCATCCAGCCCTGGGTTCCTCACAGAGAGGCTTCCTATGGGTTTGGGAAAACTGTTTATTTCTTCCAAGCAACAGCAGCCAAGAAGAGATCATCATGGATTTTGCAAACAGCGTACATGTTTTATAAGTGTATGCTCAGGCTCATGTCAATGAAGCCAGGAAAGGTGGAAGAGGGTTGCAGAGTGGCCCATGGGTTGGATTTTCTTCTTGTCCTCCGCAGCACAGGATGACCTGAAAACATCTGACACTGATGCTACTTCATTCTGAAGGCAAATATTTGCTGTGCAGAGTACTTGCAGGGTGAGCAGAAGTTCTTGCTACCTGTTGCCAGACCAAAGAATTTACCCAAGGAGATGAAAGAGTTCATTATTCCTTCTATCTCAGAGGAAGAAATTTAATAACATACTTCCAGGTTATTCCCCACCAATAAATGAATGAATAAATAAATAAATAACCTTAACAAAAAATCATTATGATCTGTATTTACCTAAGTTGCATTTAGGGACACTGAGTAGATCAGAATAGAGACTATGCTCTGAGGGAATTAAACCAAAAAGTCTCCTGCCTCTGTGGAAGTGCATAAGCAAAATACAGATATATTATTTGCACCTGACTGACAGCTTGCTATTACAAGAAACAGCTGGAAGTCAGCCCACGTTTGCCTTTTCCTGCTGATCATCTTTCTATTCATCTTTTATTCTTTCATGGCAGACTGAAAACTACCTTGAAAAAATTATTAACTGATAAATACACATACATTTACACCCATGGTCTCTGTGTGAAAAATACCACTGTCTTCCTGCATCCAGAATTGAAAATAATTGTCCTACATGTAACCTCTGCATTTATTTTCTAAATAGTGCTGATAATTTGGGGTTTTTTTACAGAGCATTCTAAGAAGCAATTCTTGTGTTGGGAGTGCTACAAAAATTGCAAGTTTTTTTCAGTTTTACCTATACCTGTTGTTGAAAATTCATCCTGCTGGATACATGGGGGGAAAAAGCCCACATGTTAGCCTGCAAAAAAATAAAAGGCAGGTTCCCCCAGATAGGAAGAAACGTGATTTTTTGGGGCAAATAAGACGTTTTATATAGCTGCCTAACAGTTATAAGGCACAGGTCTCCAGTCAGAAGTATAGAGGAGACAGTGAAAGGATATTTGCAGAGCTGGTCCTGGCCACAGGAGCAGCCAGTATCTTCTTAGTCCAGGGGCTGGCTGGACACGTACCTGAGCTCATTACTTCCATTTCCTAGTGTTTATTAAATTATGAAATTAAATGAAATGACAACCAAACATGAAGTATGGAGATTTGAAATTACTCCTCCCCAAATTGTCCTGCTTTAACGGAACCCTGGCTCACGGTTTTTTAACCAGCTACAATTTCTGACAGCTTTTTGAGTGTAGTGACTTTGATTCACTCCTATTCCCATGCTAATAGGAAGACTTTTAATCTATTATTTTCACCAAAACATTTTCAGTTGTTTGCCTTCCTATGTCAGTGTCTGGAAGTGAGACAAAGAAAGAAGATTTCCAGTACCCAGTTGTGCATCACAGAGAATGTCCACTGAGTTTAAGGTGTGGAAGTCAACACTAATAATCTTCAGACTGAATGAAAATAATGATACTGAGGATGACAGGTTGGCTTTTTTTTAAAAGATCTCAAAATTTTATGTTACAAAATATTTGCTAACAGTAAAAACAATGTATAAAGTTTTTTGCCATTTTTTATATTTAAAAATGTATTGCACGGTACTCATGTTATATAAACTTCAGGAGCAGTGATTCTGGAACAAATTAACTGAAAAAACTTAAGTGGTGTCTGTTCCCAAATGCAAATAAAATACAAACATAGACATTTCTAGAGCACCTTGAAACAAACTTATGGAACTGAAGGCTCTGCAATACAAAGTGTGACCAGCAAGAGCTTTCATTGTATTCTAACTGGGACATGTTCATTTCTGTTAATACCTTCTGGTGCACTCATTGTATAAAAGACAGGACTTACCCAGCTTGTGCAACAGACTGAATGAATAAACTATGTTGTTTGCTAGGCAAATGTATTTCAAAGTCCTTGTGCAGTGAAGATAAAAAATTATTTTTTTAAAATTTGAAATCTTGGGAGTTGTGTAGGGTGGGGATATTTTTTTTTTTTTAAGTTTTATTAATTTTTCCTTAGAACTGTGAAGAGACATGCTTATGTTCAAAAGATTTTCTATACTGAGAACTGAACTGAATTATTACTTACTGAGACAACATTACAGTTTTACTGAATTCTTTAAAAACTTTTCCATGAGAATGATATCTGAAATTGCTTATTTTAACATGGCATTTATTTAAACTCTTTAGGCATTAATTTGTTCTCTGCTTTATGAGTGTGTTTTCCTTTTTTTATCTGCTTTAGAATCAGATACAATTATGTTACAATATACGCCATTAGAATTAAGGAACTGGAAAGATCAGTGCTACATTTAGCAAAACCTCAAGAATGAGAACCATTATTCAAAAAAGTCTGGAATACCCTCCCTCTCCCTGAGCTCTTTCACTTGAGGAGCTTTCCAGATCTATTAAAATAGATGTGCATACCAGGTTATTGCCTGTAATAGATCACCATTCACCATGGGTGACAGTGCAATCTCTTCTGTTTAGCTAGACTTGACCTAGAAATACCAAGCATCTGAAAAAGCTGACACGTAGGTGGACCAAGATACTGTCAATATCTCAAGTACTGCTGTGGGGCACAGAGGTTTGGAGACAGTCTAATCTGTGGATTGTTTCACCTCATTAAACTGGTCATTTTACTTTCCATTTCCAGCTGGGGACATAGCACCATGCCTGCTGTGAAGTGAAAGCAGCAGCTGAGCAGGGGAGGAAAGGGCAAGGGGGAAGAGAAAAGTTTGTCTGCAAACCTTTTAAGACGTGAGCTTATTGAAAGTTTAACATCTATGTGGAAACAGCCAAGAACAGACTAATCTTCTTCTTGAAGAAGCTAGCTGTGGCCTTCCTGGTAAGCTGTAGCACGTCTTTGTGGGGACAAAGACGTTAATGAAAGATTGTATGAAATGTACGTGTATATATATATATATACACACATATATATAATATCTTTAGGATCCTGATATTTCTGTGTTAGCTCTTATTTGTATTTATAAGATTAATTTAATTTCTATTTGCAACATTCCAAAGGGAGGGAGCAAAACTAAACCCAATATGTCTAAGATATGGCCTAAGCCAAGGCTTAGAGTGGCAATTAGATGACAATCATATCCTGTCCCACGTTACTTAGGTATGATAGCATTCCCGACATCTGCCCTGCTTAGGATACTTGGGCCATTACAAAATACTCCTGCCAATAAAAACAAGCACCCCAGAACAGGCATCATGTTTGTCCTCATAGCTGGTGGGTCATATATAGCTCATGTTAATAATTTTCCATTTCTAAATCACAGCAAGTCCATAATTTTGCATTTCTAAATCAGTGCAGAAATAACTGTAAAAGACAAATAACCAGACAGGAATCTTGCAGGTTAATAATTCAGTTTCTTTAAGCATCTTTTGTAGTATTTCCTAAGCATTATTTCAATTGATTTAAGGTCATTCCAGGCAGTAAATACGTTCTTTCTGTTCTATAGTGAATCTGATTAGAAAGCCAATTAAAATTAAGAGGATGCTATTTTGACATGTCAGTCTTTTTTTCACTCTCACCTCCTGCAATCTCAATCCCCCTGAACAGCTTAATCAGCTCAGGTTGTGCCTGCTTCCCCTTACCACTCCACCACTGCTAGGGCCTAATGAACATGCCATTGCTGAACAGCAAAGATACAACCTTGGGGGTGAACCTTGCTTCCTCTCACCCTCCTCTTCCTTAGGACAGCTTCACACAGGTCCCTGCTGAACCCTGGAAAGGTGACACCTCTTCTCCTGAGCCTGCAACATCAAAGGCAGGTGAGTCTTGACTGAGTTTTCCCGCTCCCACTCTAGTCTCTTTCCTGCTGCTGCCACTCATCCTTATCCAGGTAGCCAAGCTGCTGAGGTCAGGCACCACTGCCAAAGACCTGCCCAGCAGCAGGAGAGCAAGAAGTTTCAGCATCTGCTTTTGGCTAGAGCACAAGCCAACTACCCCACTTTTCTGGACCTCACTTCTGCCTTTCATAAACAGATGTGGTGTTTTCACTGTATTTTTGAGATCTGGGAAAGAATTTGAAGGAGTTATTGATGCCATCTATAGGAACTGCCAAAAGAGGTTATTATGTATGCATAGACTTAATCCAGATTTCAATTATATGGAGCTACATGGAAAACAGACCCAGCCGCATCCTTAAAGGGCTCTGCCAGGTATGTTACTTTAGCTTCTGCAATGATACCTCTGCAGGAATGCAAGCTGAAACAGAGCTTACGACAGACAGAGACACCCTATGAAAGTTTGGGTGTGCCACATACAAAATCATTTGCCTGTTTGTATTTTGTAAGATTATCCATAGTACCACTGCACTATGTGTATTTTAAAAACCCAAGGATGACCCATGATTAAGTAACAGAGTGGACAGCTGGGAAACCGAGATCTGAAGGAGGGCTCTCCCAGGTTTTCTACGCAACTTGTACCAAGCTCTTGCAGATAAGCATTTCAAAACCAATGGCCTGACTTTAGCTATTCTAATAAAGTTGGTCTCTTTGCCAGAGCCACTGAGTTTAGTTGCTGCATATAAGCTATGCAAAAACTGTGGGTACTTAGTAATTCTGATAATCAGGCTGCTGATTTCCTTTTAGGTTACTAAATTGAAATATGTCTTTCTACAATTAGAAATGCATCTTTGTAAACCTTGTTCTCTGTTTTGATGAAATTTGCCCTTGAGAATTCTTATATAAGCATATAAAGCCAACATGAATATCAAGTTTAAGACCAGGAACAGGATTTTTCTTGTCTGCGTTTAATTGTAAAATGGAGCTATGTGTATTAACCTGATCCACCAAAGGCATTAATAAGCTTATCCATTAAATATGTATATTGCTCATCTTCTGTTTGAGGTTCTCCAAGATCAAGGACTTTTTGATCAGTTGAAACTGTCCCCTGAGCCTATCCTTCACATCAATGATATCTTTTCTTTTTCGTGTTCCAAGGGTTGTCTTTCAGTCTTTGAAGTCAACCTGAACATTTTCTGTTGTGTTCTGAGTGTTATCATTCATGATTCTCAAAGGTAAAAGTTAAACAAGTTTGCAAGACTAAGGAGGCAGTAAAAAGAAAGACACTGATAACTGGAAAAGGTAAATATGAATGAGTGAAAGTGCACAAAGCTAATTTCAAATCTTGTAAGAGAAACAAAATATCAGGGAAAAAAAGTTCAGAAATGAAAAATATCCAGAAAATCAAGGAGAAATGTCTAGAACTAGTTTTGTTGTTTTGTTTTGCCTTGCTTTTTAATAGAAAATGCCATATAGCCTATTAAAACATTTAGGATTTTAAATGGTAAAAAAAAAATTGAGGACATGAAATAGAAAGATTATTAAAGAAAGACAAAAGAAAAAGGAGAGAAGAGAAAAGGAAATGTTTACGGTAACTTACATTGCCCTTTTAATAAGAGAAATGCAAAGACTGAGAAACTAACAAAGAAAGACATCAGCCCTTGTTTAAAAAGTCATGATTACTCCACACTTCAGCTGTAATGGCTTTGGGACTCCTCAGGTTTCGTAGCTAAAATCCTCACTACTCAGTACCTATGAAGGTTACAATATTGTAAAGCAATTGCAGCGGATTCTGTCATTACTGTGCAACAAGAATTGAGCAACTTTAAACATGTCTTTAAAATTGCAGAAACTTGCCATTAATATTTATTAATGCAATAAAATAACTATATTGTTTTAATGTTAATATTTAATATAGTGTTAATGCAGAAACTTACTATTTTTCTGAGATAGAATTACAATTTTTCATCCTCTGCTGCTTCAAACAAATTTCTTCCCTGGGCATATTTTAACAGTTGCCCAGATGTCACTGCTTTCTTGTCTGACTGTGCTAGACCAAGCACAAGAGTCAGAGTTCATAACCAAATGAAGGCTTAAAATTGCCCATGAAAACAAAAAATGGGGGTGACTTCACAGCCAATACTATCTGTCCTGTTCTGGTGAGGCACTGCTCTTCCCATTCCTGGCTTTGATGCCATTTCACAGAGCTAGAACAGGGTAGGAGAACACCAGGGTTCGAGCACGTTCATTGCTGGGCAGGGTCGGTGGGATTTGCATTATTCTAGCAGCATGAAGGCAAGGTGCATTGTCTGTCCAATACTCCACCTACATTCAGCTTTCACTGGCACTTGTTTCCCTAAAACTCTCAGCAATTGCTGGCTAGAACAGAGGCTAGAAAACTTGGCCAGTTCATGGACAGTTGTAGAATGGAGAACAACCTCAATTCACAAAGTAACTGAGTCCTTGCTGAAATACATTCCTGCATCTAGTAATCTCTGCACAGGCTGTGGTGTTTAAGTTCATAAATATTTGCTTTTGATCAACATTTAAACACAGAGGTAGTGAACAGATCCTGGTGCTGTATTAGGTACTGAAAGGCCTGTGATATTAATTACGAGCTCCTTGCCCATCTCTGTCCAGCTGGGAGCATGCTATCGTTCAGGCAAAAGGGACAGTTCTGTGTTTCTTCAATATGTCCCGTTCTCTGTGCTGCCTCTATCTACCAGTACATCACTTGACAATGGTTACAGTACATATCTCCTCTGACTCACCATATTTTTTCAAATGCCTTCAGTACTGAAGGTTTCTCTATTTAATTTTTTTTCCCAGAGCAAATTCTGTAGAGCTGGTGAAGAAACAACTGAGGGAGAGAATCAGCTCCGGCAGGCTTTTGAAAAGGAATTTATTTCAACTTGCAAAACGCAATTCAGTAGTATTTTTAACACCACATCCATGCCTAACTTGTCCTTAATGCATGAGGGGCTTGGAACCTATGTGCTTTGGGAAATCTCCCTGTGTACTTGCCTTCATCTTTAGATATGAAAAACAGGATCTTAGAATTTCAGTGCTTCTTGCAGTTTCTTACAAAAATAGTGCCTCCCTACAACATGGATGCACTTTGAAGAGAATTGCACAAAATTATCACTGACAGATTCTTAGATTCTCTCTTGTCAGGATCTTATAAATTAAACAGCAATGTTAACACGCTTTTTTAGTTGCTGTGGTGTTCCTGCTGTTGGTTTATTCTGGTATGTTGATGGCTTCGATCAGACCAGCTGATTGCTTTCTGTTAGGCAATATTTCTGTAAATACTTCCAGTGTTTTATACTTATCCTGCAGAAATTCAGATTGCACCTGCAACTAGCACTATGTGTTCAACTCCTTCATTGATCAATTTTTCTCTGACGCACACCCCTAACAGAAATCAAGCCTTTTCAATCTATCATGAGCTGCTGTAAAAATTTGCTTCATAGAATTTTGCACTTTCCACTAGTAATACTCAGAGCTGAAGAGAAAAGGCACAACAGCTGTATGGAGCACATTGCAACCAGAGACTACACTCATAAAGTCATGGAAGAATAATCTTGCTAAGTTTCTGTGCTTCTTCATAAAGGATAACATTTTCAAACTTGGAGCCATAATTGTTAGGCACTTCAATAAAGTGCCTTCAGTGCTGAATACCAACAGCAGGCATAGAAATGTAGATTTCCTCAGCACCTCTAAAAGTCAATCTACAGGCAATTTGGCTGCACAAATACGAGGCAATATACTTAATCCAGCTCTGAAGAGTTGTTCTATGCTATACAATATACCTGAAGCTTAAAAGTGGGACATTTCAAAACCCTCTAGCTATACTGAAATAGCAATTATGCTTGTTAGGGTACTATTATTAAAAGAGTCCTTTCCTCTTCCTCCCCTTCAACCAATCCACTATCTTTGGAAGCACAAACAACATCTATTCTGGGCACCACTGACTACCAATAGAGCAACATTGGTCCATTAATGACCACTTTGATGAAAACGTCCTAATAACCAGCACACGGGAGCAACAGAGAGGGCAGGAGCCCCATTTCACTATGTGCCCCCACACAGATGCAGATCACTCACTGCCTAATGGCACATGGGGACTTGTGCTTTGTGCTGCAGCCATAGCTCAGCACCTACCCTTTATCTCCTCCCATTGCTGCATTTACAGCTGTTATTTAGCAATAATTTAATGAGACTGATTGTTGATGCCTGGAATTTTGGAGGGTAGAAATGTCAAGGACAGCAAACAAAACCAACAGCCACCACATGTTCCTGAAGTAGATCACACAAGCCTTCTGACCAGCCTCAGCAATGGGAAGCAGCCAGGACTCTAGTGTCTCTAATAAATGTGTAATGCTTCATAAAAATGGCTGCCTAAACTTTTCCAAAGGGGAAAATCTGTAGGGGTCTGTAACTCCTACCTTCAAGTAAACTCTCAAAGTTTTAACAAGAAGGAGTGAGGTTACTATAATACAGTTACAGTAATAACACATTTAGTTTCATAGAGCTCTTTAAATCCATAAAAATTGAGAGGTCATTATAAAATAAGAAACAATTGACTTTACATAATCTTTATAAGGGAAATTAGTATTGCTTTGAAAAAAAAATTAAAAACTGATATATGAATCACTTTATTAGAAGTTAGGATAATTTTACTGTTTATTTAATCAGAAGTAAACTGAAAATAGATCACAGTTCTGAAGTAATGGAGGTTTTAATGATAGAGATTGAGTCAATGAGCAAATGAAGATTTTTGGCTCACTAGAGATCAGTTTAACAAACATTAACTAATAGTTCTCCTAAGTGCTAGTTTTTGAATATTTTGAAAACCAGAGCAATAACTAACGTCAGTAAAATAAGGTCCAAAAATGTAGATTCACACTTAAAAATCTCTCTGTGTGTACTTTCTTCATTTGGACAGCAATAGCTTTTCTACAGATTTCTGTAATAGGGTGTAGTCTACCGGCAAGTGAAGAGTGGTAGTCTTCCACTGCTGAAATAAATCTCAGTTGCATTTCCAATATTAAGCAATGATATTCAGGAGGTTTCAAATTAAATAGGAAGTTTTTCACATTTGTGTCAAAGAGGAGTAGTATTTAGCATCTCAAGCATGTTCACATCAGCTGTCGCCCTTGAGTACACAGAATCTTTTTTGTGGTGGAGCTTGGCTGCAGTGATGCATCAGTTACTATCAGACATTGACCAACAAGGTTGATGTTAAATATTTGGCAAAACCAAAACCATTCATATGGAAAACTAAGTCACACTTAACATTTTATTCAGTTATGTGTTCTAAAGCATGGTAAATATTGCAGTTTAGACAATCCATTGGACACATGTCTTGAACATGGCAAAGTAAAAAAACAAAAAAAAACCCTGAGCAGCAAGCCCAGCACATGTTATTTAGAGCATCTTGGTAATTAGTGTCCCAGCTTCATCAAGTTGTCTTACACAGAATGGAAACAAAGGGAACAATCAGCATCATATTTACTGGCAAGAACAGAGGAAAAATAAGATGTCTGCAGTCCAGCAGCTGGTCTGTGTTCAGCTTTACAGCTTGTGAATTGACCATTCACAGTGTGTACTGTGAGAGTGTACAAGGCACCAGCATGATTTACTGACTTTGATGTCATTAGGATTATTTCCAAATGTTTTCATATGTTGTCCCCTAGGGATTAGTTGCCTTGGGAATCACTTGTATTATTTAACATTATTTTCCTTACCGACATAGCATGATCTTGACTGATAGCCTTAACTAGTGCAGAGGTGGGAGGAGTGTACTTTTTGACCATCAGTTTCATACTCTGATGTAACAAAGTTGCTATGATTTTAAAGATAAGTAATCCTTTCCAAGCATATAGCTAAGCTTGTGTTAAAAGGTAAACATTTATGCTATTTTGTGTCTTCAGCAGAAAAAATAAAGCTAACAGGAGTTACAAACTGATCTGCGTGGTGCCAAGGGGTGTGTACAGTGGCATAACACCCTGGAATTGGCATCTGGGCCCAAACCCAATATGTAGGTCTTGACAAAACATTTCATTTTGTTCTCTTGCTATATTGTGTAACTGAGGTCCAGGTGGCTCATACAGATAGGTGCAGCACTATTATTATTATTATTATTATTATTATTATTATTATTATTATTATTATTATTATTATTACTATTATTACTACTACTACTACTATTATCATGTGGGAATACCTTGTTTCCAGAAACCAAAATATGAAAACAGAGGAAAATTAGCACATTTTCAGCTTTTGGGGCTATTTTTGCATGTTTATTTCTAACAGGGGCAGATGTGTTTTGGTAATGTCTTTAAGTAGATGGTATTCTAAACTGTCCAAGACTTTAATCAAGTTTAGTGCTATCACAATTCCTATGATAGATTTCAATGAGTGGAGGCATTGTTGCCTGTAATTATTGCTCAAGTGTACTTATAATGGCATTTTGGAGCACAAGGTTTTTCACATATTAATACTACTATTATTCATTCTATGTAATTTTTTGTTTAGCAAAGAAATAAGAGTATTTATTAGCCAGCAAATTGGGCTAATTTTGCAATGATATGCAGAAAACCCACTGTAAATTGTTGAACAAAAAAAGCAAACATAACGACAAATAACTAAGAGCATCAGTAATAACAACACGATGTACCCGGTTTATTTTAGAACAGCAATTTTCATTCCTTCATAATTGACTTGTAAATTACCTTCCTTTTTAAGAAAAAAATGTACATCATCTGTTACTATCTGGGTTTTGTGTACTTCACTCTGAAAAAACACAAGAGAATTAGGGTAAAACTGATTACTTGCTCTACTGAGTTTAAGTCTACCACTTTTTTCTTGCAATGGTGTGAAGGTAGTTGCTATTAGGCAATAGAGTAGGTCTCCTAGCTGTAAAGATTGATTAGGCTTTTCTCAGACTTCTTGCATAGGAACACTAAGGTATTCTGGCAGCTCTCATTATGTAAATCACTAAAATCTATCTGATCTAGACAGGAATCACACAAACTATTTTTGGGCATTTAGTGACTATACTACTTCAATATTGCAAATTAATTCAAGGTTTTGACTTCACTAGACCTTTAAAGTCTAGAGACCAAGTCAGTGTGCCCAGGAGGCTGTCCCTGTCCTTGGAGGCCACACATTGGCATAGCTGCAGGGCATCCCTGTATATTCATCTGGACATCCAGACTATGCAAAGAAAGGAATTTATACCATGGGTATAAATGAATTCTCACCAGGGCTTTACACAATGCACATCTTTCCTATGGAAACACTTGGAGCACTTCAGAAATCTCTTCTTCACTTGTTACAGATGAGGTTTAGAAATCTTCTGGTGCTCATTAACATTAGTATATGTCTAGTTTGGGAGTTTACCTGTTGTATTACTACTGCTGATCTCAAATGCAACACTTCACTGATTGCTGCTTGATTTCATGTTGTTGACAGATCAGTAAAGTGCTCAGATCCCAATTTGCTTTAAGCAGTGCGGACTGAACAGGTGTTCACTGCAACACTTAGGGAAAACAAATAACCAGCTCAGTTGTGTAGATCAGTTTAAAACACCTCAGCTAAACACCACTGAAGGAAAGGGTTATGTATAAAGGGTAGAGATTGAGAACTTTGAGAACACATCACCCCAGCAAGTTTGTTCTCACCCTTGGAATGCAGAAGGACTGTTGGTCTCTCTCCCATAAGGTTTATTTCTTGAGTGGTCTGTGGGGGAAAAGGGAAAGTCACCTAGTGTGTCATCAGAGATGTTGGTGTAGGCTACTGAAGACAGTCCCAGCTGGGTTCCTATCTGAAATGAGAAAATGTTTGTGTCTGTCTGAACAAACTGTTCTTTTAGGCAAAACACCATTATTCACATTGAAAACAGCAGCAAAAAATGTTACTGCCTCTGCTCACTCCTGGTACAAAACAAGCACAATGATCTCTCAGAAACAACAGGAAGAAATGATGTAGGCACACAAGCACACACATATCTATACCTACACCTGTATCTATCCCTCCAGTGAGCTCCTGGGTTAGTGCAAACAAACCTTCCATCTGTGGCATAGACTCCTTTTCAGACAGCTTTTCAGGTATCATCCCATTTCCTGACCACACAAACCACCTGTCGTCTTAGCATTCCTGTCTTACATTGATGCCATGCACTGACATGGGCAGATACCTACAAATCATTCTCTTTGTGATTGTTTTAGAATCAGAATGTTAAGCAGTTGGAAGGGACCTTAAAGATCATCTAGTCCCAAACCCCATTGCCATGGGCAGGAACACCTCCCACTAGACCAGGTTGCTCCAGGCCTTATCCAACCTGGCCTTGAACATTGCCAGGGTTGGGACATCCACAGCCTTTCCGGGCAATCTGTTCCAGTGCCTTACCACCCTCACAGTAAAGAACTTCTTCCTAATATCTCACTTAAATTTCCCCTCTTGCAATTTGTACCCATATATGTAATATATTACAATTCACTAGGTTTACCTGTCAAGCTAGTGAGAAGTTGGGATACAAATATTTCCTCCACCTATTTTCTTCCAGTAAAAACCTCTACAACACCTAAACCATAACGTTTAAGCACAAAAACTCTGAAGTATTATGGCACTGAAGGAAACATCAGAAGTTTGTCAGTGTTTAAATACACTATGAAAAATCTCCTGCCATGCTCCTTACTAGACCTCCCTGCTTTTCGGAATTCTCTATACAGAGGCTAAGCCAATGCTGATTAGAGAGAATCTAATTACCCTACAAGAGAATGTGTGCTGTGAAGCATCTCAGTGGGCTCAAACCAAGGATAGCAAGCCTTGGAAGGTCTGAAGTTTCAGCCTGAGGAAGAAAGCGTAAGGAAAAGCTCTTATTTTGAATCTGCTGAATGTGAAAATTTGAGCTGTGGCTTGCTCCTGTGACACTGCTCTTCCTTGTTCTCCTCCTCTCAGATAAAAATATGGTAAGAAACAAGTTAAGCCCAAAGAGCAGTGTTCCTGTGTGAACAATGTTCATATGGAACATCAATTTCCTTCGTTACACGTTGTGTCTGTGAACAGCTGCCTGCTCATCATCACAAAATATCAAATGACTACAGAAAACAAACAAACAAAGGAATACTAACTTTACTAAAGATCAGTGATACTTAGAGTTCTGCTACATTAGCAGCAGATTAGCTGCTACTCAAAGTCAAAAAAAAAAAAAAAAAAAATAGAAGCATAACCAAGGTTGTCTTTCAGTCTGTAGAAACCCCTACAAAGAAAGAACTCTAACAAGTTAAACCAATGTCAAGCCTTGGATCTCAGGCCCGAGAGAAACCTTCAACCCAAAGAAGGACAGGATGGAAAAAGAAAAGGCAGTGGATCAGTGCATTATTTGCCACAGTACGTAGCAGAGGCATTAGCAGAAGGAGACCATTTTTGACCAAAAGCTTTTAATTTAGAAATTATTGCAAAGAAAAAAAACAAAACAACAACAACAAAAACCCAACCAACCAACCAAACTACCACCATCTTCTTTCTATTATGAATTCCCAGGGCACATGGGTGCCTTCAGACGTGTGAACAAACACTCTCCATTTTGGAAATTTAAGTATCCTAAAGCTGAGAACAAGGTGGATATTTGCTCTTCTACCCAAAGAGACATAAATTTTCTTTGCTCTGAATGGGCAGTGATGCTTCACTTCTTGTGATCCTACTCTGCATAATATCTCCACATCCCACCTGGAGGTCAGAACTGTTAGCAGTGATTAGGCCAAAGTGCTCATGGACCAAAATATGGTTGTAGCTTCCTTCTTAGCTAACTTAACTTTTCTCTGTTACTATTCTCTGCTATGAAGCTGGAATTCAGTCTTCTGGAAACCTCTAAAACAATCAATTGTCCAGGTGACAGACAGCCTGTCAGAGGAGAAAAATCAGAAGGCCTGAGGAGAGCTGCTGTCCTGTGCCCTCTCTACATGTCCGTATACACATTGTATCACTCCTGCTGGTGATACAGCCAAAGAGAGTCCTTGACAACATTAACATTGGCCTGTGCTTATAAAAGCAGCAGATTAACCAAAGGTTACTGTGTTTGTGCAGCATTCCTAGGCTGCCTTTTTATTCAATATAGAAGCCTGGCACTACCTGACACATGCAGAGACTGGCCTTTGTGAAGAACAATTTGCTCTCTGCAAAATGTTTTTTACCTTCCCACAAAGGTGTACAGCACAAGAAACAGCAGAGCAGTGGAGTATCATCTGTCATTCACAGATTCTTTTGGGCACTTTGAATTTGGAAGCACAGGTGATGTCTCTTCTCAGTTACTTTACACAAATGTGCATGACAGACTGAGTCCAAGACTGATTTACAAGCAATCATGGAAAATCCTAAAACTTAAATTTTCTACTCAACAAGAAAGCTGAAGAAATTGGTAGTATGCTCACATACTGTACACAACCATATATCCCTTTCCCAAACATGTTGGTTTTTATTTCCTGTATCTTAGCTTGCAATCCCACTCAAGAAGGAACTGTAAGGGGAAAAACATGCCTGCAGCCTCTCACTAGCTCAAAACCAGAGGCTCTCAGACCTAGGGAGCAAACTGTGCTCAGCTCAAAAGCAGGAATAAAGCATTTAAATGGGGAAGAACCACTTACGAGTTTAGCCAAACATTCTTGACCAAAACACCAAGGAAAACAGATCTGTCAGAAGAAGCAAGAGATGTTCACTACAGTCACGCAACCTTTACCAAATCTGGTTGTCATCTAACCCACCTATACCAAGCCTGTCCTCCTGGCTATGTGGAGGGGGTGATACAATTAACTGTTTTCAGTCCATCACTGCAGATGTAACTAGCAGGGAAAGTATCCCCCCACAACTACCCAGAGGCCTGACAATAGTAATAAACTAGCAGCTGCTGCAACTCTGTGTCTTTGAATGACTCAGGCTTTTCTTCTTTGCGAGGGAGCTACCCACTTAAACTGACAGCAAATATTGTCATGATAATTTTCTCGCTTGGTGTGTGCTGATTCACTGCTGATGCAACACGTGTGAGACCTGCAAGTTATTTTGAAAACAGGCCCCTTTCAGCAGCACCGCAAACTCATTTCAGTAAAAAAAAAGAGTGGATTTCTCTCATGAAGTCTGTCTGAAAATCTGGCTGCCTCAGTCTCTAGGGGAAGCTTTTCTCCTTTCATGCAAAGTATATAAATTCCATTGGACAATTTAAAATGCATTAGCCATCCTGCTATGAGTAATTTGGTAATATGTATTTTGACATTCAATTCCCTTTTCTCTGTATGACTTACCCTGCTATTGGAATTCTTTCAATGGATCTGTGAAGGAGCCATGTTATGCACCATGTCCAAATTGTCTAGTGAAGCTTTTCTTATGGCCTACCTTTTCAGAGCATCAACTTAGCTACCACTATCATGAATAAAATCAGAGAACTGTGCCTTGCCTCTATAAAGTGAACACAAATCATAATGCAGCCCTAGGGGGGAGAGAGAAACAAATTTCAACACTCCAAACTGTCAGGTCTCAAGCTTGTACTGCAGTTAATCACAAATCTAAAAAAAAAAATACAGTTTAGTGCAACATGGTGCGAATTCAGGTCTTTCTTCTTCCCTTATTTTGTTCCCTTCCTGTCATTTCTCTTCCACTTTCTTTGCTATCCATTGTCTCTGTTGTCCCTTTGTTTTAGGCTTTAAAACAGTGATGCCTTTACCTCTTGCAAAGACAACTGCTGTAAAATACAGCACCAAAACTTAACTTCCCAAGACTGAAAAATCAGTCCTTATTTTTCATGATCAGTCTACCCTCCTTTGGATTTGCTTCCTGTCTCCCACAGACTATTTTGTTTGCCCTCACTGACCCCAGTCTTTAACACACCATGCAGAACTAGCCACGCTGATGCTGATTAACACAAACTCTCCTCTAGCACAACTCACATATGTTAGCAAACCAGAAACTTAGTCATGCCCAGGAATGGTATTTGCAAAGTATATCTACATAGGCAAAATTAAAATAAGCATTGTGATGCCACCCAGCCGACTGAGAGCTGTCCCTGCTACATATTAAGCCAGTTCGTCAGCCAGTGCTCTTTAGTCAGCACTGTCTCACTGGAAGAGCTGTGTCACTGACTTTGCTTGTGTCCACTTCAGTAGACTGTGCCATGGTAAGGCATTATTATACAGGGAAATAATTTTTCCAGCACTTACATGACTAAGGACCATTAGCTTTGAGAAGGCCAATTTTCAGAAAAGGTGAACAGCTGGTAGAACCATAATGCAAGTGAAGCATTTTGCAAAGAAATCGTCTGTTTCTTCCTATTGCTTCCCCGTTTCTCTTTCCTTTCCCATGAAGCTACTGAATTTCATGGGTTTAACTCTTAATACTAATATAAAGGATAAGAACTTTTTATGACATCTTTTACAAACCTTTTCTTTTCCTTCACAACACCGCTCCAGCAATATAATTCCAGTCTTCAGGATTAAATAAGACAGATCTGACTCCAAAATACTACTTTTCTGAAATCTGTCCTAATTTTGGTATGATTTTGTATCAATTTCATACTCTTAGAAAGAAAAATTAACTGCCCTACTTTCAATCCACATATAAGTGATGCAGATATGCCAGGAGATTTATGTTTTATCATCGTACATTAAAGTTATCTACACTAGGTAGTTTTGCTTAAATTTGTTTGCAGATTGCAAACAGGTTCATGTAACTTCTTATCCCTTAATAAGTCAGACCAAATACCTTCACGCATCTTCCAAGCAGTTCACAGCTGAACCATAACACTTCATTTCTTTCAATTTCTACCCTTTTCTTCTCTCTGCAGTGTTGCTTCCAAGTTGTTTTGTTTCTACTCTGAAGCTCACAATTACAGAAAGATTTCTGTATTCTTACAAAAGCCACATTTTAATCAAAGTTTTCAAGGTAATGTTGGTGCACCTCGAGGCAATGATTCCTCATGTGAATAACTCAGAGGAGCTTCACAGTTTGGTTTAACACTTGCTTGACAAAGACACGCTGTTAACGCACAGCTGTACCATCCACTCAGGCTCCCAGACTCCATGTGGTGCCATTCACTATATCCATGTCCAGGACACTTTAGAAACTCATGTTTCTCATAAATACAAAAGCAGCTGCTTAGCTATGGATGGAGGAAAGTCTTATTATGTCTAATGATGCCACCTTGAAACACACAGAATCATAGAATGTTAAGGGTTTGGAATGCATCTTAAGGATCATCTAGTCCCTAATCCCCCTGTCATGTGCAGGGATACCTTCCACTAGACCAGGTTGCTCAAGGCCTTATTCAACCTGGCTTTGAACACTGCCAGGGTTGGGGCATCCATAACCTCCCCGGATAACTTATTCCCTTGTTCCAGCATCTCACCATCCTCACAGTAAAGAACTTCTTCCAAATATCTAACTTAAAATTCCCTTCATTGAATTTGTACCCATTACTCCATGTTCTATCACTACAGTTCCTGACAAAGAGCCCCTCTCCAGCTTCCTTGGGGGATTCTTTAGATACTGGAAGGTTGCTATGAGGTCTCCACACAACCTTTTCTTCTCCAGGCTGATCAGCCCCAGCTTTCTCAGCCTGGTTTCATAGTGGAGGTGCTCCAGTCCTTTTATCAACTTCGTGGCCTCCTCTGGACTTGCTCCAACAGCTCCACGTCGTTATTATGCTGGGGACACCAGAACTGTGCACAGCACTCCAGGTGGGGTCTCACCAGAGAAGAGGGGCAGAAGCGCCTCCCTCGCTCGCCCTGATGGCCCCGACGGCTGCTTTTGATGCAGCCCAGGTTCGACTGGCTTTCTGGCCTGCGAGCGCACATTGCCGGCTCATGTTGAGTTTTTCATCAACCATCACTCCCAAGCCTTTCAGCTCATCCTTCAGTTCTTCTGGCACTGGACTAACTTGGGGAGGGGTCGGAACAACGACCCCTCGGGCAGGGCAGGGCCTGGCAGCCAAGGAGATGGCGGTCGGTCGGTCGGCCGGCCAGCCTCCCCCGCCGAGCAGCTCATGCGGGCGGGCAGGCTCCGCC
>VZTJ01004963.1:1584295-1645123 GCA_013397795.1 Orthonyx spaldingii
CTGACTCTGCGGGACGCGCGATGCTGGTGAGTGCGGGGAGGCCGCAGCGTTGTGTCGCAGCGAGGCCCGGCCTGGCCCGGCAGGAGGCGAAGGCGGCGGCGCGGGGCCCGGCACTGAGTCACGCCGCGGGGAGCCGGGGAAGGGGCGGTCGGGCCCAGCCCGCCTGCCCGCCCGCCTGCCTTTCTTCTGCCGGGCGCGCTCCCGGGCCCCGGAGCGCGGGGGTGGCGGCGGTGGCTGCCCGGCCCGCTCGTGGATCCGACCCCGGAGCCGCGGGCCGAGCCGGAGCGGGGAGGCCGCGAACTGCGCACTCAGAACGCATCGCCTCCATCGGGGTGCGGGAGCGCCCCGCTGGCTGCCCCGGCCCCGCAGGATCTGCCCGGCCGCCGGGGGGCTGCTCGCTCCCTCCCGCCGTCCGCCCGTCCGTCCGTCCGTCCTTCCCCGGCCCTCCCCCGTGACCGCGGCCCCCGCATGGCCAGGGCGCCTCGGTGGCTGCCCTAGCCTTTCCGTCCCGCCCCGGCGGCGCTCAGACCTCGGGCCCGTCCTCCCGCAGCGCTGCCTGTGCTCCCCTCGGCCCCGGGACTGCCCATCCCAGCCCCTGCTCGTCCCACACCTCTGCCCTCCTTTTTCCCAATGAGCTTTTGTTCGTAACCTCACCGGGCACTGTTTTGGGGTGTTCACCTGCTCTCTGTCCTCCCTGTCCTTTTCTCTGATGCTTCATTTTCACCCTGTTGTATCCCAGCCATCCCCATAGCCCTAGTGATATTCAGGTCTGTCTAGGAGCTTTTTGGTTGTACCTAGGGAAATTCCCCAGTACCATCGTGACTGCTGGGGGATATTTGCCACAGTTCATCTTTGTCACCTTCTCTAGGTTTCTCTTGTTCTCAAGGACTGTGCACCAGGCTTCCCCTTGTTGCCACCTACTGTTGTGGCCTTACCAGAGAAGGTGCCCCCTGTAACCTTTTGTTTGTCTGTTTGTGTAGTTATTGTCTCTATCCAGGTGACTAGTCCTGCATTTTTTGTTGTTTCAAATAACCAGCTCATTTGTTTACCTGTAAATTTGCCACTGAAAGCTAACTGTGCCCTGACTGGGATCCTTCCTCCATCCTTCTTGTTTCCTCTTGAAGTTATATTCCAGCACCGTCATTATCCCTCTGTTACATTTCCCCTTCCAGTTTTCTTCTTCCCAGTAACCATTTCCTTCTTCATGTTTTTTTGCCCTTGTGATCTTACTTTCCTGTCATTAAAACCTTCCTTGTGATCTCACCTAATACTCTTTTCTTTCCACATACTCCTTTCCTTTGTAGATTCGTATGCTATCTCCCCCACTTTGTATTTAAATCCTCTAGCTATGCCTTTGAGGAGAAAGGAATTTTACCCTAGGTTATCTGTATACTTGTGTTCTGCTTTCATCTGGGGTGGAGTTAAACTCTGAAAGCGCAGAGATGACTTACTTGGTATACCTTATTTTGGTTTGGTTTTTTACTGACTTCATCAGCAACTTTCCCCTTGGTATTATGTGCTCATGTATAATCATATACCTCAGCCGAAATACACACACATATACCCTGATGCTACACAGGGAGAAAGAACTCTGTATTGGAAATCCTTTTGGCAGGACTGGGAGGAATGATCTACAAGGGCCAGAAATACCTAGTGGCTACATAACCTGAATTAGGCCAAAAAATGTTTGTAAGACGATATTGTGAGTTGGTACTAAGTTGATATGGAGTGTATTTGGGATGCCTCCTCTTTGGGGAAGTAGTAAGATACTATACAGGTACCATGGTATGTAGTTTTTACTCACAATAAACTGCTGTATTGTTGTGTGCTGATGGCTAGGTTTCCGTGTGGCATCAGCACTTTGTGTCCCTGATAGTGACTTGAGCAGAAAGAAGTCTTTTTCCCTCTGCTTTGTAACTTCTTGTTTTCAGTATTTGTTTCCAGCTTTTTATTTTGTATCTTTCTTAGTTGCTTTGGTTCTTAAGATTGGTTACATTTCACAGTCACCTCATGACCCCATATTTGAGGTGCAGCTGAAGCACTGGACCTATTTGTCCCATGGAGGCATGGTGAGCACATTTGATCCCGGGAGTAATTTGTACACCTACCTCTGGAATCCCTGTTCAGTGCTTTGTGTTAACAACATCTCTGGAGGAAACTTTCCATTGCCTATCCAGGGATCATGTAGAAAACAGTGTCTTAGTTTGGGCACCTAAATTAGGCATATGCTTTCTGCTCCTTGGCTGACAAAATAGTTGTGCTGGTTTAGTGAAATGACTCTTCTTTCACCTTACTCCTTTGTATGTTGGTTTGAACTGGCCTTATAACTTGAGCCTGTTACTTGAACTGTCGGCATGAGAAAATCACATTAATTTAGGTAACTTACATTCATTTAAGCTAAATGGATGCACACCCTTATTTAGATACTGCTTTGGGGATGCCTGTTTTTTGATATTGCTTATTCTTAGTCTTGGTGCAAGCTCTTGGATTTTAGATGCATTATTATGAAAACAATACTGAGTCCTTTGAGGAAGTTCTCAGATACTCAGCTTAAAAAGTGTTATCCTACACCTTATATGTTAAAATCTCTTGAGTACTGCTTTTCATCTGTTGTATTTCTTAGGTAGTGCCTAGCTTTCTGTAGTTAAAATTATTTAATGATGAGTCATATCCCAGGTGCCAGTGGTTACATGAATTGGGAATACCTGGAATCTTCTCTCTTGCCACTGAAGTTTGATTGTTTTTAATTAATCAAAAACCCCACAAAATTCTAGTGAATGAAACAGCTTTAAAGATATTCCACTTGCACTTACACCACTCTCAACATCAAAAATTGGTATGATGAACATGAAGTGAGCCTTTTCCTAGTAAGAGGTTGTCAGTGTGTTACCAACTTTGCTGCTGTACTTCCCATGCTGTCCAACAGGGAAGCATGTCTCTGTGCATCAGAAGGAAAACAGGGCAGATGTCCCACTTGGATGGGATATCAGGAGGATGTGCACAGGCAGTCATAGCAGTCCGCAGGTTGATACAGTCTTCCTGCTGCACAGACCTGCAAGAAAGAAGAGCATGGAAATCTTGGCCTTGGAAGTTCTGCATGTGCTTTAGGAATGCATGAACTCATTTTAAACAGAGGTGCTAGCATGTTTTTTAGGTAAGAATACACTAATTTAAAATTTTTAGTTACTGTATTTTTCAAGCTTATCTCCACATAAAGAAGTGGTTGTTGGAACCAACATTTAGAGGTCTGGGTACAAATCTATGCAGCATACGGGCTTAAACTAATATTTTTTTTGGTTTGTTATGGAGACCACTGAGTCTCCTTTACTTGATAAAGGAGAATTTTCAGTAAGTAAATGTAATGATTGGAAAATTATAGACGTGTTGAGCTTGTCTACATGAGTAACTTGCAGTTTTATTGTAAGACTTGTAGGTTTTTCAATAGAAGAACTACTAGAACAAGAACAGATTGACTGTTCATGTTTCTACAGCGCTGCAGTCCAGACCTGTTACAGACATGACTAAATGACTTGGTAATAAAATTGTCCTGAGCTTTTGTGCTCTAGTGCTGTAACTTGTAGCCTTTAATGTAACCACACAGAACATGGTCATATTCAAACACTCCTTGCTTCATTCCAGCTTCTGGATAGAGCACTGGTTTAGAAAATAATGTGTCCCAGTGAGTAGTTTTCAGTCAGTTTTCTTTTTGCCCACAGAACCTCTGATGTCACAAGAGTGAGCCTCTTCCTGTTGCTGCCTTACCTCTTCTTATAAATGATACAAATCAAAATCAAATACATATTTTTTTAACTAAACCAAACATTGATTACATTCCACTTTATTTAATGTAGTGTTTTTCAAATCCTTCTTTATCTATGAACCATAGAAAAATGAATGAAGGCTACTGTGAAAATAGGAAAATAGTAATTCCATTTTGTGCTTCAGGAAATGGGTGTAGAATCATATCAGAGTTGGGGTCTCTTTCTCTCCAAAATTGCACTACTTTCTTTGCCAGTTGTATCCTGAACTTGTAAAAAGACGCAGGTGATTCTTGCCCTCTGTTCTGCTCTCAAGTGACCCTACGTGGAGCACTGCATCCAACACAAGAAGGACATGCACCTATTGGAGCAGATCCAGAGGAAGGCCACAAAAGTGATCAGTGTGATGGAACACCTCTCCTATAGCTGAGAGAGTTGGGGTTGTTCAGCCTGGAGAAGAGAAGGTTCCAGGGAGACCTTATTGAGTCTTTTCATTCAGTGTATAAAGGGGGATTATGAGAAAGGTGGAGAGAGACTTTTTACCAAGGCCTATAGTGACAGGACAAAGGACATAATTTTAAATGGAAAGACAGTAGATTTAGATTGGTTATAAGGAAGGAGTTCTTTACTGTGGTGGGTGGTGAGGCAGTGGAGCAAGTTAACCGGAGAAGTTGTGGATGCCACATTTCTGTCAGTGTTCAAGGCCGGGTTGGATGGGGCTTTGAGCAACCTGACCTGGTCCAAGATGTTTGTCTGTGACAGAGGGGTGGTTACTAGATGATGTTTAAAGGTCTCTTTCAACTCAAACCATTTTATGGTTCTTGAATAAACACTGTAACTTTGGTGTGATCATCCAGAGTCTCAGGAAAAAAAATTATATTGTCTCCTTTTCTTCCTCTTTGGATTGTTCTGGTTTTGGAGTCAAAAGGTTCCCTGCTTTAGCTTGGTCTAGTTCGTTACAAGGCATTGCTTGACAACAGGACTAAGAATAAAGGACTAAGACAATATATTTTCTCTGACATCTTTGTAGTTATGCACTAGATTTGAATATCAGTTCAATACCATTGATTTCTGTTTTTCTTTAAATTAGAAGTACCTAAAGATGATATAAATTTCCCCTTGTCTTTCATTGGATTTGCTCCAGTTTATGTTGCTGTATGTCTCAACCTTGGTGTTATTGTGATGAAGAAATGGATTTACATATGTAGGATGGTGAGGATCATGATGATGGAAAGTTTTTGCAGTGCAGGGAGCTTCTCACTCTGCTCTGGTAATCTACTTACCTTTTGAAGACACGCACATGCTTCTCCCATTTTATTGGAGACTCTGGTGGCTTTGCTACTGGGACCCAGATGTATTTGATTTATTAATATACAAGGTAGACAAAAGTGAAGTTTTTTAACTTAAAGCAGGGATCTACAAAATTTGGTTTATTAGTAATGCAATTTCAGCCATAACTGAACTCAGAAACTTCTTGTTTGCATTTTTAATATGCATTCAATGTAACTTGGCTTTTTGTTGCTCTGTGTTTCGGTTTGGACAATATCTTAATGTAGATTAGAGTTCAGAACTAAGGCTGCTGGCATGACCTTAGTTCGCCCTGTTTTGCTCTGTAATTTAAACTTAATTTCATATGTAAAATTTGCAATCTCCTCTAGTCTCACAGACAGTGAAGACTGTCACTTGAAAGTTTTATCTAAAGTTTGGAGGACTGAATTAGGAAAAAAAGAGGGTTATCGGAAATAGTTCTTGTTTTGTTAGCTGTTAGTCTTTTCATCTTGCTTTTCATGGTAATAATTCATGGGCAAATGCTCTGCTTGCTTCTGGGTAGCCAAAGGATAAACTTTTCACTGTACAATTGAAAATGCTTTTTTAGAATGTTTGCATTTTCTTAAGAAAACAGACTGTTCACTTACTCTCTTTTTTCAGAGATAGCTTTGGAATAGTTTTGTTATTTCTGAAAGTGTACCTATGCTAGGATGCCATCACTAATAGGAGTTGTATAAAATCGAAATTTATACCCTTAAGTAATTAAATTGATTTTGTTAGATTCTAATGCAGGCTTAGCTTTAAAACTTGATGGTGCAAGCTTAATCAACAAGAAGGAGGATTTAAATGTGGGTGTTAGGGATGTGTTGCAATTTTAACTTTTACAAAATTAAGTTAAATTGTTTCACTTCTACACCAAGAGTGCCTGTTGCAGTCATTAGAGGTCAAAACTGATTAAAAATGCGCTGAAAATGATACTGAGTTTAAGCAGAACTAACTTTTTGTGAGGTATAAATTCTTTGCTGTAAGTTAAGGCTATTAGAATTCAGATTTCATAGTTGAACCAGGAAAATTACATGCAAGTGCCTTTCTAGACTTTAATGAGAAAGTTCTCATTCTTTTTGGGGCTGGCTGTATTTAGGCATCTGGAATGAAATATATGAGAGCTGTACTGTTCATTGCCAACAGTGTTTGCAGCATTACACCACAGTAGCATGTGTATCTGTGCACTTAATGTAGACACATTTTAAAAGGAAAATAAGAAAATAAAGGGGGAGTGGCTTTCATGGGTCGTGATTTTGTCACATACAGGAAATGAATGTAAGTAACTGCAACAGTCCTTGACTTGTCCATTATTTGTCACTTCAGAATGAAACATTAGTATGAAGGTGAATATGGGAGAAAGCTCTTCAGTATTTAAGCTGTGCTCTTGTGGTACATTTGAATGTCTGAAAATATCAGACTGTTTGCAGGATGAATAGGTGTGACCGTCATCTTTATTTACAAATTGAAGTGGCAAACTGGATTGCCTTGATCAGTTGAGCTCTAGCACAAGTAATAGGAGGGAAGAAGCTGTAAAATTAGCAAGCTGTTGGGAAGAGGTTCCAGCGAGAATTGTTTCTCGCTTGTTAACAACATGTTAGTGGTTGTTTTGAAGTTATTGGGAAGAACTGCTGCCTTCCACAAGCATGGAAAAACTCCGTATGGAAATATTATTGCAGGTGAAAATTTCTGTTTGTGTCTTTAACAGGGCAGTGTGAAAGTGTATATTATGATGCATTGAGTGCCGTTACAATGTTGGGGGATTTGTGTTAGGGTTCAGAGCCTTGCCCTGGGTGTTCTGGTGGAGGTCACGCTGTGTCTGAAGCCAACTGTAAGACAATACCAACATTTTCTTGGTGGAGATCAGTAGGATTATGATGTTTTAGCTTATTAAGTTGGATTTAGTTGAAGTTTTGATGTCTGATAAGATCTTTTGGGAAAGCAGTTATGAGTAAGAATTGTCGTTGCAGGATCCTTAAGGTCTCTAAACTGGCCCAAGGTATTTCAGAGTTTCCAGTCTTCTGTGTTTGTTCTTTCTGAATTGCATTGGATTTGACTCTCTACTGCTGTTGCTTTTTTTTTTTTTTTTTTCCCTTTCAAAGAAAGCAAGGTATATTACTCTGTCTTCTGCTTGGCATGTTGGGTATCTAGCAATTTTCATGGCTCGTCCTCCCTCATTTTCCTTTTCTGCATCTTCCTGACTGATTCAAGAAGTGCATCTTCATGTGCGTTGTCCTTCATGATTTGTGTTTATTTGGGTTTCATTGGGCTTTGTTTAGTATTTTGCTTTATTGTTTGTTTTTATTTTTATTTGGGTTTTCATGCAGGTTTTATAGTATATATGATTTAAGCCAGAGAGAAAATGGGAATATTCAAGGCTCTTTGTCTTACTGTGGTGGTTTGACCCTGGCTGGATGCCAGGTACCCACCAAAGCCACTCCATCACTCCCCTCAAGTAGACAGGGGAGGAAAAATACAATTAAAGGCTCATGAGTTGAGACAAGGACAGGGACAGATCTCTCACTGATTACCATCATGGGCAAAACAGACTGGACTTGGGCAAATTAACTGAATTTATTACTAATAAAAATCAGAGCAGGTTAATTAAAGGTAAAACAAATTTTAAAAGCACTTCCCCCCTCCTCTCTCTCCTTCTCGGGCTCTACTTCCTCCCTACCTGCGGCACAGGGAGACAGGGCTGAGGTATGGTGCATTCACCACAGGCCATTTCTACCACTGCTCAGGGAGAAGAGTCCTTTCCTGGCTCTGGTATGGGATTCTCCCAAGGGAGAATCTCCATAAGCTTATCTTACATCCATCCTTCCCATAGGCTACAGCTCTTCATGGACTGCTTCAGTGTGGGTCTCTTTCCACGGGGTGCAGTCCTTCAGGCACAGCCTGCTCCAGCATGGTTCCCCCACAGGGTCACAAGTCCTCACAGGAAACCTGCTCCAGCATGGGCTCCTCTTTCCATGGGTCTGCAGGTCCCTGCCAGGATCCTGCTCCAGCGTGGGCTTCCCATGGGCTCACAGCCTCCTTTCAGGCATCCACCTCCTCTGACATGGGTCTCCTCCGTGGACTACAGGTGGAAGTTTGCATCCCTGTGAACTTCCATGGGCTGCAAGTGGGTCTCTGCATCCCTGTGGTCCTCCATGGGCTGCAGGGACACAGCTGTTTCACCATGGTCTTCACACAGGCTGTTGGGGAAATCTCCACTCCGGTGCCTTCTTCTCCACTGACCTTGGTGTCTGCAGAGTTTCTCTCACATATTCCTCTCTTCTCTGAGTGCAATTACATCTGTGCAATAACTTATTTTCCTTATAAATATGTACTCACAGAGATGTTACTGCCATCTCTGGTTGGTGCAGCCTTGGCCAGCGGCAGATCCGTGCTGGAGCTGGCTGACATTGGCTCTTTTGGACTTGGGGGAAGCTACTGCCAGCTTCTCACAGAAGTCACCCCTGTAGCCCCCCCTGCCACTACCAAAACCTGGTCACACAAACCCACTACACTTCTGTAAAACTTTCTTCCTTCTCTTCAGTGCACTCATATCTTGACTTGATTCTCGTTGTTCTTTTCCTAGTCTGCAGCATTCCTTTTTCCAAGGTGTAAAAGCTGGGCATAATCAGTGTTTTAAGAAGCTATGATGCATGTTACTGCAGGCTCAGTTAAAAAATACTGTAGGATCTGCATCTTGTTTGTGGTACAGGAATATGCAAGACCTTAGGTTAGAAAGGACATTTCCATTTAGGTGCAATCTACAAACTTTGTACTTAAGGATTAATTCATCAACAGCAAAGTGAAATCTCTCTGAATATGGCCAAGCAAAACTTGAAAAGTTTTACCTGTATAGTACTTAAAAATGTAGTCCCTTACACTGTTTTCCAACTTGATGTTGATGCAGTAAGACTGCCATGGAACTTCTATTGCTGCTGGGATTCTAAATATTGACCAAAGTTTACTTTGGCTGGAATTGCAAAAGTGAGAGTTTGCTTGTGTAGAATACAACAGCATGTATATATTGGGGTTTGGTGTGGGTTGGTTTTTTTTTTTCTTTTTGTATTAGCTATGGCATTATTGTAGCGAGATACCTGTCAAAAGCTGCTGGAATTGTTTGGTCAAGGAAGACAAAGGTAAAGCTGAAAGGAAGAAATAAAACATGTTAAAGAGCTGGTAAAAGAATAGGCAAAGAGAAGGGGAAGAAATGGCACACTCCAAGTTTCTTGGTGTTCTTCTGAGGAATAGTTACTGATATTTTGGAAAAATCCTTGTACTCAGGCATGCAGATAAACCATGTCAGTTAAAAACGCTTTCAGTGAACACAATCGTAGATAATTTAAGTAAGTAAGAAAAGTGTGAAAACTGCAGTTCCAAGTTACTTCCATATATTGTGTTTAAATTTGAAAATAAAAGTGAATTTTAGAGTCTTTCTAGCTATGAAGAATATGTCCAGGCTTTTGTTTTAGTTTTTTTAGCTGGCAACTGTATCGTTGGCACATGAAGTAATGTAGGAGTGTATTAATTACAGTGCTTTAGATATCACTGATCAGAGCTGTAAAACATGGAGGAGAGAGTGTGGGGAGAACATTGAAGCCCTAAAGGAAGTCATCATTAGGGAGGTACAGTATTAACCACCCAAAGTTTACACCAAATTTACACAACTTGGTCTTAAATTACTGCCAAATTACACATACTTGCTTCTGCTCTTTTTTTTTCTTTTTTTTTTTTTTTTAATGTTGCACAGAATTTTTTTACCACCCAAAGTCAACTTTTGGAAGGGAGGAATGCATGCATACATCTCTGCCTTTTCTCACAATGAACTGAATTTAACTCCCTTGAAAATAAGATGAGCTAAAGCTTTTCACACTACATGTAACTCAGTGTTTTGTAATAATACAGAGGAACTGAACATTGTAATTTTTGTAATATGTCTCTTAAATATCTTTATTGAAAAGGGAGAAAAAAAAATCTAGTATTTCTTTTCTGGTACTGATTTCTGGAATAACCATTTTTTACAATAGTTTTGTCATTTTTCTGGGGCATGGTGAAAATGTAGGCAGACTCTGCAGATGTTGATTACACATTTGTAGTGTGTGAAGTGCTAAGGACATTATGCTTGCTCCTAGTCTTGCTTTGAGGATTGTGTCATGTGAAATGCATAAACTGTCTACCTAGCTTATAGCCTTTATATTTAGTGACCTAAAATAATTCTGGACAGAAATGTGAGTGCTATATAAGGTTGCATGCAGGACCATGGCTCAACTAAGCAGTGTTGCAGTTTAGAGCTCATAATGCTAACCTCAACTGAAGTCAAGTGAACACAAAATTAATTTGCAGGTACATGGATGTGAAAGGTGTCTTTGAAATCATAAATTGTGAGTGCAAGTGATTATAGGGACAAAATAGAATTATTTCTCTTGTCTTTGTTCTGTCAGACAAATGTGTGCTGGAATGGAGGTTGCATCCTTCAGGAGTCAAGAGGCATTTTTTAACCTGGAAATAGCTTATAAATTGTAAAGGCAAAGAAGTAAAAGGTGAAAACAAGCAATTTTTAAATCTCTCTCCACCTTATTCTTAAATACTTATATAAGTATACAAGTATATGCTTATGCAAGGCTCCCAGTGCTTATATCTAATTAATCATGTAGATTGTATCTTACAGGCCACAGCAGTGGAGGGAGCTATATTGTCCTTAGCTCTGTACTTAGCATTTGCATGCCTTTTTCAAAAGGTGTTTGCATGACTTCAAGAAGAACCTTAAGCCTGATTTGTAGGATGGATCATTGGCAGTGTCCTATCTCTGAAACTGTCCATGTTTGGTAAGAGAGGATATATGAATATTGAATTGACTTTGATTGCAAGAGGGGTTTGGTTTATTTTTTGTATGTTTTATATCAAGCCTAATGCTGAAAAAACAGGTGTACCTTTGGATGAGTGTTGCAAGGCAAAAACTTGCCAAATATTTTGATATGGTAATACCTAAGGGTCACTTCAACTATAGCCATTTTGAAATTTATGTCAGCTAGAGTATAAACTAGCATGCAATGTTTTAAGCTTTTAAAATAAAAGAAGAAGCACACAGGTTGTGCTCGACCAAAGGTAGTGTTTAGTGTGCTTCTGTTTCAGCTTTTTGAAAATACTTGTGTGCTTTTGTTATATAGTGTTCCTTCAGTATAGAATGTCTTGGGTAACCTGAGTAGTTGCCTTGGCTCAGTGCAGAGACTTTGAGGGAATAAAACTGGTCAGAAAATCTTATTGAGTGTTGCTGTTTGGTGAACACAAGAGCATCTCTTGAATTTCTGGATCAGACTTGCTGAAATACAGCAACACAAGAGCAGATTGAAGTAAGTTAGAGGAGCTGAGCTGGAAAAATGGGGAGAAAAGTGTTTGGCAAGAGGAATTTCATCCTGCATTTTTAAGGGAGTGATTGTACTACATTTAGTCCTTTTTTTTTTTACTTTTGAAGCCAAAGATTAAAATTTTATTATGCTTTATTCTTTTAGCACAGAGGGGTGATATTTTGCTTTTAGTGATCATTAAAGTGAGCACAGTCACTGCATCAATTTTTACAAAAGATACCAACCTGCAGCCACTGTCCAAATGAACTAGTACTGTACTCTTTTTACTGGAGAGCTTGCATTCAGTTTTAGAATATGGATTTGAGGCAGTGTACAGAGGTAAAATTCTGACTTTTAGTACACAGGCCTGTAAACTTTGGGAACTTCATAATGCTGAAAGTCTTTGAACTTATTTTTAGTGACAGTCATTCCACCATAGCTTATTAGTGAAACTTGCTTCTCTTCCCAATTGTGTTTGGGTTTAGGATGATTAAATATGGTCACTTAAACTCATGCTATTATACATGACAAGAATGTTCTCCTCATGTTAGAAATTAGACAAGAGATAAAATACTTGGAAATTACTAAGTCTAGAGATTGTGCCTCTTTATTGCGTCTTTAAAACAGTGCTATCTGGACTCTTGTGTCAGCTGGGAAACCTTGCTCTGAACCTGTAACTTATTACTGTGCAAGAAGCTGACAAGTTCAAAATCTCTCTGTAATTACTGAAGTAAACTATCTTGAAATATGTAATTTATAAATAAGGGGTTGTGGGAGAACAACAGGTGATGCACAGGCCTTGGAGCTGTAAAGCTGAAAGTTGTATTGTGTTAGGATGTAAAAATTAGGTACTCGCTCCAGCAGATGGCTTGGGATGCTGAAAATCTGGTAGGGTTTATTATGTTTTTTAGATAAAAGCAGGGTTAACTTCCACATTTTCCTGAAGGCCTCTACTGGCATACACATAGTTTTCCACGGGGTGGGGGCGTATATCTAAAAAAATACTTTATTATTAGATTATCAATAAAAACAAACCCACTGTTTTCTAATGCAATGTGTTTCTTTGTGTATGAGATTTATCATGATGTGTGTTCCCAAGTAATGAAAAAGAAAGAGTAACATTTCTTTTAAGTCCTTCAAGGCTGTTTTAAAGTTTTTGCCAAAGTGTTACCTCCTTTTGTTTGGACTGTTTTAATTGCAGTACTTGAGTACAGGGTTGAAAGATTGGATGGCATTGAACACTGTCATACTACTGCATCAAATTGTGCATATGTTGTCTGGAAACTGCAGGGGTAGTAATATTTCTCATGCAAATACAGCTGGTCCTGAAGCTATAATGAAGTCTGGCTTTTCTGGTCCGAAGCTACAGAGTGGATGTTGCAACTCGGGCAGCTGGTTTTATCCTTGAAGCAGGTCAGCAGCAAGTCTGATCTGTTTGGGTGACAAAGCACAGTGATGGTCAGTTCAAGACCAGCTTGTGTATAGTCCTGCCAAGAGCACTTTGCAAGGGAGAGATCTCACTGATTTAAAGGTCATGACTTAATGGTGAGGTTTTAATTCAGGCAGTTGCGCACAGCCTGGGCACTGAGAAATCTGGCTTAGGAGCTCTTTCTCCCTCTTTTTAGCAATTGGACTGTTGGGTGAAGAGGTGCAGTGTAACTTCTGTGGACTCGATTTGACCTTTAAGAATTTTTTGCCTAGGAAAGGTTTTTTGTGTGTGAATCAGAAAAATAGCACTTTTCACATGAAATAGAATTTCATATTTTTACTGGGTGTTTGTGTATAGTAACAACTGTGCTGAGTAACATAGCCTTGTGTTATCCCTGCTCTTTCTATATATTTAATACCATAGTTTAGTTTAACCACTGAGTATGAATTTCAAGTTGCTTTCATAAATATGCTTTTGTAGTTAAAGTATTCTTACGTATTGAAACTTTACTCCTGTTAAAGTAATATATTAATAATTGCCTTTCTATTTTTCTGCACATGAATAAATTGCAAAAAAATGAATAGTAGCTTATATAATTATTCCTCTGTTGCTCTATTTTCAGATTGTTAGCTAGTAATTAACTGGAAGAAATTGTTTGAGTTTAGGAAGTTTGTGAGATGGTACTGTCATTCTGTATTCATGTGTTTAATCGCAAAATTCAAATTGGGAGCCAAACAAAGGATAGTGAGATAGTGTCAAATGCAGTGGAATATGACTTCTAAAGAATATTTTTATATAGTGGACTGCATGAGAAAAGAAAAACCAAAATTAAGCTCTTTTTCATAGTGTTGTTTTTAATAGCTACATCCTGACTTAAGTACAGAGGTTTACTTTAGGGGAAGAGGGGGGAAAATTAATACAGTGTGAATGCGGAACACCTTGAGTTGAAAAGATTCTGGGAAAAGCTAGTATTCATAGATGCACCAGGGTACATAGACTCTAGGAAATGTTTAATTAGAGAAGAAAGTTAAATATTTCCATCATCATAGAGGGCGAAACTCAACATCTGCTGCTTAGGCTTTCTGCTAGCCAGCAAGGGGTTGACCTTTTGTTAGAAATTCTTATACAGAAATGAAGTATTTTATATTAGGTACACCAAAATGTTTTTACACAAATGCACTCTAACCCCAGGCTGCTTGCTTTTGGCAGATTCATAAGAGAGTGACAGTCAGTTAATTCTTACACATAGAGCAGTTGTCGTGGGGTTGCGGATTCAGAACCATATCTTCTCTTGTTCTATAGAGAGTTCAGATAGTACCAGATTTAAGGAATCAAAGAGTTTCTGTTCTCCTGTATTGTAGACATTGAATTAATTTACTTGCTTTTATTGCAATGCTGACTTAGGACCATAGTCCAAGACTGTGGGTGTGTAACATGCACAGAGTATTTCTCGCAGTGGAAGTGAATGGCCACTGATGGACCTTTGTTTTTCCTGGCTTTTGTTGCTCAGTCCTGAGAGTCCATCATCAGTAGTACTGCAGCAGATTCGATTTCCAGAGATTAAAGAAGTTAAATACAAGCAAGGTATGATGTAGATTACACTTCAGCATTATGATGCATGATTGTCATGTGTCTTTAATAACTGGCTTGCCGTAACTAGAGAAACAAAAATGGCAGGGTTGAATTTTAGATGTGTGTTTTCTAAGATGTATATTGATTGAATTCTTGCTTTCCCACCTAATCCTCTAAGTAACTATTACCCCTGTAAAAAGAAAATTAGCTACATAAACAGTTGTATGTCAGATTAAAATGAGATAATACTTGTTGCTGAGACTGACATAATGAAAATACTTCTTGGTGTTTCTACATAGAGCTTGAGATTTAGATGCATATGGGTGACAGGAAAGCAAAGGACTATGAGGAGTGGTAAGTTCTGTGTTACTGTAGTAAGACAGTCATTGACTGAAAAGAATGAAAAAATGTCTCTGTCTCAGCAGGTCTTTTTAGGGTCCAGGAGAAAAGGCAGAAGAGAACTTCAAATAATTGGGTGGGGGTCAGAGAGGGTATAACAGAATACTTAATCTTCAAAACTCTGTGAAACCTGGAGTGGAACATGGAATAGCCTAGAAGTGGCTGTGACAAAGCACCTACATTTAACTGTAGGTCCTGAAGGAATATATTTTATTTTCTGCTGCTTAGAGGTCAAGAACAAATAATAGGATTTATCTGGTCTCAGACTATACTATTCTTGGAATAGTATGGAAGGATTCATATGAGCCTTGGATGACAGGTTTGTCATAAAGCTGTATTGTCTGTAGAAAAATGGAAAACCATAATGTTTCGCTGTGGTTTGAGTATTCCAGTCAGTGAGCTCTAGAATGACAAGAGTGATTTGGGCTGGAAGGGATCATCTAGTTCAGTCTCCTTGTCTTGTGCAGGGACACCTTCCACTAGATCAGATTGCTCAAAGCTCCTTTCAACATGGCCTTAAACACTGCCAGCATCAGTCATCCGCAACTTCTCTGGGCAACCTGTTTCTGTGTCTCACCACCACCCTCACAGTACAGAATTTCTTCCTTATATCAACTCTTAATCTACTCTCTTTAAAAATATTGACCCTTCTCCTGTCACTACAGTTGCTAGTAAAAAGTCTGTCTCCATCTTTCTTATAAGCTCCCTATATGAATGGAAAGACTACAGTAAAATTAAGTTGGTCCTGACTTAGTACAACTCTCTTATTTGTAGACTAATTTTTACATTGTCATTTTTTGATAAGTTCTTAATTTTGTTCCTGTGGAGGATAAGACGTGTTAAAATTGCAAAAATATTTTTATGGGCTTATGTAAAAATGGATTTTCTCTGCTTGATGTTTTCAGCGGGCCTTTCCAGGTGACCGTATTCCTTCTTCATCATATCACAAGGCTGATGAATTGGTAGCCATCTTTTCACTATGTCCTGAACTTTGTGCATTTAAAACTCATGGGAGTAGTGCATTTTCTTACTTTCTGATTGTTTCATTCACAATTCATTCAATATTTGTTCTGTGTACTCCTGTTAGTAGTTCTTTCCTCCCACCATTATTGACTGCATGTTCTCTTCCTGGTAAAATGACATTGAAGGAAGTGATGTTCTTCTGCTTAGCAAAGAAATCAATGTAAGCATATGCTTGCCAGATAGAAAAATTCTGTGCTTCCAAAATGCCTTGGCCTTTCAGGTTACCTGTAGTAGAATCTCAAGTCTGGAAGAGTTACTGATAATTGCAGAAGAAGTTATTTGTAGTATCTTCTGGTTAATCTTTGATATCCATCAGAATGTTTGTTAAACATTCTAAACATTTGTTAAACGTTGTTAAACAGTGAGCTGATAGAACCCAGAGTCGCTTAGAAGTATTGCAGTTTCATTGTTGAATGGGAAGGAAAATAAATGGTGTCTGCTACTTTGAAAACTTTTTACTGTTATGTTGATAAATGGTGTCTGCTACTTCGAAAACTTTTCACTGTTATGTTTTGTTGTTAGCATTAGGGTTTTGTTGTCAGCTGCACTGATCTAAGTACCTACAACCTTTGGGTGGCTCTGGGTACTGACTGTCTCATTTTGTAGTGAATTGCTGAATTGCAAAATTATGTTCCTTGGGTTTGGTATTTCGCATCTCATGATGGATTTCTCATCTGTGTAAATGATAATATTTCAATGAAATAATACATTTTTTATCTTTAGTGTGGATAAATTTGGACTGTCATATAAAGTGTGTGTTTTCTTTTCTGATTGCAGGTTATCTTCCTGGGAAACATCACTTTTTGTGTGTAAAGAATATCTCGCTGAGTTGCTGCAGCTGAGTTTAGAATGTTACTTGACTTGTGATTCTAATGGAGGAATAACAAGATCTCAGGCTGCTGCACTGGAAGACTTTACAGGAAATACAAAATGTCATCGAATAGGAGTCAGAACCCGCATGGACTTAAACAGATTGGTCTTGACCAGATATGGGATGACCTAAGAGCTGGAATTCAACAGGTTTACACCAGACAAAGTATGGCAAAATCCAGATACATGGAACTCTACACGTATCCTAGTGCCTGTGGCAGTTCGTACTTTCACTGCTAGTAGATTAGAGATAGTTTTTTACTTTTTTAGACACAAAATTGCTTCATAACTGTTTCACTTAGTGGTTTTTAAGAATGCATGGTTTTATTTTGGAGATTAACCTTTTCTGTTTAATATTGCTGGCAAATAGCAGGAACGTTCTGTTATCTGGAAAAGTGACTTCCATAATTATTAAGACTACCTCTGTACTTCAGGTTTGATTATAATTATCATCTTTACTACAGCACATTTAAAGAGATTTTATTAATAGGTCAGATTTTGAGTCCACAATGCACACAAAGAAGATAGAAATTCTTTTTCTTTTGTCTGTTGGTCTCTGGGGTTATGCTTCAGGTTTTACTGATAATCATGTCCAGTTACATGGAAAATTTTTCAGTTGCCATTCTCTGAGTGATACTTTACTCTTGACTTGATTGGGTAATTTTCCAGCTGGAGTGAGAATGTCTTCAGTGGATTTTGCTTTAATTCTTAGCTTGCATCGGAGAGCTATTTTCCAGCATCTCTCCATTCTGGCTGTTGTTATAAGATGCTGAAAGCGGGTTAACCTCCTTGTACAAGTGTTGTGAGGTACTGTGTGGAAGATTGTAGGAAACTTGTTTCTGTCGGGTAGTGTATAAGGATTTTTTAAAACTAATTTGAAGGAGAAATGTGTCTCTTGTACTATAGCTTCAGTGCATGACTTTAGGACTTCATTTAGAAAGGAAATTCTTTTATATTCCACTTATAAGGTGGCATGTAAATAGATCTGATGACCTTTGTTGTGCATCTTTTGTTCTGCCTTGACTCTTGTAACTTTGTATTGCTCAGTAAAATCAGAACTGCTTAAGAAGGTGGTGGTCTACACACTTTGGTGTACATATAATAGAAGAAATGATGACTGAACACATTCCCTATCTTTAAGAAGTTCTGCTATTTTTCTCTATCAATATTTAAAGTTGGTTTTTTAAAATGAATTTATTATTCTGATACATGTACTAATGTCTGCAGCTGTTGCTGGCACTGATTTGGAATTACAGCATATAAAATTTTAGTCTGTATTAATTTTTTTGAAAGGACAGAGCTTTTATAAAAGAAAGAGGAGCTTGAAGGCTATAAACCATTCAATTCTGTAGTTCCCTAGACTTTCTAAAGAGGTGTAAAAGTTTTTCTGTACATGTAATCTCAGCATCAACATTTAATCTTTTCTATCTGTGCCTGCAGAATCCATGCTCCAGGGCATAGTGGGAGAAATCCTGAGTAGCCTGCTGAGTGTTTCTAGGATACTACTTTAGCAGTGGTGGGAAGATGAAGTAACATTTAGTTTAGTGTTGGAACTTTTCCTAAGACCTAAAGTTAGTGATTTCTTGCAGCGCTAGGTTCAATGTTGGTTTTGACTCAGTGAAACAAGTCTTCAAAAGTTGAATGTCTGCTAGAAATTTGACACATAGTAGAACCTCTCAGTTTTTTTCTTCTGAATGCCTTTAGTATGTTCTTGTTTGTGAGCTCTGTTAAGCAGGGCAGCTGAAAACTAAGTACTGATTGTAATGGTAAAACATGGGCTTTTTCCCTCTCCTGATGGTCTCAAAAATGCTCAAAATAAAGCTGTGAAAGGGATATGCTTTCTGTTAGTTATTTCCTCCTTGTTGCTGCTTCAAGAAGTTGTTGGTTCGAAACTAAGAACTGTTTTTGTTAATTCCATAAGTGAAATAATTTAGGGGGTAATTTTGGTGGTCGACTTGGATTAATATAATAGTTTGATTACTCAGAATATTTCGTACTGGTTAGGCTGAGTATTTAATGTGCTATGAAGATAGCAATGCATTTTGCATCCTGTACCAAGTACACGTGTTCAGAAGTTGTGCTTAAAAGATTACACGCCTTTCAAAGCAGTTAACTGTAACATATTTGTCAGTCTTTGTGTACAGCAGGTCTAGTTTGGTGCACTTTTATTTCAGGAAGCTTTGCTTATCAACCGGCTTAGTTTGGAAAGCAGAACAGCTGCAGATGAGTTTCAGCTGCAGCTATAATTGGTCTGAAGATCAGCCCTACTTGCAAGAATGTCTTGCTCAATGGACAGTTTAGTCTTTCCTCATCATCTTTTGTACTCTTTCTCTCTTTCCCTCCCACCCTCTTTGTTTTCTTGTCAGGACATTGCTCCTGAAGTGGATTTCCTTTCATCCCTCTAATTTATCAGAGGAGAGCCATGCATACAAGCAAACCTACCTTCAGTTCTGTATCTGCTATCAATTTCTCAATCAAAATAGATTGGAGATGTAGAATATTTTGTTGTGCCTTGGTCAAGTCCCTCTGGAAAAGAATTAGAATTGTTACACAATTCAAGCAGTTCATACCTCTGTCACACCTGCACTCATTTTCTTTCTTCAGAGGGTCTCTTTTTGTGAAACACTAAATTCAATCTCTGAGTAGAAGTCAGAGCTTGTACTTAAGGTGGGTATTTTCCCCTTCATTTCAGCAGGAGCAGAAAGAAGTTGATAATTCCAGAAGTTTTCTAGATCTGACACTACTGAAGGGGTGAAGGAAAAATTTTGTTTCTGAATGGTGGTTACCAAGTTCCTCATCCATACTTTTTATAATTTAGATTTATTTGTGCTTCTAATTGCAAGGTACCTTTTTCTCTGAGATCAGATGATCATGTGTTTCCTTGTGTGGTTTGTTGTTTTGGTATTTCAATTTTTTTTCCCACATGTGAGATTCTTGAAAATGAAATCTGGATTGTTTTGTGTTCCTTACTCAGATATTATGTAATTTCTAGTACTGAAGAGCCTAGTAGTTCCTACAACAGTGGTTAACATCATCTGACAACCAGTATTGCAAGCTAGCTCAGAATTACATGCCAAGCAATGACTTTATGCTAAAAAGAGAAATAGTCAATAAAATGAACTAGATTTCTAGGAACAGTAGACCTAACAGCACTACTAATATTGTGAGGAAAGGGTCTGTTTACCCTGTTTTCCATTTCGTGACAATTACTTTGGAGGCTGTGAGCCACGGGACTTGCTTGTAGAAGTCAGTGTTAGTGGTATATGTATTCAGAACATCTCCTGGTGGCATTTAGTCTGCTTGGAGGAAACTTCCAGTTAGTCTGTCCAAGAGAGAACTGTACTTTTGTGTAGCAAGTTCTGAGTTTCTGTTTTCAATTCTTGATTGAAAACCTATAACTTGTTTACTAGAATTGTTCTTATTCATTTGTATCGCTGTAAGGCACTTGTCTTTATAGCCACCTCTTCTTAACTCCATTTGGCAGTGATAAAATATTCATACTTCTTGTGGTATTTTCTTCTCTTTTGGCATAAGGTGATGTCCATTTTTCAAGCTGATTGTGTGGTGAGACTGCAATTTATTTTCCTCAGGCCTCATGGTATGAGAGGATGAATTGGGATTTACTTAACATTTATATTTAAACTCGGCAATGGGGAGAATCAAAGGATTTTGTTACTTTTCTTGTTTTATATATCTTAAGAAGATTCTCAGGCCAAGTACTAAAAAGTCAGAAAACTTTCCTGCACTGTATCAAAGTGTAATTTTTCACAGTGACTTAGACAAAGAGCTGAGTAACTTTCTAAAATACTTATTTTTTTGTTGAAGCACACATTGACTTAGCAGTTTTCAGACATTGGTGAATGGAAAGATTAGTGCTGTGCTTCTCCTTTGCGTGTGTGCACTGTTTATTTGAAATTCCAAAATTTTGGTGTGAACTCATGCTTTCACTGCCCTGATTTACAAAACATAATCTGAGAAGTATCTTTAGGGATTCTTTTAAGCAATGTAGTTAATTTATGCCCATACAGAACAGATTAATCTTTTTGTCCAAATTTAAGGTTTAAAGAAAATTTGAGAAAAATAAGATGAGTTTAAAGATTCCAAGCATTACTAATTTATAACAAATAAGATTTATGTCTACATGAGGATATCTTAAAATGTTTTCATTGATAAGAAGAGTTTAGAATACTGTGGAAGGTGTTGTGTGGTTGTTTAACTGAGATATAAATTGCAATGTCCAGATTGCAGTGATCAGATTGGCTCTCAAAGTCTTTCAAATGTTATGTACATAAAAATTATACTGTTGATTTCAACAGGTTCCTAGAATACATTTGAATAGTTGGTTAGCGTCATTATCATATAGGTCTTGTGTGGAAATTTGAAGAAAATGACTGAATTTACTATAACTTAAAATTTGCTTAAGTCTTCCACCAGTAAATTGAATTTTACACATATGTTTCTTATATTATTCCATTATTAGCCATCATTAATAAATATTTTCAAAATAATTGCTTGAAGTTCGTCAAGATTAGGTAAAGGCTAGGCTGTTCTGTCACATTTCATTATTTTATGAAAAATCCTTGCTTATTGTGATTTGATCTTGTTCACTTATTTTAACAAAGTGGTGGCTACTGATTATCCATTGGATCAAATGGAAGTAATTGTACATCAGAAAAGGTTACTGTAATCATTTTATAAAATGGGATTTTCTTTTGTCACAGATTGACAAGTGGTATAGGAAAATACTGCGTTGTACATTAAATAATTAAGTCTAGTATGCTTACGCTTTAAAAATAGCAGATGACTCAGGATAATCTGTCCGTTCATAAAATAGAGAGTATAAATATATTTAACTTTTTTTTCCCTGTGAGTAGATTTAGCACCAGTAGTATATGTTGACCAAGCAAAACCATGAAGCCCTTTTCCTGGCATCCGTTTGCCAAGGTCTTGTGTAGATGCTTCTATTGCAATCTTTTTTCTTGTGGCTTTCACTTGAATTCCTGTATTTTAGTACGATTTTAGATCAGCAGATGCATATTAAAACTGTGAAAATGTTTTATTTTCTAATCACATAAATCTGTTGTTACCAGGCAGCATGGTATGTTCTTGTTTCTTTCTTTCTGAACAGATTATTATGCTCATTCTGTACAGAAAAGATACTGAGGTGTTAGGGCATGCACTTTTTATTTACATCTCAGACACTGTTCTACTTTCTCTGAAGATTCTGTCACTCTAAGCCATCCTTTCACGTCAATGTCAAATTGTTTAAGGTCACTTTGGATACAGCAACACAGCCTCTTCTGTCTGCTAGCGTTAGTCCTGCTTATATTCAATATCCTATTTCATAGCACTTCTCGTGTTCCAGTTAGTGCTTGTGTGAAACATGAAGGTAGAAGTAAATGTATTTGTTGACATGTTTGAAGGGTACATAATACACTTTTTCTTGTGTGGAAAGGTGCATATAATTGTATTCATTTGTGTGTATTTACAAAGATTGCATCTTCAGTTTGAAAGAAGGGGAGAATATGTTTATATTTGTGCAATTATTTCCTTTATGCACTCTTCCACAATGATTGCTTGCTGTTCTACTTGCTTTTTATAGTAAGCAATGATATTCTGTTCAAAACCAACCTCTGTCAATGCAAAGAAAGCTAAATTTAAAAGCAACCTCAGTTACCAAGGTTCTTACACTCCCTGGCATAAAGATTGTGCACTTTGTTTATGTGTTTGGCTTTGAAATTTTGTGTTTTCCTTGTAACTCAGTTCTTCTCTGTGATTCTCTCGAGTTCATACCATGAAGAGGGAAACAAGAAGTTATCTATTAGTCTTCAGATGGCTTTTGCTGAAAGTATCTCTGATCTCAGACTTGTAGAAATGTTTTTCTGCTGAGTTATGCCTGGATTTTCATAACAGCTGCATGGCTGATGGTGTAACAGCTCCTCATTCTCTGCCTCAGTCCTTCCCTGACTAAAATGGTTTGTCTAAAATGGGGTGATTTAGCAGAATAGTTGTATCAAATCTAAAGACTTAAATGTTTCAGTTAAAATGTAGTTGTTTTTTAGCACAAGTGGTGAATGTGTGGTGTTGGGTACAGGATCTTGATTTTGTTTGTTTGTTTTCTCTGAACTGCTTTATGGGAGTAACCCTTCCTTACTGGATGATGAATATACATAAAATCTCTCGCTGATCCTCCCTGTAAACAATGAAGGTTTCTGGGATTTTTGTTTTACTGCTGCTCTTCACAAAGCTAAAGTGAGTGTTCAAAGTACTTGTTCTGAAGAGTGATTGTTTGCCAACCTTATAATTTCAAAAACTCCTGCAAAATTCCTTCATCCGTTTGACTTACGAATCATTAAAGTCATGTAGGCATGTCTGCTTCTCTTAGCAGCTTCTCTTATGTGTGGGGTAATCCATCCTAGTCTTCTGGATTTCAACAGGAGGTGAATGGCTTTAATTTTGAAGAAAATATGTAAGGCTGTTTCTTTAGTAAATGTAGTAAGCTGTATTGTTTGTATTAGAGGTGGTTGTACAATCATACAAAGCTTCCATAATCTTCCCTAGCCATTTTCCTATCAGTGTTTTCAGTAACTCTCTATATGATGTTCTTGGATGCCTTTGGTGTAATCTAGGAAAATACAGATTTTTGACAAAAGTGGAACTAATCTCAGTTTAATCCTGCAGGCCAGCTGTCAAGCACTGAGCATAGAGTTAATTACTGCTTAAGGTCTGTGAAACAGCAAATTTATGCCTAAAACTGATCTTTATAATAAAGAGACTAGAAGTAATGAGAGAAATAGTGGTTGGAAAGTTATTCAGCTTGTGTTGTTGTTGTGGGCATCTCTGCACTGTAGTTTAGTGCTGCGTTGTGTCAGTTCTGCTTCCCTTTCATTTCCTTTCATTTTACATATCTGTTCCTCATGCAGACTTCTTCCAGTTATGTTAGTTTTTCATAGCAAAATGGAAAAAATGTGGGGACCCAGCTGTGCTGGTGAAAGGTGAATCAGTTATTATCTCAGCAGAACTGTTTTCTTTTAAAAACTTTAAGACTTGTGCAAAACTGAGTAACTTATACTCATTAGTGTAAAGTCTGAGTGCTATTGTGTTGTGTGTTAAAGTACAAAACTGAAATTTTTCTTGTATAACTTCGGTTTGCGGTTGCTTCCAGAGGGAAAGACACCTGTATGGAGTACTTTGGTACTTTTTGAGGGCAGAGGGTAGATTAGAGTTGACCATGGCACACTCAAGCTTGTGTTTTGTTGGCATACTTGTTAAAAAAATTTATGCAGTGCAGCTGAAAGAGCCTGTTTCACTTCCCGTGTGGACACAGAAGTTCAGATCTGCTCACCAAAGGGTCTGGGGACAGGGACAGCAGCTGGGTATAGTGCCAGTTACTTCCCCAGCCCACATGACTGACTGCCTGAGCTCCCATGCTGCTGGAAACCAGGTGGCAAGTCAGCACCCCAGCAGGGTTGTGTGTTAGGACCATTTCCTTCCGTGGAAGTGATCTTATACAAGGCCTTAAATGCATTAGGGTGTGGCAGCACAGGATTTTTTTTTTTCCCGTTGCCCGCCTTTAGAAACTGAGCCAAGACTGTCAAATGTAGTATAAATTATATTGATGACAGAGGTGGTAAAATTAAATTGGTTTTGGCTATTTTTTGTTTTGAAGACTTTTGGAGGAGAATAAAGTTCTGAAAAGAATTTTTCATTTTGAACAGCACAATGCTGAATTATTTTATAAACTTCCGTGCAGTTTTCTACCTCAAATTTTAATTTAGACAAGTAAATTTAATTTCTCCTTCACTGTAGGGAAGGTGTAGGGGTTAGAGGAGATTGATCTTGATCTGTTCTTCCTGTAGATGGTTTGTCTGCTGGGCCAAATCTGAAGTTCAGCAGCCAGAAGCTTGGGGACCAGCACAGCTTCACTGTGGTTCAAATTTTGCTATTGATGAATTAACTTGTCTGCTTGTTATGGTATGCAAGTTGCTATGCAGAATTGTGCAAATACCCCCAAAAATGTTTTCTGGTAGCTATTTGAATATGTATGTTGCTTCCAGCATACAAAGCATTGAGGGATTTATTTTGCCTTCTGCAACTAAGAATTCTTTTCATAGCATTCCCCTTGTGATTCTCAGATGGACTGTCATCCACTTGGTTGTAAGCAGCTCAAATCTGATTTTGTTTTGAATATGTCAGTCTTTCTGTCAGTGGCTGGCTCTAGCAGATGGGGACACAGATTGTAAACAAAGTGTGAGAGAGCATGCTTTTATGTAGAATATGTCAACGAGTTACACTTGCAAGTTGCCTTCTGCATGGGCAAACTAACTTCAGTTTGACTTGTATGGAACAATGAAACCAGAGCACTTCAAAAGTGCTGTCTTGGACCCTTTGCCTAGCAAATCTCAAGCCAGAATAAAAGGTAGAGATGGGCATTACTGGAATTACTTCTATTGCAGCTCTGAGGTGATTACTGCCAGGCATGGACAAAAGGTCTCAGTCTCTCAGTGTTTACTTTACAAGAAGTCCTGGGTTTAATAGTAAAAGGTGTGGTGTTAGAAAAAGGCTTATGTCTTCTAATCATGGCCTTTTATTTTTCTGAAGGCTGTTGTGATAGTTTGTAGAGATGAATAGAATGTTTTTGTCAGGCAGTCCTCTTAAAACTGCAAGAATTACCCTTCGTCTGGACAGTCTTCATATTTTCGGCTTGCTCAAAGCCACTTGGGATAGGAGAGTTAGGGGAAGAAGGAGACAAGACTGTCAACTGGGTATTTATGAATCAGCCCTAAATTCTTAGTATCATGATGGTGAGGTTTTCCATAAACAGTTTAGAGAAATTTATGTATTAGGTGTTTTTAAATTAACCTATGAGGTAAACCCTGCTTTTCTTGTTTGTGGCAAGAAAGTTACATATCTAGAGGAAAATTGTTGTGCTGTGTGGTGTTCTTCACTTGAACAGGGAATTCTGAAATCAAAGTGTAGATGGTAAAAGTAGCAACAGTGCCAGGGAATTTAAATAAATGATTAAGAGGTGGAAGAAATCATTAATGTCCAGGAAATCAATGGCTGATAGAGATAAGAGGCTGATTAAAAATTCAGTTGCTTCAATTCAATACAAATGAAGGCTTTATGTTATTGATTGACATTGTGGGAAATTTAGTTATTTGGCACCTGGGTGAGGTAACAGATAAGAAATAAATGTGTGCTTTGTATTTTCAGAAAGGGTTAATCTTAGGCAAAGGGCATTACTTCCTTGCACAGAATGCAATGACTTTCTGAACAGGCATGTAAATATAGACTGTGAGTAGGCTTTCCTTGCAGTTTGATGTGAAGACTCTGAGCCTTGTTCCTGGTGGCATGCAGGATACTCTGACCATTAAGCCCAGTTTAAGGGTATGACTTGTCTCTGAAGTGTTTTGTAAAATTAATTACAAGGAAGTTAACTGGATATTTGGAGACATTTTTCTTCTTGAGCTTTACTATTTAGAAGCAAATCTGTTTAAAATTATTGTAATGCGCCATGTATTTGTAGTTTATAATTCCCTTGGTATTTATTTCTGCTGATGTCTTCCCATTTTATTGTGCTGAACTTTGTGAAGGGAAAGATGAAAGTCAAGTCTCTGCAACATATTAATTTCCTAATTCGTAGTGTACTGTGGAGGAAACCTGTCTACTGGTTAAAGCTGAGTCCATTTGTGTTAAAACACAAAACCAAATTAAACCTTCTGGATTGGTTAATGCAGTTTTCTAACAAGGGATGTGACTCAAAAGTCTGTCCTTGGACTGTCAGCAGAAGAGTAAGTGCTCAGTAGTTCATTCCTGTTGGCTGATTGTTATCTCTGTGAGTCATTAGGGTGATTTTTCTCATTAAGTTCAATTTGGGTGGCACCTAGTTAGTTTATTTTTCTTCCTTGTGGAATGCGGCTTCTTTAAGGATGCTTTTTTATTTTGAAGTGTTTGGGCCCATGTGACTTCCACTTACTACTTTGGAAGAATTCTGAATATTTGAATTTTTTAGATCAGAAAACAGAACGTGTTCTTGAAATGTTACATTAACAGGTACAGCAAGTCTTCCAGGCTGTAGCAGTAGAAGAGGAAAAAATATTACTGGCACTTGCTAGGGTCATCTGCTGCCTCTCTGATACCTGGCTTAAAGATCTAAAGAGCAAACTTCCTACCCTGGGATGGTTCTCAGATTTTTCAGGTAGACAGCAGTGAAGTTGCAACAAGAAGTCTAAAGGTAATCAGTAGACACATCAGGGGCTTGGGATGACTGGTTAAGAGATCAGAACGTCAAGTAGTTTTGTCCTTTCTCTTTCCAGTTGCAAGGAATGATGAGGGAAGAAACAGGAAGAGCCGGCAGATCAACACTTGACTCTGAGTTTGGCATTACTGACAGAACTTTTTTTTTTNACCCGTTCTTTTGTTTTTTGGTTTCTTGTTAAAATTTTTTTTTTTTTTTTTTTTTTTTTTTTTCCAGGGGTTGGTTTATGTGACACCAGGCCTGCTGGTGACAGACAGGGTACACCTGTCTCAAAAAGGGAAAAGTATCTTTGCCGATACCAGAGTTACCAGGTCTTCTAGAGACAGCTTTAAACTAGATTTGAAAAGGGAAAGGGATAAAACCAGGGGGCAACATGCCAGTGTTTGAGGGATGGTGTGCTAGTGAGGTTCTTCAGTCTGATATCTCAGTGGAGGTAGGGGATGGAGATCCACGTGGCAACAAAGACAAAAGGGTCACTGTGTTAGAAACCACAGAATTGCCTATATCAGAGGAGATGTAGATTGGATATTAGGAAAACTTCCTTTACTATAAACGTTGTCCTGCATTGGAATAATATGCCCAGGTAGGTGGTGGAATCAGTGTCTCTGGAGGTATTTGAAAGACCCTTAGACATGGTGATTAGGGAGATGGTTTAGTGTTGGACTTGGTGGTGCTGTATGAATGGTTGGACTCATCTTAGAAGTCTTTTCTAATCCAAACAATTTTATTACTGTGATTTTACACTGAAATTTTGGGATTAATTTGTAGCCTAAAATTGGGTTTTAGTGAATCTCATCTTATGGTGTGCATTTAAATGTGTGCGTGTCTCACCATTACTGTTTTCCAGGTTTGTCCCATGTGCCAGTCTTAAGTGGCCAAATCTTTTTATAGAGGATGGTGTTTGAAAGAATGCAAAAATATTCTCTTTGTGCTTTCAACTACTGAATGTTGCTTGAGGCTAGTACTGAAATTTCTTTCAGTTCAAATGAGAGCTTACGTATTTGTAGAAAACAAATATAATAGATCAAATAAATTCCATTTAAATAATCTTTTCAGGAAATTCCACTGCTTTGTTTTCTTGGTGGTCTTGTTAAATAAATTTAATGTTGGGGTCAGAACTTGCAGTGCCCTCAGCAGTCTGGCATAATTTTGCTGCAGATAATTCTGCTGAAAATTACTTAATTGTCTTAGCTTTGGTTTGATTTGATGTGGGCTAGTGCATCTTGTAATGCATTATGTTTCAGTCATTCACAGTTGTACAAATAATAGCTTATTGAAATTAACATTGTTTTTCATTGTGTTCTTAATGTCTTACGGTGGTACAAATGTATTCCTTAACTTTCCTGTCAGTCATGTTTATAACTACTGTACCAGTGTACACCAGTCTAATCAAGCACGGGGAGCTGGAGTACCTCCTTCTAAATCGAAAAAGGGCCAGACACCTGGAGGTGCTCAGTTTGTTGGCTTGGAATTGTACAAACGGCTAAAAGAATTTCTGAAGAACTACTTGACAAATCTCCTTAAGGTAAGGTGGGGTATGAGGTCGATCTGCACTTGTAGTAACGTAAACTGGGATGAGAAGAGCTGTATCAACAAACCTAGAGGTGTATGCAGCCACTGGAAGTAAACTGAATGATCTTAAAATGTGCTTTTGTCTCCATTAGCTGTTAGAATTCTTTGTTGGCTTTACTGCGGACATAGATCAATCTCTAAGTTTGTACCTTCAGCTTTTCCTCTTCAAGCCGAAACAACATTCCTGTGTTTTATAGAAGTAATGTTACATGACATCTTAAGCTGTCCTGTACTTGAGCAAGAATAGCTGGACTTTACAAGCAATTAACCAGCATATTAAGAATGCTGAAGAAATGGGTGCCTATTGTGTTGAAAATGCCTGATGGTAACCTATATTTTAGTTTAATAAATAAATGACGAAGAGAGCTGGATGTTGTCTTACATCAAGCAGGACAGGGATGTCTTCTGGAGCTTTATCTGTACTGTGCATTTTTTTCCCAGCCTTTTAATTTCAAAATCTCATACTGGCTTTGTGCTTTATTAATATAGAACTAAATGTGTTAAGCACTATGTTTCCTTAAATACATTGCATGGTGTAGATTTATTACACAGTCAGTTTGTATACCCTTAAATATCTTGGTTGTACCTTAAAATTGCGCAACACTACTGGCAAACTTGTAATTTCAGGATGGTGAAGATTTGATGGATGAGAGTGTGCTGAAATTCTACACTCAACAGTGGGAAGATTATAGGTTTTCAAGCAAAGTATTGAATGGGATATGTGCCTACCTCAATCGACATTGGGTTCGTCGTGAGTGTGATGAAGGTCGTAAAGGAATATATGAAATTTATTCAGTAAGTAGCTTTTTGAAGTGAGTGATTTGTGCATTCCATCTGCCATGTTTGCATTATCATCCTGCAGATCCCTCCATGAATCTTCTAGGAGGTTCGTAGAAGTTTTGAAGAAGTGGGCAAAGTGGCATTCTTCCTCCTTTCCCTGCTCCTACCCCAGTATGTTTGTAAAAATAGATCTAAGCCTGTGAAATGTTCAATCTGCCTTCTATGTATTGGGACTTCCAGTAGTAGACTGTTGAGGGTTGTCTGTTGCTGAATATTTGCTGCTTATACTGTTATCTGCGTGCCTCAGCGTGGCCTTGTCATCCCACTTAGAATTCAGTCAAGCATTTCAAACACCGAATGAAGAAGTAAATAGTGGTTTTTTTCTGATGACTTCAATACATCTCTGCAAATTTTTTAACATTCAAGCTGCTAAGATTCAGACAACATTTGGTTTGTAGTGTAAGTTATTTTGGTACAGTTCTGAAAGATTGATATGTGAGCTTGATAATTTGTTTTTAATGTAAAGTAATATAAATAAGAACTTAACAGAACTTCTGTATCTCAGATAACTAAAAGGGTTGTTTTTTTTAAATAAAGGGTAATTGCTTACTGGTGAAGCATTAGGAAAGTGCTATGCTATTTTCCTGCTTTACTATAATAACTTGGCATATGGTGTACAAAAAACCTTATCTTTAGTTCCCTTCCTCTTAACTTTACTGGCCTAATGCTAAGGGACTGTGTCAGCTTAGAAACTGCCAACAAAATAAGCTGTATGTTCTCAAAGTAACTCAAAGTGGGTTTTGTTAGTTGCCAGAGTTGGCAGTGGATCCTCCAGTAGAAAAAGGAACAATTTAGTAAAGTTAGTAGTAAAGCAGGTTGTAATTTTAGTGTGAAACAATCTCATTGCTTGAGAAATGTGTGTGCCAAAATATAATTTTAAAAGTTGTGATTAGTTAGCGTACTACATCAGCTTCCCTTAAAGGGAGTTACCCTACATGTGTATGTGTACATGTAAATATTTTCTTTATTCCATATTTCTTCTCCCTTCTTTTACTTCTAGCTTGCCTTGGTGACCTGGAGAGACTGCTTATTCAGGCCATTAAATAAGCAGGTATATACATAAATATATTAAAACGATAGTGTTGTTTTATGGGGTTAATTTCATATATTGTTAATAACTGCTTCAAGGAGTTTGAGGGAGGGGAGGGCGGAGCACACGGACCCAAAAAATAAAATGGAGTCTTCTGCTTCTCCTTTGTGATATTAAAGAAAAGAGAAGTATTTGAAGGACTAGGCCTTTGTGTGTGTGATTGAACCTTGATACCAAGACTGTTCTGTTACCTCTCTGCTGAGAGGATCCTTGGCTTTTTTTTTTTTTTTTCTTTTTTCTTTTAAAGCTATGGGAACTCATCATAATTGAAGTAGCAACTTTAGTGGTTTCTAAGCTAAGCAGGGGTACAGGCTGATGACAGTCATGTCTTAAGGTTTGGGAGTCAAGATTGGATGAGAACAGATAGTCACAGGCTGGGAATTTGGGCTCTCCTAATGTTACTGTGAATTGTTACATTTACACTGATCCCTGGAAAATTCAGGTCAGCCAGATGTTTAAAATTAGTGAATCAGCACAATATAAAACAAGACATTCCATCACAATTTTTAGGTACATGTATATGTTGATTTCACTTCTTACCAGTACTTCATGATGAAGTAATTGCAGCAGGTTATTTGTCCAAAGAACGGGTGGTTAGTTCAGCTCTTGTTACAAAGTTTTTTTGTATTTCAGGTATAAAACAAAGAGAAGTTTGGCTTAGTAAGTGGGTTTTTTTAAATAAAGGAAAAAGAAAAACCTAAGCACTTTAATACCCGTATACACCTTGCCACTAACCGGACTGTAATTATGTTGTATAACTTAAAGGTGTATCATTCTCTGTAGGAACTTTATATGTTCAGATCTCCTTAAACGTTGTTCTCAAGGGGCCTTGCTTTTCTTGAATATGAAAATACACTCCTAATTAAGTATGGTGCTTGATCTACCAGCTGCTTTCTCTGTGCTTGACTTAACTTTTAATCCCTGTTTTCTAAGGTAACAAATGCAGTGTTGAAATTGATTGAAAAGGAAAGAAATGGTGAAACTATCAATACAAGGCTTATCAGTGGAGTTGTACAATCGTACGGTAAATGTGATTTCTTTAAGATTCTATTACTTTCTTAAAGATAAATAAATTTACGTACCCTATCAGAGCCCAGAAGTAACATCCTCGGATGTCCAGTAAAGATTTTTTTTTACAGTAACATAAATGTAGTTTTGTATTGTTTAACTTCACATTTGTACTGACACTTGATACAATAACAGTTGGTTATATAAAACTTGAGAGTGCAACTGATAGACAAGAGTGTTGATCATTTACAAATCAGTTAGTAAGGAGCTAAATCTGGAAGTGGGGAAGGATGGTAGTTTGCAAACAAGAGTGGGGTTGTTTTTTCCTCTTTTGCCTAATATTGAGAGCATTGCCATCCAAATTACTGACCAATTTCATTAATAAAAATCAAAGCATAAAATCTGGAACTCCTAAGAGGGAAAAATGAAAGGAGAACTTGAACTAGCTTATAAGATAGTGAAGTTCTCCAAATCCTATAATACATTTAAGAAATGTATCTAAAAGTGTAATTTACACTAGTAATGTCTTGTACTGATCATTTTTTTAATGCAAAATCAATGTACGTTTTTAAAAGTGGTGCTGATACAGTCCCAATGGATTGCTTTCATCTAAGTTAGAAGGAGTGTACTTGTTTATTTGCAGGAGACCACTTCATAAAAACCAATTTTGTTATTTCTTGGTCTTTTTTGTTTGGCTGTGTTTTTTTCCTGTAGTGGAGCTGGGGCTGAATGAAGATGATGCATTTGCAAAAGGACCTACACTAACTGTCTATAAAGAATCCTTTGAATCTCAGTTTCTTGCTGACACAGAGAGATTTTATACACGAGAAAGTACTGAATTCTTGCAACAGAATCCAGTTACAGAATACATGAAGAAGGTAAGTTACTTAATGTGCTTTGTAATTTTTTTTCTGGATATGGATTTTTTTAGAGGTAAAGGAATATAAATTCCAGGCTTTTATTAGCAGTTTTTAAAAATTATGGTTATTTTACAGAAACAGCTAGCTGTTTTTCCTTGTAGTAATTTGCTTCTGTGTCTGATCTGAAGTTTGTCTCCTTACTGCATTTCAGTGAATATGGTGAAAGTTTGAAACTTTCTGAACAGGCAAAACAGAAGATTAAGTTAAATTCAGATTTTGTTAGACTTCAAGACACCAAAACAGTAATTCTGCTCTAATCCCACAAGTTCACCATTCCTGTACAAGGAACAGTGTGCTGACACATTTATTGAAATATCTTCCTGAGCAGGCTGGCTAAGGAAATACATCATTAATTAGCTTTAATTCTCTCAGAATATTTTAGTGTCATGAAGCCCTATACAGTACTTCTGATCAACAGAGGCCAGATTTAAATTCTTAACTAGTCTCTGGTTTTGGGGATCCCAGAAGGGCAACTGAGAGCAAGCAGGATAAACATTGACTATTTCTAGCCTGGTTATTGGGTCAGTCTTGCTGACCCAGTAATAGACAGGTCATCTTCCATCTTGGACATGTGCTGCTTTATATATTTTTTCTCAGCACACTTTTTCACTTTCTGATTTGCTGCTTGTTTATTCCCTTTCAGCTCAGTTGAAAAATAAAGAGAGCTTTTTGAGTATGTAATATGCAGATACACATCAATCCCTGCAGTATTTTTTGTGTAATGCTTTTTACCACAGAACACACCCTTTCTTAACTCTTGGCATTAAAGTCAATGAATTACCCAAAAAGAAAAAAAGGTGGGAGGGAAAGTCTTAGAAATAACACAGTAAAAGGAATTGTGCCTTTAGCAGTTGCCCAGTAATTACCAGATCAACCTATGTTTACTTTTCTCTTGCTGAATTAATTATTTTCTGCTAGTTCTCCTTCAAGTTCTTGTTTTAACTTTCATCCTAATATATGTATAAAGAGAAAGTAAGGAAATTTCAGTCATTCAGAACCTGAATGGCTGGCTCATCCAGACTCTCTTGGTACAGGACAGTAAAAAGCTGTCAGAAGGTCATTGCTATTTCAAGAACTAGAGATTACAGGCAAGTAGAAATAACTTATTAGTACCCCAAACAATTCTCAAGGCCTTCAGAAATCCAGAAAAGAGCAACTTGCTTTACTTGAAGGTGATGCTGAAGATGAAAGCACATACAAAGATAGCAGACAGCAGGGAAAATGTTCAGCAAGAAAGTGTGTAGCCTTATGTCTCTGTTCGAATCAATATATTAGAGAGGTATACAAGCCATTTGGGCACTCTTGGCATCTCCTTACAGGTTATAAGATCTTACAAGTCATCTGTTGGAAGCGTGAACTGTGAACAGAGTATCTGCTGTTAGCACACTTACTTGATATTCTCACTGGAGCACTGTATTTTGAGTTCTGTCTGTCAAGAAATAGCATTGCAAAATAGAAGGAAACCTTGGAGTATCCTAGTGCACACCAGCACAGTGCATCACTGTTACCATGTTACAGTAGAATTGTGGTAGTGTCGTGCAGAATACTCAATGAAATATTTACTAGGACTAGGATTTGTGTATGTAGTTATATAGGCAGACTTACTGAGCTTAGAAGGATTGTGAATTTTTCTTCTCAGGCCAGAACTCATGAGTAAAGCTGGCATAGCCTGATGTGCTGTAGGGGAAAAGGTCAGTATTTCTAAAGACTGTCCCTTGAAATATAGTCTTAAACTGAACTTCTCATCTTTATAGTTGAAACGTGTGAAGATACTGTTATGTAAACTAATTATTTTTCCCTTGTTTCTGAAATGTGACATTAAAAGGAAATTGGAGTTATAAGAACACAAAAAAAAAAAGTGACAGTATAAGGAAACGTGAAGTCAGAGTAAATACTTCTTTTCATAAAAGAGCTCACAGTGAGAGTTGACTGTTAACATTAAAAGTAAAGGTTTAAGGATATTTTAAGAAGCAGCATTAGAAGCAGCAGAATTTCCTGAACTACAGAAGTACAGAATTGGTTAAATATAGGATAAGTAGTCCTACTAGTCTGATTCCAGTTTCCTATGTTCATAAGAAAGATTTGCTGCTATTTGCTGTCAGTAAGGAAGTTTGATTGTTATTCCTTACTGATAAGAAACTGGCAAGTACTCTGGAGCTGGAGCTTGTATCCCTGCTCAAACTGTTGATTTCATTTCCCGTATTTTGATCAGTACTGGTTTAGCTCTAGGAGACAGTAATCCAGGACCATTTCACAAGAGCTAAGTGCAAAATCATTACAGAATGAGTGAAGTTAACAGTGGCAGAGATGTTTTAAAGCCATCTGCGTTTGATGCAGTGTAACTGTTCCTTTTTTATTGTCCGGAATATGATCTTTCATGGATACTTGATATTCTGGCATACTAGGAAAACAGATTAACCTAATTGAATTTTCTTGGTGATGTTCTTTATTTAAATAATTTGGGCTGGTAAGAGGACATACACACTTTATCCCTAATAATGTACTGCAGTTACAAATACTTTGTAATGTGAATCCTTAACACTTTTGCAAACAAAATGGAGGTAATTGTTATGTAAACAATTTCAGTTTTACATTTTGGCATAAGTTCTGTTCCTTAAGTGACATTTAGAATTTTAATTTGCTGGGAAGATACGCATATGTAGGATTTCATATGCCAAAGTAAATGCTAGTGTAATTTAAATGATTGTGGTTTATTGGGAAGCTTTTCTGTGTAAGAATGTAGATGAGAATATTCAAATAAATTTGTTATGGGCATAGTGTTAAATTGTAGTTTCCTGACTTTTAGTTTTGTAGAGCCATGAAAAATATTCATGTGTGTCTTAAAACTACCTCTGTAGCTGGAGAGCTTGCTGATTCTAAAACTGCCAGCATCTCATGTCAGTGGCTTTCTCTTCTTCTGACAGCAGATTTCCATCTGTAAATTTCTTATTCAGAAGCAACAGGAAAACAGTCTTGCTGTGATTCTCCCCCACCATTTAAACAGTGTATAATATTTTCATCAACATAAACATCATTTCCCAATGTATTTTATGATTCCCAGAAAAATAACTGGTTAGGTAGATGGTCCATAATACCAAACTAGAGAGAGGTTTGCTTGTTGTTGTTTTCTAGATGAATTTACTGGACAGTCATCTGTTTTATGCTGTTGGATTCATGTTCTGCCTTCCATGCAAGTTTCATGTTTATCTCTTGTGTTTCTGTAGGCCGAAGCTCGCCTTCTTGAGGAGCAGCGTAGAGTTCAGGTGTATCTCCATGAGAGCACACAAGATGAGTTAGCACGAAAGTGTGAGCAAGTACTTATTGAAAAACACCTGGAGATATTCCATACAGAGTTTCAGAATTTGTTAGATGCTGACAAAAATGAAGGTAAGGAGGTTCAAACATTGGCTTTAGGCTTAGAGCTCTCCTCCCTGATGATTTGTGAATAAGATAAAATCTGGTGCTAGCTGAATGTCATTTGTTCAGGTGTTAGATTAAGAAAGAAGACAGTCACTAAACTGATGGACAAGCAGGTTTTGATTAAATTGGGATGGCTGATGATACTGCTTCAAGGACCCTATCCCAATCCCAAATATTAAGGCAGGACAGCACTAGTTTGATTTCTCTTAACGTGGCTGGAAGAGTTTCAAGAGCACTTGAGCCATCCTTCCAGTAGAAGCTGAAGCTTGTGTGAGAGAGATGGGAGGTGAAAAACAGGCCTGTACTCTTGCCAGCTCTTTCAGTTTAATCCATGGATCTTGCTAAGTCAGCACTGAGAATTTTAAAATCCAAAGTGTTTAGAAGTATGTATAGGAAATGTTAAAAGAGGAATAGAAGCAAGTAAGTAGCTTTTAAAATACAGTATATAAAGTATATAATATTGCATATAGAGCACAAGGAAAGGATGAAAATTATTAATTGATGAGTTAATATTAGCTGTGAAAATTATTCTTAAATGTTGCTAATGAAACAAGTTTATATTGTCATAGAGAATGCATAGAATAAAGACTTCTGCAGCACTCCTGTAAAATAAGTGAAGATTACTAGAATTTAGGTATCTTTAAGAAATTGTCAATTGTGTTGATTTGTATGAGTTTCTTCAAAAGTTAATACAGAGCACAAAATAACAGCCAGAACTAATTCCTGTGGATCATGCAGATGACAAGGTTGGATGATGATTCTGATTTCCCAGCTGGGGAATTAATGAAATCTGTATTTCAAGTCTGAGTAAGGCTGTATAGCTGAAATACTGCTCTTAAGAAAGTGGCAGAATGTAAGAGATGCTGCGGTTAAGTTGTAATGATTAAGTTGTAATAATTGAGCAATGATGATACTGTTCATTTGAGAGTTTTAAATTGTACCTATGACTCTGTCTCATTGTATATCAGTCTTAAAATAGCAACTGTGAATTATTACTGTAATAGTCATGTTGATAACTAAGAGATGCTTCAAAATCAAAAAGGGCAATTCAGCATGATTAGTAGGTCAGAAGTTAGCTGATTCAAATGTAAATCATCTGTACTAGTATATGAGTCAGATGTTGTTTGTGTTTGTAAATATTTACTCTGTAATTAGAAGAGATTTTGATGAGTGTTGATTTGTGAAATTACTTTATAAATCACTTCTGACAATTGAAATAGCAACAGAACAAACAAGACAGTTTTTTCTGGACTCAGGACACCTTCACAGACTTTTCTTTTTTCCTCCTACTTTATCAAGCTCATGGGTTATGTGAGCCCTTAAGACAATCACTTACCATAGTGATGCAATTCCTTAAGTTTGTTAGGGTGAAAAAGAAGTGTCTTGGGCACTGTCTAGTTATGTATCTTTGGATTTAATTTCATGTGGGTTATTTCTAAGGTTAACTACGCTTTTTTTAAAACACTTAAGTTTTTTTCTTCTCTTTCAAAGTATTTTCTCTTCTGTTATTGGGCTTCACTTATGTAAATTGTAGCAGTTCCGTGACCCTTTTTAAAATTCATGAAGTTTCAAGATTAGAAAATTTATTTTGAATAATTGTTTGATAATTCACTCTTTAATCACTGTAAGCAGTTCATTCTCAGATTTGTGATATACTAGCATAGTCTTTGGTAGACTATCCTAAACATACAATAAAAGGTTGCTCTTGATTGAAATATTTATTGCCTTGCTCTTTAAAGTACACTGGCTTTGAAGTCCTCCCATGCAAACTATGTTTGAGCATATCATATTACAGGCCACTCCTGTTGATGTTCTGTAACTTTTTAATCACATTGTGCAACTGATGTATGAACTGGTCATAAAGACTGTGGGACACATTTGTCATGTGTCGCCTACTCCCATTAGTATGATGCCTATAGGAAACAATTAGATTTATTGGGAGAATGCTGTAGTGATGTAGGCGGAGTTACCGTGCAAATCTTCCATGAGATTTTGTAACATTTCTTCCATATTTCACCTAACACAGAGACCCTGGTAGACCAGCCTGTGAACCCTTGTCTGTGGGTAGATCTAGCAGCAGCTTATTGTATCTATGCATGGCATTATTTTCCTACCTTTTCTCTAAAATTCTGTAGGGTATTCTTTTGTTCTTACAAAAGTTAACATCAGGTTGCAGTCGTGGTTTTCATAGAGAGAAAATAAAGTTTCATTTTCAAATCCGCAAGTTTAAGCTTGACAAAGTTTTAAGGAAAGGAAAGTGTTATACAGAAACATAACTGAACTGAAATGTCATCCCTTCAGTATTAGAACGTGTCAAACTCTGTGTGTTGTATTTCAGAGTTAGGTAGAGCACCAGCTCATTGATTGCTCTGTTTTGTTTGATCTGATGATGCTCTGGTGGTAATAAATTGCTCACAAGCCCTTCAGAGAAGTCCTTGCACTTCAGAAGAGCTAGGTGCAGCTGTCAACCTTAAGATGGGTTCCACAAGGTGAAATATCCTCCTTAGTTTACAGTAAATAATCTGATTGTTTACTGTTTCACTGGAGTGCCTGTTCAGTGAGGGCAAGATTGCAAGAGGTGACTGGTAGGTTTATGGACCTGGTTAATGGCCAACTCAAAGTTTGCTTTTTTTAAAAAAAGTGTTCTGCACTCAGAAAATACAAAGCATCTATCCTGTTGAAATTAAATAATAAAAACCAAAACCCTCTTCAGTATTAGACTTTCCAAAATGGCTAATTGATTTGGAAGGTCTAGGCTGAAAACTGGTGAGATTTTAATATGAAGCTTTAACATATGTGAAATGACATGCAGTTTGTTTTTACCTTTATTAGTTCTATTGTAATGCTTTTCAGAACCTCTTCTTCCTTTCAGATACAATTATTTCTACTGGTAATCAGTTACTTAAACTTTTTTTTTTAAGAGACGTCTTTTACCAACAGTGCTTTATTGAAGAAAATTTCATTTAAAATGTTTCAATTTATCTGCTAAGGTCATATCAATACATAACATAACAACACTTTGACTTAGATTTTCAACTGTTACCACTGATGCTGCCCAAAGTAAAAGTGTTTATAAGCAAAGGGCTGCAAGTAGTGTTATATCTCTGAGAACTGTCCTGTTCAGAATAAAATTCAAAGGACAGTGTCAGCTGGAAAATGTAGTACTTGTAGCATAGCCAGCAGTAACATTAATAACAGTCTCAAATTCATGGCAGCACTTCAAAATGTTATTTAAGTAAGAGAGGTTTAACACCATTTTTAAATAATTGCTTTAAACCTGTGAAAGCTAAAAATCAAAAGTAAATTTTCTGCTATTCAATTGGTGTTTTTTTATTCTTGAGATTTGTTGCATTGTGACGGCAAAAACCAGATCTTAATATAACAGATTGTTTTCTCTTTAACTAGTGTTAGCTTTCAAATGAGTGCAAAGGTTTGCTGTACTGTATAATTGCTGTAGTTTTTTCTGGCTTTTTACAGGAGCAATTGCATGTGTGTTTTCGTTGACAATGAATGTTTAGCTCATATTGACAACTTGTAAATGAGAAAATGGAGTCATAGCCAGTACAGATGGGAGATGTTAGCTTTCTTTTTTTTTTGTCTTTTACAGACTTGGGTCGCATGTATAACCTTGTATCTAGAATCCAGGATGGCCTTGGAGAGCTGAAAAAACTTCTGGAAACCCACATTCATAATCAGGGTCTAGCTGCAATTGAGAAATGTGGAGAAGCTGCACTAAATGTAAGTATCCCATCAAAACAAGTCTGTGTGTGGTTGCTGCCACTTTTGCGTTAGAGGACACTGAATACTTCCTGGTAAAATTTCCAGTTTGCTTATTTTCCCTCTCACTAACTTAATTTGTGAGGACTAGGCAATTCTCAAATGGTGATAGTAGGCTTAAAGCAACACATCACTCTGTTACCTCGCTTTGAGTTTTGGGGGTCTTTGGAGTGGTTTTTTGTGTTCATTTGGTTTGGGGGTTTGTGAGGGGGTTTGGTTTGATTTTGAGGGGGAGGGTGAGTTTCCGTCAAAGTTTTTGCTCTCTGCCAGGATGTGATGCTGCTTGGAAAACTGACTGTGCAAATACAACACCCAACACTTAAAAAACCAATACACCTGAAAGTCCTTTCTTACAAGAAGCATTATCTCCAGTTGACTGTATTTTATTTCATCATCTTAAGGAATTCTGACTTGGATGGGACTATCTAGAGCAAGTTTGTGTTGGTTTGAGTTTTTTGATAATGTCTTTATTCTGTTTGGAAAAGTATGAGAAATAGAAGAAGAAGGAGGAACTGAAATGGTTGGAAAGGTCACAATATAGGGAGGAGGTCAGGTCTTTGAAAACACTGCTTTTTCGATTTTTATCCCATAATTGTAACTTTAAACTTAGTTTTGTATTGAGTAGGGTTACATCTTGGCAACGTGAAGCTTTTAAATCCTTTGCTGACCTTCTTCTCTATAGACAACATGATGTTTTCCAGGGGAGAAAAGAGAATGAAACACTGCACAAAGCAAGATCAAGATAGCATATAGATTCTGGTAAATTTTATTTAAAGTGGAATTCAAGAAGCACTTGGATATTGCTGTCAGTGATGATAACTGATGACATCATCAGCATGATTCTCAGGGTGGTCCTGTGCAGGCTCAGGAGTTGGACTTTGATGATCCTTGTAGGTCCTTTCCAACTCAGGATACTCTATGATTCTATGATTAACTTTGACTTTTGGCAAAGTTCATTTTAACCTGTCTTGAGAAATTTTTGAAATAGCTTCATATTAAAGTAGTAATCTGTATTGAAGTGTCTGTTGTTCACTTCTATTGTTTTAAGTGCATAGCTTTTTAGCAGGGTTGATCTTTTATGAATCAGAAAGTAATCATGAAACAAGTTCAGGAGTCTACAGCTTCATTTGCAGACATCACCTTAAATTTTGAAATCAGATCTGCTCCATGCTTGACACATCCCCCTAGTGGTCATCTCTCTTGAGGTTTTTTTCTGTTTAGGCCTTGAAGAATTTACCAGAAAAAAATGAAAGCTCTTTCTCCTGGAATTATTTCGTCTTTCAGAAAGGGGAGGCCCAAAATTTGTATGTATTAGTTCTTTTGACTCCAACCGTTTACAAAATTCTTCCTGCCTCTGACACTTTTCCTTGTTTCCTCATCTTTCTTTTTTGTTCCTTTTCTTATTTCACACTTTTGTTCTTCATTTTCGTAGCAGTATTTTGACTGTTTCCCTTGGGAACCATCTTGCCTTTTCTTCCAGTATCCTTCACACCACTGTATTGCTGTTCATCATTGCCTTGTTAGCACTCTGTCACACTTAGGTAGGATTAATTCTGCCCAACTTCATTTACCTTTACTGTATCTAAATAGATAATTAGCTGAACAAATGCTTCTCAGTTTCTCTGTAGTCAGTGCAGAGAAACAGTCATACCAGCCTGACTCATCTCACCTATTTTAGATTTTTGCTGCAGAAGGAGTTGTGCTCTAGTCTCTATTAACTGTATTAACAAGACTGTTCTTCAGTCAGAACATTTACTGCTTTTTGTGCCTTTGTTTTATTGGGTTTTTTTTAGTCCTTGTAATCAGTACTTTTCTGAATGCCCTTCAAATCCACTTGCCTTCCTTATCTCAGAAGTTCTCAATAATCTCAGTTCTTTATCTCAAGCACAGCATTAGATTGGTGGTCCATGTAGTCTATGCCTGTCTTCAGGGATAACAGGAAATGTTTTTCAGGATCCTCATAACCCTGCCATATTCTACCATTTCTTGCTGACAAGACCTTCTGATCTCCAAACTGAAGACTTCCAGCTTTGTTTAGTCTGTTGTGTGGTAGCTGTCGTGTGTGCCTGATGATTTACTTGCCCATCATTGTCCCTATTCTTCATTGAGATGCAGAGATCACTAACTGCACATAGAACTCAGTCTGAGTGCAATAAACTTGATGTTTATTGGCATTTGGCTGCCCCTGGGTGTTGAGCAGATAATGTTTAAGAACTGCCAATGGCTGAGATCTCTGTACTAAGTTGTACCTATTGGATATACACCAGTTACATTCTTACTACAGAGATATTTCTCTATAGCAGCTGCCATTTTATGATTGTCCAACTCTCTCAGGTGTGACTTGAAATAAGTTTAAGTCTTTGAAAAAGTTTGCTGTGGTTGAGTAAATATTTTGTTGTCTTTTGTACTGTGTGATGTGTACACTCTGTACTCTGGTTGCTATAAATTAAAACTTGTGCTAACATCAGTCAGTCCTGGACACAGGACCTGAACCAGTCTGGGTACTAATTTATCTTTAAAATATTTCTAGTACTTCACAGGCTTTCTCCACACAAATTTTCTTGGGCCGGTGAATAGCTTGATTTTGGAGGAAGTAGAAAGCAGAAAGTCAACAGGTTGCTAAATCCAGTCTCTCTTTATTGCAGGATCCAAAAATGTATGTACAGACAGTGTTGGATGTCCATAAGAAATACAACGCTTTAGTCATGTCTGCGTTCAACAATGATGCTGGCTTCGTGGCTGCACTAGACAAAGTGAGTGGCAGATGCTGGACTTATTTTTTATTTCCATGCAAAATAAAAAAAATTGTCTCCCAAAATTTCACTGTCTTTTGTGATTTATAGGCTTGTGGTCGATTTATAAATAATAATGCAGTGACAAAAATGGCTCAATCATCCAGTAAATCCCCAGAGCTACTGGCACGATACTGTGACTCTCTACTAAAGAAAAGGTATGTCCTTAAAGACAAATGGTTATTTCATCTTGTTTTAAAATGTTTTAGCCTGTTAAGTTTTATACTGTCTTCAGAAACAAAACTTCACTTTGCAAGAACTTAATTGTACCAAATTCTGGATACAAAAATTTCAGTACGACCATTCCTGAAGTTTATATTGTTTACTTTTCTTTTTAAGGAAAAGTGGAGGAGAGAAGCAAACCTTTCTTGCCTTATAGGAATCTTAAGTTTTGGTTTTTCAGGAAAATGGAAGGAGGGGTTTTAGGTGGGATTTTTTACACTGAAAAATTGAAATGGGGTCATATGTTGCAAAGAGATGCACATTCCCTTTTTCCATTAAAGCTGTTGCTTTCCTCCTGTTGTTTTTCTATACCTTCTTAGATGCAGGCAGAAATTGAGGAGGAGAAAAACTGCTTTCTTACCTCTCATGGTTCATATTTTAATTCAGGTATTTGGCTTTAAATGATTCAGCAGCTCATATACTGAGTTAGTATCAGCTGAATTCATACTGTATTGGTGTCAGTTTTGTCCCTGGCAACACTTCTAATTGTTTTGGGGGAGGAAAAAATGCCACCACCAAACAACCCAAAAATGGGAGAACTTTTCCCTTTGCCATCCCCTCCTTCCTTCAGCAAAGGATTTTCTCCTTTACAAATACTGATTGTGTGCAGGGTAGGTTTGGGGTTTGCCTAGTGGATAAGCATGAGGTGTAGCAAGACAATGTGGTGTCACTTGAGCTTTCACCCCATCAAGTCCGAGCTCTGTGAGCTGGTTTCTTCTCATTGTACTATCTAAGATAAGAAATAAAGATAGCATTTAGCAGCAGAAGAGAGAGGTCCATGTTTAAATCCTGAGAAGTACCAGGCTACCAAGAAGTCTCAAGCAAGTCATAGTCCAGGACTTCAACCTGTGACAGTTGAGAACTTCAAAATTGCTGACAGGTGGAGCAGTGATGTGTTCACTTCATTACATTGTCTCCTCTTTAAAGAGCCTTTGATCCCAGAACTACTCCAATCTGCATTCCTTTGTTTCTGAAGTTTCCATATAAACCCATGTGTTGGTTTAATTTTGCTGGTTTGGGACTCATTAAAAATGCACTTCTTTAATTGCAGCTCAAAGAATCCAGAAGAAGCAGAATTGGAAGATACACTCAATCAAGTGGTAAGATGTCTATAAATACAGTTCTCTTCTGTGTAAGCTTTGGCAAGTTAATAATATTAGATTGTCACACAAGGCAGATAAGAGAAAAAAATTATTTTTGCATATTTGATTTCATTGCTTAGTATTTCAGCTTTTCAGTAATTATCTTAATCTCTGTGTGGCTTTTTAAAAATTATTTTGTTTATTAAAATCCCCTTTACAACAGACTTAAAGGGGCTATATTGAAGCTATGCTTTTACTTAATCTATATATACATGCAAAATATATATAATTTCTACAACATCTTTTTGTATCATTATATATCCACATATACGTAACATGCTATACATGTGGAATATACAGTTCTTGTTTTAAAATAGTATCCATATTTAAAGCAAACACACACCACCAGTGCCTCCACCCTCCCCCAAAAAAGCCAAACAAAACCCCTAATCTTAAAAATTTAGGTGCAAATGAAGTAGCTCCCGCTACAGCTTTTTCAAGACAAATGTTTAAATATTTTTTCCTTACAAATTATCTTGGCTTTTCCAGATGGTTGTCTTCAAGTACATTGAGGATAAAGATGTTTTTCAAAAATTCTATGCTAAAATGCTGGCAAAGAGACTTGTGCATCAGAACAGTGCTAGTGATGATGCTGAGGCAAGCATGATCTCCAAACTAAAAGTGAGTATTCCATGACTGCACCATGATCTACGGCCTTGCAGGTCTTCAGACTGTTTTGGAAAGTATTGATGTATGTCCTTTCATTATTTTATTTTATGCACAGAAAAATACACAACCTCGGTCTTTTTTTCTGTGTTTTTTTTTAATCATAGGAACGTCTAGTGCATGTCTGTCTGATGGAGCTAAGCTTAATTATTCTTAACCAAATGAATGACATGGATTTAATTATTCAAGGGAATGACTACTGGAAAGTTGCTTACTTTCATTAACCCATATTTATGCAGAGTTAAGCAAAATACAATCTACTCCCCTTTGAGTAGTCTGTTTCATTGTGTTTTGCTTAATTTTTAAACCAAATTTTCTTCAATTTTCAATGACAGTTAAAGCTCATATTCTGGGTGGCGGGGGGGTGGGGTTGACACTTTGAGTAAGGGAAATACGGAACTTTGTACATCTTCTGTTAAGAAAATAAGCTCCAACACTTTTCTTTATCCAATGTCAAAAATGTGCCTTGCTGATGTATCTGTGCTTCTAAATTACAGCAAGCTTGTGGTTTTGAGTATACCTCCAAGCTGCAGCGGATGTTCCAAGATATTGGTGTAAGCAAGGATTTGAATGAGCAATTTAAAAAGCATCTGACCAATTCAGAACCATTAGATTGTAAGTAATAAGTTTACCTAAGTTACTGTTGCATAGTTTAGCTTCCTCTTATTTCTGCAGAACTAAAAGTGTGAGGGAAATATTTGACTTACTCATGCTGCCACAAATTAGAGTTAGTGTTCCTCTGACCAAGATAGCTGGGATGTTTAAATTAGTCTTCTAGGTCTGTTCTTTGTCTTCTAGTAGCACTTTGTATCTTTTGTGAATTTCGCAGCTCATGTTTAGGTATATAACTAAATTAAATTGAATAGTCTTTTTTTTTCTTTTTTTTTTCCCTTTAATTTTTGTTTGGAGAGACATTTTTCTTTAAACAGTTTTGATTTTGAACACAATGTGGCCTAAGTTCACACTTATGTGAAAGTACTAAGGAAAAATGTGTTGTGTTCCAAATTGTTAGATGTCCTTATTGCCTTTTTAAATTTTTTTTTTAATTAAAGCACGTTGAACCAAATTCTGTCAAGAATTGGTAATTATTTCTTGGATTACAATTAGACTTGTATATTGTCAGGCTTAAATTTTACTTAGTTTGCCTATTATTCATACTTGACTTGACCAAAATGCCTTACAAGTGTAGGTGTGAAAGATCTGTTCTTGCAATTGTATACTGTGACGTGATGATGAACACTTAAAAATTTCACACTTGTGTGTTAAAAGAGAAATCCATTGTGGGGATAGAAACAGGGTAATAACTTCTCCAAAGGAGAGAAGACTGAGTGCCTGTAACAGTAAATCTAAAGCTCTCAAACTGCAGTGACATCTCTCATGAGTAGCTTTGATTTATGGTCTGACAAAAATAAAATAGTACTTAATGATTTTTTACCATGTTAGTTTGACCACAAGGCAAGAACCATTTCTGTGTTAGAACTGGGACTGTGTTTAAGAGGGCATTAGGAGAAGGTGGGATAATGCAGCTCATCCTCTTCACCTCTCTTTCAGTGGATTTCAGCATCCAAGTGCTGAGTTCTGGATCGTGGCCGTTCCAGCAGTCCTGCACATTTGCTCTGCCATCTGAGGTGAGGCACTTGCACTTGGTTCATCTGAACATGGAATGATCATGAGAGAAATTTGTCTCCTTCTGTTCTGTTGTGTATCAGAGTGGAACAAGATAATTGAATAAGGTGGTATGAGGGAACTGTGTGAAATCTGTGTTTTTATATCTTTCCGATGAAAAGTCCCTGGTTAATTAATCTTTCTTCAAAATATTCAACAGCAAGTAAAGCAAATCTTTGTTAGTGCATCTTTCTGGGTATACTTAATTTAAGAAACGTTTTCCTACCATTACTTCAGCTTTGCCCAGTAAAACCTTTGGATATTATAATCATTAGTTTTCTGCTGAGTGCTTATCCAGAAGAGACAAGTCATGAATGCTTAACATGAGAAATAAGTTTAGTGCTTTTACCTGGAGGATGAAGGTGGTTAAAATAAATCACTTTTCTAGCCTTGCTTAATGTATCCTAAAAGGAAAAATGAACCTTAAATGCTTGTTTACATTTATACTGTTAATGATACTTTACAGGGGAAACTCTGTTACAGAGGAGAATTTTCATCCAGTCTGCCATAGTTGCATACTTTGAGATTCTGTGTTATTCAGACAACATAGTGGTTGAGGGTGATCAGATTTGATGATCCTCTTTTGCTTCCATAGCATGTCCTAGTAATGGTAAATGAAGGTAAATAATATTATTTATTTATTTATTATTGATGTTTTTATACAGTTAGAACGGAGCTATCAGAGATTTACTGCATTTTATGCCAGTCGTCATAGTGGAAGAAAATTAACATGGTTGTATCAGCTGTCCAAAGGGGAATTGGTTACCAACTGTTTCAAAAACAGATACACATTACAGGTAAGGACAGGTCATGCCAATAGAAACACTTGGTGGTGGTTCTATTCAGAGGACTGGATGCAGCTGGTAGAACCTTTATTGAATGTTTATTTTATTTACTGCACTGATACTAAAGATTTGTGTTTAAAAGAAAATTGACTTACAAAATGGAACACATGGCCTGTGGTTTAAACAGGTATTGAACTGCATTTTGTGAGACAACTACAGCCTCTTTGCCTAGGATCTCATGCTGCTTATACTTTCCTGTCTGCTTTCTCTCAGAAAGTAGATGGAATGGGGAGTTCACAATAGTGAGGAGATACAAGATAATGTCAGACTTTGACCTTGTCATCAACATATGTTAACCCTGTGGTGATAAACATGGATAAGCCACTGATAACTGCTTTGTTTATAAATTTGGTTTCATTTTTATGCTGGAGTTTGGGAGGGTTGTGAGGATAAGTTCAGTAGTCAGTGTTGGGTTTAATGAAGATTAAATGGGTAAGTGTCAGAGTGACAGAGGAAAACAATTTAAAACTATATGAGCAAGTAGAAGGACAGTGTTTTGATACTATAACAGATTTGATGAAGTGTCTGCAGCAAGCTAAATGATGCTAATCCTGGGGTTTATGTTTAGATAGTGCTGAAAGGGGGAGTTCTGGTTGTATAAGCAGCATCAGATTTTTTTTAGTAGCACCAGTTGGGTATTCTCTGTTGTCCAAATATTCCAGTGTATGTGTTTAACTAGTGAATTTCAGGCTGTTCAAATTCAGAAAGTTTTTGTTCATTCTCATTTTTTGATTTCCCCCCTCTCCCCTCTGTTCTCTGTTTTTGGATCTGTCAGGCATCCACATTCCAGATGGCAATATTACTGCAGTACAACACAGAAGATGCCTATACTGTGCAGCAGCTGACAGACAGTACTCAAATAAAAATGGTAGTGACTTTGCACATTTTACCACACTCTTGTGAGCAAGCGTTTTTGTCTTCAGGGCTCTTCCTGCTATCATAAAAAATTTGGATTATACATGCTTGGAGCCAGAATGTTTCTGTCCCGAAGGAGATGTGCTCTATTCTTGATCAATTCACTTTCCTGGTTTACTTTTCTGTAATCATAACTTCTGGTCTTCTGATGAATCTTAGTGCATGTACATTCCTGTTCATAAGTGGAGTGAATTGTCTAGCTTCCTGCTGAGGTCTGGTTGGAAGTTTTCAGTGTTTCAATGCTTACATTTTAATGTTAAAAGACAACAGTCTAGCAACAACAGCATTTCCTCTAAATGATTGATTCATGCAGCTGTCATTCTTTCATATCTCAAGGCTTTTTTACATGAACAGAGTAAATCTGCAGTTCATTGGCTAACTCTCTTCTGTGGAAAAGGTTCCCTCCTTTTCTTTCCAAGCAGACTTTATGGCCCACATTTTGGCATTTATTTGGCCTTTAGTAGTAAGTTTGAATCAAGTGTGCCATGACTTCTGGAAAGTTAGGTGTTCCTGTTCAGTAGGATCTTTACTTCTAGAAATGCATATCTAGAAAGTTTTGTTGCTGATGGTTTACAGCAAACCCAGAAGTCTTAGGGGGTTGCCATTTATTATAGATATTTGTTTGCAGAGATACATATTTTTGTATGTAAAATAAATAGTTGGCCCAAATTATACAGTGGAAAACTACCTGGATCCTAGAAGATTTCCACTGCGGTAAAATAGCAGCTTTGCAGGCCTGCACAGAATATTGCCAGTAGCCTTCTGGGTGACCAACCAGCAACAGCAACCAGAAGAGATTCCTGTTAAAACAAAAAGATGTTAATCAGAAAGCAGAGAGGGCTTGCTTTCTGAAGTTAAAACTTGCTGTGGTATATGTATTTGCATGTTTTGGGAAAAATTATTTCTTGGGCATATAAATCTGCTTGCAGAATAATTCCTAAAGCAGCAACTGGAAAGATCTCTTGTTTGGAATTAGTCTTTCTTAAGAATTTTATGTTATTTGACCGACCACAAGGGGGATATGTTATAACACCCAAAAAGGACATTAAGCTTTATTTCTGTGAACTATGTTTTTACTGCTTTTTTCCCCCCTCATTTTGCAGTGTTCTGCACTCATTAGTTCTTAGTCTAAATATGTGCATTCTTGTTCGAGTTTTTAAGTTCGACAAAGGTGCCGTCTTTCTGTGCTGATAATATTTTCTGTAATTTTGTAGGATATCTTGGCACAAGTTCTACAGATACTGTTGAAATCAAAATTGCTTGTAAGTACTCTTGCTTTCTTATGATCTGCTTAACATACAGTGAAATATGTTAAAGACTATTTATTTATTTGTTTGTTTATTTATTTCTTGCAGGTTTTGGAAGATGAAAATGCAAATGTTGATGAAGTGGAGTTAAAACCAGATACTTTAATAAAACTGTATCTTGGTTACAAAAAGTAAGGAAAAACTTGAGCAGTACAACTTACATATATAGTGGGTAACATCCTCCTCTGCTTTCAAAATCTGGGTGAAACCTAATATACTTGGGATGAAAGCTTCAGGGTTCAAGTGCCAATTCAAATGTAGATCCAATGTGTACAGCATTAAGGGAGAGGGTTGGCGAGTGGGGGGGGCATGGGTATGATTTCAGCTCTTTGACTCTGACTTTGTCATAAAGTCTGTCAAGGCCTGACATATTTTCATTTGTCCTTTTTGTTCCTCGATTCTTGTGTAATTCTTGAATAATTGATTCAAGTGCTGCTGTTCACCAAGGCGTGTGACTCACACGCACTTGGCAAAATCCATGATATTTTATAAGGTTACAGTAGTGTCCAGTGACCAGCAAAGGTCAAAGGCATAAATGTTAATCCTCATCCACTACTGCTAACACAATTTTATAACCAGAGTATACGGTGATTTGAAGACTTGATAAACAAAATTTTCAGTAGGTTTTATTACTTACTTTAAACAGTTGTGTATTTTAAGCTGTTTACAGCACTGTGGTACTTTTTATCATGCTTACCAGAGCATAGATATAAACACACATAAATTCAGTGAGGAGTTGAGTACTTCCTGAAGATAAGATCTCAAGGGAAAGAAACATTTTAAAGCCTTTCCTTGTACCTCCCTCTTTATCTGCTTTCTATCACCCTTTACCAATAATTAAAGGATTGAGAATTCATGGTCAGTTACATTAATGCAGTGATGGAAACAGCTCAGTGTTGCTTCATTCTGCAGCTGCTGGTTCCCAATTTATGATGGAGATCACTGTGCTAAATAGGTAACAGATTCTCTCCCCAGTGCAGCCAACAGGCTGAGCAGAGCCCTGGTGCTCCCTGGTGCTCTGATGGCTGAGGTTTGCTCCCCACTTGTGACACAGGACCTTGTCTTGAGAGTGGCCACGTGTGATAGTGGGCTCACCTCAGCACAGCCATCAGTGTCAGGGAGCGTGTGAAAAAAAGGCAGAACTCAATTCTACGGAACAAACAGGTCTCTCCGTGTCATAGTCAGAACCCAGTCTGTAAATCAGAAAGATGATTCTGTTTCCATTGACTTCCTTTGTCCCCTTCATTGACTCCAAGCTTCTTACTACACATAGAAATGCTTTGGATACAGTGTAACTGCACAGTGCTAGTTAGACCTCACAGATCACTACTGGATACAGTAAGTCATGAAATACACAGACACCCACCAGAAAGACATTTTGTTTCTTTGGTTGGTTGTGGGCATTCTTTAAATTTTTTTAAACTTGAATAAGAGTGTCTAAAGTTTTCAGAAGAGCCAAAGTCCTCTTTTGTTGTAAAGTAATTATGGTGGCGTGGCTTTTATTTTAGAGTTGGGTTTTGTTTGGAGTTTTTTCTGTGTTTCTGTGGTTTTTAAACAGGCTAATTATTTATTAACTTTTGCTTTTCTTTACAGCAAAAAATTAAGGGTAAACATCAATGTGCCAATGAAGACTGAACAGAAGCAGGAGCAAGAAACTACACACAAAAATATAGAGGAAGATAGGAAACTACTGATTCAGGTGAGTTTTATTGGAGAATGCTGCCAAGAACTGAGAATCACAACTTTGTAATCTTTTAATGAAGCTTACTGTAGGGTTTTCTTAATTTTTATTAGAAGACAATATGCCACTGCAGTGCACTGCGTTGGAGTTCAAAAAGTGTGTTTGAAGTGTTCTTAAAGGTGATTGGAGTCTGTAGTAGAAACTGGTGAAAGGCATTTCTACAGATAAGATGTGTTCTTCACATTTGTTCTAACCTGATGTTGAGTGTTTGGGTTCCATGGATGCACACATTTACCAGACGTTGTCCTGGGTGAAAACTGAATAATAAAAAAGGTAGTAATACCCAGGTAGTATGAAATTACCAGTGGTTTTATATCAGTTCATTTGGAATCCACTTGAGAGGCAGGGGAAGGAAATACAGATGTACCACTGAGTATCACAGTAAGGTTAAACATATAAAGAAGGCTTTTTGTTACACAAGTAGTTTTGTGTGGCTCTCAGTACCAGTTGGTGGTGTTGTTATGACTGACTGGCTGTAAGCACAGTTCTAAAAATTCATGTGTCAAAACCACTTTTGATCACTGTGTGCTGTGTAGAGTCTGAGTTCTTGAAGTCTGTGTGAGTAGCTGACACACTCGTGGGCAAGCTTCTCCCCGTCTGGTGTTGGAGTTGGTTGTGGTGGTGCTTCTGCACAAGCAGACATGATCTGGGGGAGTTAAATGGCTTTATGGAGAGGGACAAGTAGTTTGCTCCTAAGTACACCTTCCTGACTTTGCTGTGCAGGCTGCTATTGTGAGAATCATGAAAATGAGGAAGGTTCTAAAACACCAGCAACTGCTTGGAGAAGTACTAACACAGCTGTCCTCAAGGTTCAAGCCACGAGTTCCTGTAATTAAGGTATGTGAGAATCACATCTCTGAACCTGGATTCCAGGAGGCGAGGAGGATACATATACAGACAAAACACATGCTTCTGAATTAAAGGAAAGTTAAGGCGATGAGATGGGATGGGTAAGGACAGATTTTCTGAGTTGCAAGTAGGAAATATTTTAACCAGAAATACTGCATTTCTCTTAGGGTAATATCCATGTTTTGCATTGTTGGCTGTGGTGGTAAAATAGTAGCAGGATAGCATCTTCTCACATCAATGTCAGCGTACTATAGCCCTTGATCCAGCCTTACCTTTTGTTCCTGCTCTCCCAGTTGTGGGAGTACAGCCAGCCTTGGGGTTGGCTCAATAAAACAGCTTCCTGCTTTCTTTTACAATAAAAATGTTGGGGAGGGGGGCATTGTATTTAATTATTTACTCATACTGATTATATTAATCATTCGTGTATGTATATTAATTTCTTCATCAGTTTGTTTACATGAGCTCACCAGCGGTTTTTTCATCCACAACCAAGGGGTAGGTGGGGCAAAGAGGCATTGAGAGCAGTTGCATAAACTGGCACCAGTGCCAGGCAGTGACACGGGCAGCTCCTCACAGCAGCTGCTGTCTTTAGTGACCTTACATAAGGTCTCTGCATCTTGGTGTAATTCTTTACTTGCTGTCTTGCTATGAAGTTGCTGAGCATACTGATGATCTCCCAGTCACGCCCCTGGAATGGCATGCAGTTAAGTGTAATTCAGTTTAGTGGATTAGCAAAGCCCTCTGCTTGGATGTGGTCAGAAAGAGAGTGAACTGCCATGGTTTGTGTCCTTTGCCTACTCCTGTCCTCTGCTTGGCAGGGAACGCCCTCAGGGTCCAAATCAAAGTTTACAGCAACCCCAGAGGGGGCTTTTCTGATGTCCCACCACTTACCTCTGTTCCTCCCGCAGAAATGCATCGACATCCTCATTGAGAAGGAGTACTTGGAACGTGTAGATGGTGAGAAGGACACCTACAGTTACTTGGCTTAACATTTTTATTAGCAATTACCTGACTGTGTGACACTCGGCAAGTAGGTATGTGATGGAAAGAATGAAAGCGACAGAACTTCATAGCAGCCGCCCTGCTGCCATTTGGACCTCCCTTTTTAATGACTGAGACCAGGACTCCATCAGCCAGTCTCAGATTTACATCAGAACTGCTCAGGATTGATACATTTCAAGTATGTAAATATGGACACCAATGCCATTTAACCTAATTTAAGAACAGAAAGGAATCAGACCCTTCTCATTTAAGGGTTGCATGCTACTGCATTTAAATCAATACATTGGCTATATGATAAACAGCTGCCATCACAGGCAGCACTTATACATGTTGGCAGCACTTGGAGAGCGAGTCTGAATGGACCCATGTGTAATCTGCTATGAAAAACCATTTGTATAGTGTGTTTCATTTTTTAATGTGTGATAAATAATAAAAAAAATTTAAAAGATTTCTGTACAAGTTGCATTTGATTTTATTGTTTTAAGTTTCATGACTTATCTTTCTAAATGTAAATAAAAGGTATAATGGTTATGAAAGCTATTAGAAATTCGTTTTGCTTTTCCTCCCCATTTTCTGGTGCTGTAAGAACATTTTGTTCTCTGAAGAAATTGTCATCTATCATTACCTGTGCATGTTACTTCTTTTTGAAGAGGAAATGCTGGCACTTTGGAAATAAATGAAATTTGTGATGATTTCACAAGACATGCAGAACAGAAAATACTCAGAATATATCTGGCAGTGCTTGGTCATCTAAAATTGGAGCTGGTTTTAATATTGCTCATTGTGCTATAAAATGCATCACACTTGCATAAATGCTGCCTGGAATAAAGGAGGTTTAGGCTGCCCATTTCTTTGATTAGGAACACGCTCAATTTTCTGTTATAAAGATTAATTCCCATTAAATGCAACCTGTGATGGGAATTAAAGTATTTTTGAGTGTTACAACACATACCTTGATTGACCAGGCCTCATTCCATTCTTCTCACATTTTATGAAATGAGTATTGGCTTACCCCATGCTACAAGCAAAATGTTCCCATCCTCACAGGTCTCATTTTTGGTAATTTATATTTTCTAATCTTGATGGTGGAAAGAACCTAACTTCTGTAGCCATTTTACCCTTTAGAATTTGTGATTTGTTCAGTGTTTCTTCTGGCAGGAAGGGAGCCAGGTTTGGTGTTGCTACTGTTTTCCTCTTGAGGGAAACTAATGATTACAGTTGACCTCTGGGTTTAAAAAAAAATTATGGAGCAGTATGAGATGTGATCCAAACTGATTTGGAAAAAGGGAGGGGTGTCGTCTGCACTTGAGATTTTGTATGTTTGCTATTTCTGTTCTGAATGAGCTAAAGACTGCCATTAGGGGCCATAGAAGTATCTTGCTCCTCAGTTTAAAAATTGCTTCTGGAAATTTAGAAGAGTGGACCTTGTGATGCCTCTTATTTTTTTTAAGATGCTGTTTTGTTTTTGTAAACCCTTCTTGCAGAAAGTTCAGGGCTAATAGATTTTTGTAGCAGGATATGGTGTTATTATGACAAAGAAACAGCCTGAATTCCTTTCTTAGTTGGAAGGCCAGAAATCACCTGCTCTGAGCAGCCTTTCAAACCCTTGGGCTGGTTAAAGCAGTGCCTTATATACTGTGCATTCAGCTTCAGATCAGGAGCCGTGATCTACCCAAGCAGGGAGAAAATCAGGTTTTTACTTTAGGACTGTTCTTTTCCTCATGAACTCTGAGTTCTTACTGGGGCCACCATGAAGCCAGAGGGGATGTGGCAGCTGCCTGCTGTACATGGAGTGTGGAAGCATGAAGAGCTGAACTGGGCCCCAGGCTTGGAGCCCTCTCAGTGCAGAAGTAAATGGTCACCAGGGACAGGATTTCTTGGAATCACTTTGGCAATAATGCCACCCTCTGCCTGCCCTCCCACTCCAACTGATCTGACCAGAGCATTGTGTTCTACCTCACAGGAGGCTGCAGAGTTCACAATCCACTGGCAAATAAGAAATAAATATGGTAGCCCTGTACAAAACCCAAAGAGACATCTAGCTGCAGTCTAAATGATTCTGGATAAAAAATATACATTTCTGTATATACAAATACTATACATTTCTCTTCTGCATCTCTTGGTTTTTTAATATATGTGTAATTACTGTTGTATTCATCATTCCCTTTGGTGCTTCAGAGATGCCACAGTGAGGGCATCTTCTACCACAGCTTTGTCTTGAAAGTAGTGTTTGTCACAGAAATCACAGCTACTCTAGCAATTGTAGGAGTTTCTGGGCTGCAGCCTTTACTCCAGAGAACATGGATGCAGCAGCATGCCAAGGGAGCAGAGAGACTGCAAGACCACACCTGTCTCACTTAGGCACTGCAGCACCACAATCACCTCACATCTCCTGCCCTGTTTGCATCTTCACACTGATCATAAATGTGACCCAAAGTAACAGAAGGAGACAAGTATGGAGCTGCCTTTGCCCAGAAGTTACAAGTTAAATTCACATGGCTTCCTCAACAGGCTGACACAAAATTCCAACTCAGTTCCAGTAAAAATGAAGAAGTTCAAGTATCCTTTATTCAAGGTTGAAAAATGTACCACACCACATTATTGCGAAAGTTCATAGGTACAAAACACTTTGCAGCTGGTGAGAAGGCAATAAAAAGTTGGTTTTTTTAAAATTTGTTACTATAAATTACTGTTACAGTACTTTGCAAATACAGAATTTCAAATTGCATCATTTTTATTTTTCTAAAATTGCCCACAGTACTAGAAATTCCTGAAGATAAGGCAGCTGTTTGTTTAAAAGAAGAGGTAGCTGGTGTCAAGGGATTTCCATTTCTCTTTCAATGCCCACATACTTAAGGGCATCAGCTTGGCTATATCTGAAATTAAAAAAAGACCAAAATCACAAATAAAAAACCAGTATCACAGAACATTTCAGCTTCATTGTTCTGACAACAGCACCATGGCCTGGAATGCTCTCAGATTTCCTTACCAGCTGGGGCATTTCCTCCTTGTGTGAATTTGCAGGTGTGTTAACACTGCTAACCACTCAAGGAACTACTTTTAGAGGTTTTTGATCAAAAGGACACAAACCACTAAAATTCCATACTTCTTCACCTTGAACCTCCCAGTCCTGAAGTTAATTTTCACTACTGGAAAGCAACTGCATTTCTCAAGGCTGATCTGCACGGTGTTGCCACTGGACAGCTTAGTTTTCATCAAGTGAGATGATTGTAGAGGAAAGTAAGGACACATTCTTAGCAAGCCCTTCTCTGTAGTAATTCTGAAATTTCATTCTCTGAAATTCTTGCCTATTTCTGAATGGTGGGGGAGCTAACCCATACTGGTACCAAGGGAACCCTACCACACAAAGTCTGTCCCCATTTGTCACTACACTCTGCTCTATATAAGCTGCTGTTCAAGGTTTGCAGGCTCTTAAACAGCTGCTTTGCTCAGATCAGTCTTGCTCTGGCATCTGGCTTAATAAAACCAATGTCGGCAGTGCTGCTTCTCAGCTGCTGAGACCTGAGGTAGCAAGGACCAGGCAGGCACAGTAATTAACTATGAGCTGGGCAGAGATACTGAAAGGTAATCCCACCTGTGAAATCCATCTACCCACCTGTAGTCAAAGAACAGTTCTTCACCAGTCTGAATGGCTCTTTTAGCAAATATTCCTATCCTGTGATCACCATTAACCATCATAACTGTTTTAGAAGAAATTAAGTATATTAGTATAAATATCGATAAAATGCATGCTAAAGTATCTCAGTATTTCATACACTGATGAGAAGCAAGTAAGTGTAAAACTTACCTTTTGCATAGCAGTTGGGATTTACTGAATGGTTTGCAAATCTAATTTTGTTGCCCTTGCGTGTTGCATCAACCACAAAATCTAGGGGGGCAGAAAAACAACAAAACCCACAAATGATGGATGGTGCCTACAGACACATTTCTGAGTTTAATACTTGGATCTTAGCAGCTGGAGAAGATAACTGCACAGCTTCCCACATGGAAGAGCTGGCCCATCATCCTACAATGGCTGAACTCTGCTGCTCCCCCCTGTGCTTTCCCTTTACCTCCTGCCACAGTGGCACCACCTTAGCTTCTCATCAAAGCTTCTCTACCTTTATTCCCCAAGGACAAGCTCCATAAATATGCTAACGTCAACACTGACATAAAACAGTGGGTTTTTTCCTCATTTCAAATATATTCTAATATTTTGTGCTTGACACAGTGCAATCCGTATTTTTCTTTTCTAGTGGCAGTAGCCACATACCACATATCTGTATGTGGCTTTGCCCCCCCAACACAATTACCTTCATAACTTACTGCTGATTTAAGTCAGTAAAATTATTTCAGACAATACCTGGCAAGCCTTTGAAATTCTTTTGTCTATTTAATGTCCGCACATATCTTTACTCCATGAAGTTCTGGTCCTCTTGTGTAATAGTAATAGAACTTGTGTAATAAGCTCCATCACTACATCTAGTTGACTAGCATTTAGAGAAAAGAAACCCCAAACACTAGCTATCAATAGGATGAATCCACTGATAGGGAAAGATGTGTGAAACAAACTTCTCATTGTTACCTGCTGTCTGCAGAAGAACAGGGCTGAACAAAATGCTGAGCATACATACTTTACTTTTGCTGCCAAGGGTTGCAACTAATGCATACATACCATTATTCAAGTTAAACAGAAAGCTGCACATGTATTTGTCGTACACTTTTCCTCTTCTGTCTGCCTCATCCTGAGAAATAATCTGAAAGAAACAGTACTTGTAAAGAAGGGAAGCACTCCTCCGTTTTGTAACCATAGCAGCTTAATGTCAAACCCCCCCCTCCCACCAACATTCTGAAAGATGGGAGTATTTTTTATTCTCTGGGATTCACAGTATTCCCAAACAAGGTATTTTTTCCAGCAAGTGTTCTGCACTTACCAAACATCCATGCTTTGCTCTTAGCATAAATAAACTCTTTCAGAGCAGAAGAAAAGCAAGAATTGCTTCTTATCTCAAAATCACGACTGCATACCTGATTCGAGGTATTATTGCTACAGAATATAGCTTAGCGAAAGCACCTACTGACTTTCAGTACTATACTAAATGATTTGCCACCAAATTCCAAGCATGTCTGAACTGAAATTCCATCTAAGAAAAAAATGACATTCCAGCCTCTCCTTCTCCCAAAAAACTATTTCAAAATTTTTATGACATTTCAACTGTGTAGCTCCTGGGGTCTGAGCCTGTGACAGCCACTGCACACTCAGTCAGCCACGTGGCTCTGTCTAAACGTGACACCAGGTTACAGACAATGGCATCCCATGGCTGGTCCCTGTCAATGCATAACTTCAGCAATTAAGCTCATAACCAGTGTTCTCCATCCTTACCTCACCACAGTATTCAGAGATGAATTCATTCTTCTGTACAGGATCTTTGATAAAAATTCCCCAGCCTGCCACATCTGAAGGTGCCAATAGTAAGTGCTGTGGAGCAGAAAAACCAGGAAGTCTAGATAGGCCTGGCTTAGATTTGAGTTCAGTTTTTCCTCCATTTTTGTTTTGTATCACTTAGTGAAATGTATATGCTGGGACTCCAAGAGACCAGACAAATCCAGAGCCTTCTAATGATCCAATACACACTAAAATTACAGCTTGTGGATCAGAAGATGTATGTAAAAGAAAAATTACCAAGTATTTGAAAAGTAGTAAAAATTTTAGTTTAACCTTGGAATGAGGGTGTTACATAAAAACTCGTTTACTAAAGGCTTCAACCTCAAAAGGTCTGCAGACAGGAGCCCACTACTGATTAGCTCAGTAATCAACTGAACTATTTTGTGAGATGTTCCAGAGTAGAAATAAACTTTGGCTTATTGATTTATTGATTTATTTGCCGGAACTGAAGGGGCTTTCAAGATATCCTCAGTAGACTATACAAGTTAATGCCTCAGAATTGACAACTGAAGAAAGAAACAGCTTCTACACTCTGGGATAAACTTCTTTATGCTGATCTGGGGAAAGACTGCTGAGGTATCACTTTAAAACAGCAGCCTATTTGCAATGAAGAAGCAAAGCCTGAATGGGGAAAAGGAGATATTCTGCTGCAGTGCTGCACAGAAAACACTAATTGGTACATTACAAAATGTAGTTAGAGCCTAATAGCAGCACATGAGCAAGCCAACAAGTGACAACTCCCTTCCTTGCTGTTTTGGTTGGTTTGGGTATTTTTTGTTTTCTTTTCCTGTTTGACAGCATGAAGGCAAAGAAATTCCATTCTCTGGCTTGAAAATATAAGAACTCCTCAAAACCCAGGCAATAGATATGCAGCTGTAGGACTCTGGACGTACTTTTTTGGATCCTCTCTGAATGCTGCAGTTCTTGCAAGAAACATTTTTGCTGTCCCAGTGGTCAGCTGCTCCACACGTCAGGCAGAGGTCAGGATCACACTCACGGACAGCCAGGTAACAGGGGCACTGCTTGGTGTTGCATTGTGCTTTACAACGACACCCAGGAAAACGATTTTGGCCTACAAAGGAATGTGTGGAAAAGGAAAAGAGCAAGTATGAAAAAATACAGCAGAAAATTAGGACCGTGCAGATTATAGCATATCAGAATATTGGTAACACAGGCATTGATATCTGCATAGGGTATTCAGAAGTACTGCAGATTCTTTCCTTCCCTGATTTTAATTCCTTTTCCTCAGCTTTAAGTCTGAAGACTGCTTCTGACTTCATGCAATGGCTACTGACAAGGGCCAAATTAAACTGAACATGTGCTCACACTGTTTGACACAATTTGCTGCTCCTGTAACACTGTCTGCAGTAGGAACAGACTGGTAGTACAGAGCTCTAGGGTGGGACAGTGAGAGAAGTTTATAGATAACTTTTTAATGTTTTACTTACATTCTGAGCTGCACTGACAAAACTTCTCACAGAAGTTTTGAGCAATTACACATGGGCATGAGCTATCACAAGGCTGACGTGGGTGATCACATGGCTGATAGTTGTAAACATGATTCGATGACCCATCTGAATAAAAATAGCAACATTTTGTAAAGTTGAAAGTGTGTAAACAAACAATATACTCTTCCCCTCACTCTAAGGCAGAAATTCCGTTTTAGTCATTTAACTAAGAAAGCCCAAACATGAACAAAAAACCCAAACCCACAACCAGTGGGGCTAAAAACCCAAAGACACCAAACCAGAACTGTAACATTAGTGAGGTGTTTTACACCATTGGCTGCCTTCCTAGTGCACCTCATTCTGCCATTGCTCAGCTGCTTTGAGTATTCAGAGCTGAAAGCTGTTTATGTGGAAAACTGAAAAACAAAACTACAATGGTATCATTTCCTTTGTGAACACGTTTTGGAATAGCACTGATATTATTCAGCAAAGTAAATTTGCTTAAATACCCAAAGCAATTTTTAATGTGGAACAACAGTCAACTTTCAAACAGGTAACACTGGCAATGTAATCCCTTTATTATTTTTATTATACCACTGTGCTTTCCCAAGTCAATTTTCCAGTACAGACAATGCTGAAGTCTTCTAGGCAAGCAAGGAACTATGAGGGACAAGTCTAGAGCTTTACCTGTAGAGCAACTAGGAGAATTTGGTGCTATATAAATTATATTTGCTATTAATACTCCTGGGTTTGTTTTGGGTCTGCATGAATTTGTAAATTTGTAAGCAATCATCAACAAAAAAGGAGAGAGACAAACTGCTCAATTATTTATGTTGCTAGAAGTCCCAACCACTCTCAACAATTTTTCAGAGAACTATTTCTGAATTAAGCTGGTTAAAAAAAAAAAAAAAACAAAAAGGCACTTTTTACCACAGCTCCTATCCTTAATACCATTTTTACCTGTGCTTCAATGAGGCCATACTAGAAAAACTGTAAACTCAGCCTGCTTCCCTTTTTATTGAATTATACAGATCTCTTCCAGCTACATAAACCAAGGAGTACCTTTTGTCCCTACAATATGTGTAGTGAGAGTTTACTTTTTTAACTTTTCATTTCCCTATAATTTCTAGCTCCCCATGGAACATATATAATGGCCTAACATTAAAAAACCAAACAACCACCCCACCCCCCCCCCCCCCC
>VZTJ01004963.1:1645222-1688989 GCA_013397795.1 Orthonyx spaldingii
GCCCCCAAAAACCAAAACCAAATAAAGCAATAGTAGAATCTTAGAAGTTCAGGACATAAATTGAATGGAAAGATGCTAACCCTTTTTCAGCTGTATCTTTCTGCAATGAGCAGCCCACAACCTGCAAAAACACAAAACAAACAAGAAGGTTGACAGGAACTCCTCCTGCAGTGGGCTGGGAAAGGCAGCTGCATCTTGCACCCACACTTGACTTAAGTTGGGAATGTTTCTGGAGACATGAGCACCTGCTTAACTGCACACAGGTCAGAGGGGCTGGAGCAGAACCACCCTGTCCCAGTCTCTTGGGCTTGACAAGATCAGAGCTCTGCAGGCTGCTCCCCCCACTCCCCACACCACTCCTCTAGTCCCAGGATTGAGCAAACCCCACCCAGCCCAGGCTAGAGGTGCTTAAATTCAGATGGCCTTGAAGGAAACCCTGCCAAAAGCAAGCTGCTGGAGCTGCTTCTGGCAGGCAGGAGCAGCAGTGAAGGAAGGATACGAAGTTGCAGATCTGGAGGGTCATGCCTAAACAGGGGGATGAAAGTGGGACAGCTGTTTGCTTCACAGGACCTGGCCCCAACACCACTCTGGTTGTCACCTACAGATCACAGCCAGGTCCTACCCCTCACCTGAGGAGCTCCAAGAACTTGACAGGAGACAATGTCTGCCTGACACAGCCACACTGATGGGACCTCAGTGTTCCTTCTGGCTGGACACTTCTCCCCAGTTGCCCTGACTGGTGGTGCTGCACTACGCCTTTTGCCTTCTGCTTCCAAGTTTACACTCCTTTCTCTTATGTCCTTACAGTTTTCCTTCAGTGTCCCCTTTCTCAGGTAGCTCAGCCAAGCAGGGTCTTTGCCAGAAATCGTGTTTTTGTTGTGTGGTGGATTTTATTGAGTTTGTTGTTTTGCTGTGTTTTTTTAAGAATAACATGCTTTCGGTTATCATAACACAACCCACTATACTTGAAAGTTCTTGCAAATTACAATTACTCCTTTATTTTGTATCCATTTCAGATTGCAAGCTCTTTGGCAAGAGAATGTCAGCTATTCCATAAAGTATGTCTGATACAATCAAGCAAAAACACCTGTCTGGACATTTGGCACCAAAAGGAAAACCAGACTTTTTATTTCAGTAGCCTTAAAATTAAGGGAGAAATCAGTTGTTTTATTTTTTCTTCAATTCTACGCATTTTAGTTACCACTTGTATTTCGGTGAACACACATAACAAAAAAATTAGATTAAGAATTTTCAAAGTTTATACTTCTTGGACTTCCTTAGTATATCATATAACAACATGAAGACAATATGGGAGAAGCCTCATTCCCTGGCCAAATAATACATTGCCAGCTGCAGTGAGCAACCTCACTTTCTCTGCAGATTTACGGAGCAGCCCAAACACTCATGAACACAGGTACTAAAAAATCCCCAGCACAGAACACCTGGAAAGCTATTCTGCCTTTCAGTGACTGCAACACTCCTCAGAAGTCTGCACTCTGAAAAAATATCTCCCACTGTAACTACTTAAATAGGACTGTTTAGCTGCTACTTCTTTTGTAAAAGTATAGCAGCTTCTGCTTCAACCAAATGGTGTGCTTTGCCCTCCAACAGCTTCAGATAAATAAGATTCTCTATCAAATTGCTCTTTTAAAGCTTTACTGTGAGATTTAACTCAGCAACCAACTTTCTTACAAGCACTGAAAGAGCCCATACAAGTTAGAAACCCACTAAGGCAGATTTGTCCAAGTAACTAAGACTGAGTGGAAGGAAAAAGCCAAGCATCACAGAGTACTGTAATAAATAGCTGACATTCCTATTAAGAGTGATTCACTCTAGAAGAAAAACCTACCAACATGTATTTATGAATTATCAGGCATTGACTCTGCAAGAAGACAGTTCCCATATTCCTGAAAGGAGTGCAGTTTTGACTTAAATTACTCTAATGCACATCAAACTACTTTCTTTCTTGTCTGCCTGGTATTTGGAAAATGTAACATACCATATTTTTGAACAGGTCTTTCACAAAAACCTATGTGTCACCCCAAGACAATACGGACCTACTAGCACAACAGACTCTTAAAAGCATTCTGTGGCCAGACTTCTTAAAATACCCTTTGATTAGCAATTAGCAGCTTTACTTCTTCTCCTAAGGTAAGCGCTATCCTAATACTTTAAATGTACACAAGTGCACATACATATCAACAAAGCATTAATAGTAACAAGTCAAAGCAGAAAGACAACTACAGGTGGCAGTCACAATGGGAAAGGCATCCATCTGCCCCTCTTCTGGAGAGACTGGTGTCAGAGGAGGGAGAGAGGCCAGTGAGAGGGGTCTGGAGACACACCGTGGCAATGAGAATTGAGGAGGATGACACAGGACAACAGGAAGCAGGCTGCCAACACTGACCAACTCGACAGCAGCTTTGACTGGCACAATCACATAGTACATTCACTGCCTTGTAACTTCCAGAAACTGCTGCGAAGCACTGCAAGTTCCCCTGGTTAGTGCACAAAGCTGGAGCCTGACTAAGCACCATACTAAAGGCAGAGACATTTTTCTATCTGCCCTATAATCTGCCATCTCAAACAGAAACAAAAGGCAAGACCTGGTCCCATGCAGCAGGAGGCAGATGCAAGGAAAAGACAAAGTTGAGAAAGCACTCACAACTTGAAGCTTCATTAAAAAAAAGCCAACTGGAAACTCCGTGGCAGGTTTCCAAGCAAGCCAGTGGATTTGTACAGCTGGTTGCTGATATCTGCAGGAGAGCCAGCTTAGAAAACAAGTGTTTCCAGAAGCATCATGACAGAAGCTGTCAAAGATACTTCTCTCCTAAAAACCTACTAGACTTGGCCAGTGGTTTTAGGCAGCAGCAGTGCCAGCCAACCCAGCACTGAAAACTCAGTCTTTGGAAGAAGCTACTCCAGCACTTCTTGCCCTGCACAGGGATACTCTGCTATCAGAAAGAGAACTGAAAACTCAAAATACATGCCAATTATGTCAAATATGTAGTTGAGTCTTTGCAGTGTGTGGTTTTCTGGCATCACTCAAAGACTTAAGTCTCCTAAATCATCTTATCCACAGCCTCCTCACCACTCCAAGACTCAGCCTTCCAACCAGGCAGCACATAAGAATATCTGTGCCAATATCTCAGCTGCACCTTTTGCCTGATAACAGTGAGACTTTAAATCCCTACAAAAAGGCATCCTGAACTCTTGGCAGAACTACATAAGCTATTCCAACACATGCAGTGAACAGCAGTCCAGCAGAAGGTAGGAACAGGAGAAGGAAAATGAGTAAGTGGGGAGGAAAAAAAAAGAAAATCTTTTCAAATGGAATTTACTAAGTGGCCTCTGAATAGGACATGAGGGAGAAAAGGAAAACCAAAATAATAAAGAAGCAGCTTTACAAGGGCTTAAAACCAGTACTAAAATAGAGGAAGGAGTGCTGATTAGGTAAAGCAAATACAACTCAGCTCCCAGCAATGGAAGAAAAACATACACATGAAAGAATGAACAGTACTGAAGTATACTCTCCCTCCAGCATACACCCATGCTTTTCAGAATTCTTTCTTTGTTCAGATTTTTTATTGGCTTCTATGCAAAGTACTCACTTCTCATCAAGGCAGAGCTTCTCAAAATAACAGGTTAATCTGATACATAGGCCAGGCTCTGACACTTACTGGTTCTCCAAAAAGCAACTATATTAAGAGTCTTCTTCTCCCACTGATCAGCCTTATAACGGCTATCTTAACAAAAATGACACAGGAAGGAGGGAGACAAGATATTGCATTATCCAAGAGGGATGCAGTCTTGCCAGCTACTTGGTCAGTATGCCCATATGGGCACCAAGACGACATGGGAAATAGGCAAAGACTTATAAGAAATTCTGCTCTCAAACCAGGTACAAGAGGCCAGCAAAAGCAGCCTTTTGCTGCTGCTTTTCCCTTTGGTGACGTTGCTTGAGCTCAAAGCCACATGCACACGTGGAAAACCTGCATACAGGTAAGGCCCCTGCAGTGGAAAAGGGCAAAGGGAAAGGAAGGGCCTTCCTGGCTCTAGGACTAGATTTACTCTATGAGTGAGTAAACTCAACTAAAAGAATAAGAAACAGAGAAAGAGTTCCAGATGGTTCTCCCAATTGCTGGTTGTGGGAGATCTTCAGAGTGCTCAGGTTACAGTAGGATGTAGATGGGCTAAACTGCTTTCCTTTTTAAAAATGCTACTGCCCATAGAAGAATGGAGACAGCTTGATTGCCACATATTCTGGGACATGAAATTTATAAAATTATCTCCTTCCTTCAATGAGAGTTTAAAGAACTAAAGGACATTTCAAAACTAAATTGCTACCATGGAAGTTTTTATATTGGCAACTAATAAAAACAAAATAAAGTCAAGAAACCTCATACAATGATGTGTGCTTTTATTTACTTGGGGAAAAAAACAAACCCTAAACTAAAAAAAGTCTGAAAACTCCTCCAAAACAATGTCAGCCTGGTAATCATACAATCCATTTCATCTGCAAAAATGCATTTGAGCCTTGTAGCTCCTCTTTTTAAACAGATGTAGTGGCACCATTTTTATAGCAACTTGTGTGAATCTGACAGCAAGCTAATTCTCAGCTGCATATTCCAAACTTGCACCATGGCTAATAACCTAAATTTAAACAGCCAAGCCCACTAAATGCCCAAACACTTGATAACTGTGCCAAGAGCATTAAAATCAATGGCTTTTGCTGAGAACAAAATCTCTTCCAGATGCTCACTGAATCTTTTCCCAGCTCGCATTGCCTGCCTCTGTGCTACAAAGCAGAAATATTCTACTCCACGTCAACAGGATCTTTGAACCAGTTCAGGAATTTCACTAGGCCTGGAAATAATAAATAGACAAGCTAAGACAGAAGCAAGAAGAATTGATGAGAGAAGACCTGGAAGGACAAACTTGGAGGAAAATAAGGAAAGTTAAAGGGAAAGATAGGAAACTGTATGGAAAAAAGTGTACTTATTGCTTGCTAAAGAAATGTTTTTGCTAATTTTCAGTCAGCTTCTCATCTCCTAAGTTCTTATCTATGGGAATAATCAATGCAGAGTTGCATTTTCCAAACCTCAGAATTCTTAAACAAAAAAGCATTTCACTGACAGACGGGAGCCACCAAGTTCGCAGTTTCAACAGAAATTGTTTCATATGGTCTTTGTGGCTCCAGAAAAGCATAATTTTGTTCTTCACTACAGCTTCACTTCAAATAATAAGTTGTTAACCCAGTTCTTTAGTTGGTATTCTAGGTGCTAATGAAATTGTGGTGCTACAAAGGAATAGTTTCTCCCAAAGAAAAGAAAGGCAATCCTACTAGCCTGCTATATGAGGCTTGCTAGGAACACACTTCATCATAAAAAAAATGAGTTTTAATTTATGAAATACCATATAATCATTACTGAATCCCATTGAAACACTTCTAAATTTAATGTTTATTGCTGTAAAAAATAACTATACCACACTATCTTGAATGTTGCAACAAGCTGCATAGGCTATTTCTAATCTACACAGAGTTTTGACTACTTGCAGCAATACACCTACAAGAATCTGGCTGTTAAAGAGCTTAAAAAGAAAGGAGAGGGAAAAAGAAGAGGAAGGTTATACTTGCCAAGGCAGTAAGGCTTTTGCCTGAAACTAAAACACCATTTTGTTTTATTGCTGTAACTTTTGGTTTTGGAAGCAAAAGAAGAATTGCACAACTTTTCCTCCAAAATACTTTCTGTTCTGATCCCCTGTATCTCCAATTTATTGTTATGCTAAGGGTATTTAGTAACAGATTTACCTGTGTTTCCTTTTCTTCTTTCTGGGAGGAGTATCAACATCTTCAGCAGGGACTGGTGCAATAATACTAGATTCCTTTACTCTAAACTCATACACCTAACAAGAGATACCATAACACATCCACGATAAATCTCTCACTAGTACAAAGTTGCTCATATTCCAAGTTAGTATGATTTCCTCCAACCAACAACTTACAGATTATATCCAGCCATAGTCTCTTTTCAATACATTTAAAGTTGATTATTTTTGTCATTTAAGAACTGATAGTGTAATTTAAACTTCCTGTAAATTTAATTTTAAAACAGTTTTTAAACTATTATGTATTTGTGGTATGAATTCTGGACCATAGCATTCTTGGGAAAACCAAGAAAATTAACTACTTTTCCCTTTTAGTAATCAATACTAGTATTTGTATACTTTAGCTTTAAAAGCAAATCGCTATCACTCTTAGCAAGTAGCTTCCCTTCTTACCTGTCTGCACGTTTTGGTCCCAATCAGTCTGGCAATCGCACAGAAGTTGTCATAGTAGGTGCCAATAAGAACTCTAAACATTGAAGCTTCTGCACCACTCCATTCCACATTCTCTGGAGGCTCAATATTTGGCTTCATCTTTATTGGTGTTTGACACCTAGAATTTGCTTCTGTAATAGATAATCGAGAGTAAGGCTACTTTTCAAAATTTACATTGCCCTTCAAAATGTCAAATCATTAACTGCAGTTAAAAAATATCCCAGGTTTTTTGTTGTTGTTTCCTAGGTGCCAGAAAAAACAGCACTTTTCACATGCCTCTTAGAGAAGCTAACAGTATCTATTCAAATTACATGACTTACACATTAATTGAGACAATATGGACATTTTCTTACAGTTTGATTAAACTCATATTATTACTCTGTCTTTTCACTCAGTTCCATACATTCCAAACACATGTTTTCTAAGATCGCATGGCTCAGCTTGCTTTGGCTTTTTGTTGTGTTTGTTGGGCTGGGTTTTTTTGTTGTTATGGTTTTGTTTCATCCCCTCAAGCACTGCAGCTCATTGAATGAAGCAGCACTGACCAGCCTTACCAGAGGAACTGGATGTTTCATCCTTCTTCTCTTCTTCCTCCTTATCGTTGTTTTCCCCGCCAGTTTCGGTGCCAGCCTCCCGGTCGCTGTCCGTGTCCTTTGACTCCAGGACGTTGATGGTGGGCGTGCTGGGCCTGCTGGTGTTGTTGGGGAGCCTCCCCCTCCGGCGGCCGCCGGGGCGCTTCGGTGGGGTCTTGATGCGCTCAGCGGTCAGGGCAGCTGCAAACTCCTTCGCACCTTCCTGAACACAAAACATCACAATTTGCAGGAAAAGAATCGAGAAGTGCTTTCACTCGTGGTCATGGTTTGTGGGAGAACACCTCCTACCTGCATATTAACTTCCCATTGTTCTACAAAACAACCATGTGCACAGAAACTCCAGTTAAATGCACTCCAACCATGAACACAAATACTTTTGTGCTACCATGATAAAAATCTACGCTTACAAAGTACTCATGTCACTATTTTGGTTCACCTTTTACTTTGGCTGTCAAGTGAAAAATAATTCACTAGTAAATTTCTATTTTCCCAGATGGCAGAAAAAAACCAGAACTGCCCACAGAAAATATCTGTAAAAAACCACAAGAACTCCTCTTGCACTTGGTACTTAAACAATACATGTTCTGTATTTTTTAAATGCAAGCATTGGTAACTTGTTTTCTAATGGAAAGGGGTATGACATTGTGTAGCAAGTTTTCAGATGGGAAAATTGCACTGTTTCTCATACTAAAAAGCTTAGATGAATTATGAGAGAGATTTGAAATTATATTATTAAAGGTTTCACTTCATTAATTTCCATCCTGTTGCTTCTCAAAAGCACAAGTTCTGGATGGAATCAGTCTTTGGCAAACTAAAAAACCCTTATAATTTTTAGTTGTGATATAATTTACAAGAGAGCTAAGTCTGCAGTTCCTTGACTAGACTGGACATAATAGCAACACCATTATTAGGAGATATTTATAGGGAAGAAATATTACTACCTCAGGCTACATCTACAAGTATTTCTACTTAAGACAATTGGAAGCTAAATTTTTTCTTTCATGCCAACTGAAGGCAACACACTTGACTGCAAGTGGCCCACAAGTAGATATACTAGCCTAGATCCAGCGTGTCCTTAGATTAAGTGTATCCTGCTATACTGCAGCTAGCACTAGCACTCAGTGAATTGTGACATATAAAATTATCTTACCAAATGTTGATAACAGTGAGGTCCACAAGGCTTATTATCTAATGCTGTTTCTGTATTCTTTCGTTTATAAGTATTAGGAGTTGCATGGAATGCTGTTGAATCAAAACATCACATTTTTAAGTTTTCATATAAAAATACATTAAATATCTAACCTGAAACAGTGTCAAATACACAAGGTTACTAAGACTTTAGTAAAATCAGAATAAAAATGTTAACAAATGAGAAAACCCCACAAAATAAACCACATGTAGCGACGTATGACTTACCACTTAAATACACAGAGACAGCACATAGGTAAATTTCACATAACATGGAATGGTTTGGGTTAGAAGGGATCTTAAAGATCATCTAGATCTAACCCCTCCCTGCCATGGGCAGGGGCACCTTCCACTAGACCAGGTTGTTCAAAGCCTGATCCAACCTGGCCTTGAACACTGCCAGGGATGAGGCAGCCACAGCTTCTCTGGGCAACCAGTTCCAGTGTCTCACTTCCCTCATAGTGAAGAATGTCTTCCTTACATCAAATGTAAGGCCTATCCTTTTCCAGTTGAAAGCCATTATGCCCATTTACATCAGCAAAGACAACCATCACATTTGTTTCATGTATCAAGGAAGATTTGGCGTATCATCTTTTCCAACAAAAGAACAGACTTTACTTTGTTGTTATGTTAAACAGAATTATTCAGGGCTTCTTCTATTAATGAACATCTCTTCATTGTGTAAGATTTAGTTGTTAAATTTCTATCTTGTCAAAAAATCCAACCCCATGCATGCTTTGGAAAGGTAACAGGACCCACTTGACATTTTCATCAGTGAGGACACATAAGCATTTTTGCTCTATTAGTTTATCAGCACTCCAACTAAGTTGACAGGATATAAGAATTCAGTTCCTGTATCCCAGCTGCAGGGTAAAAATAAGTTAGCATTGCACAGTCACTATGGATAAGTGAGCTCAGTCTGCACCTTGCAGAGAAGTGTCTGGCCCTGTATCTGATGGACTCTGTACAGCTGTGTAAAAGCTGCAGAATGGTGACTCAGAAAGGAGCAGAACTGGGTAAGGTACACATGCAACACAAGCACCTTGACAACAGGAGGGCAGAGTTTCCTACCCATTCTCTTTGCCAGAGCCAGCTCTCCTCCTGTGCAATCCCTGTCTCCCAGCAGGGTGTTTTCAGGGAGACTGACTTTTCATGGTTTTGCTCATGGGAACTCTTCGGTACCCCTTACAGAGCTTTTCTGAAGCCTGGAAAACCTGCCACTAGACTCTCACCAAAACTCATACATTCATGCTCCCACATTATTTTTTTTTTTTTGAGATATTGTCATTAGTTTTCTGCAATTCTCTTTTTAAAAACAACTCATCTGTGCTCAAGGAAAAATTATTTTGTTTTTTATAGAAAGAGAGACAGATAAATATAAATAAATACTTTTTCCCTCTAAACGTGTTAACAGTGGCATACGGAACTGCAAGGAATAAAAATGAAGAATGGATTGAAATTTAAAATTAAAAAGAAGAGACTATTCAGTGCTAGCTGTCTGTTTGCTAATGCTCCATGAAGGCCTAGAAAAGATGCTCAGCTGAAAATGTGCAATTTCCAAGCTATGTAGAAGCACTTATGCTGCAGTTTTACCACAGCTGCAGTTGGGCAACTGTAACTTACAGTGAAGGTTTTAAACATTTCGTGAATAAAAAGTGCTAATATGTTCAAAATTAAAAAAGAAATCCCTCCTCTCTTACCCATATTAATCTAAAAGGGCTGTTCCACACCAACACCTCAAACATCTTCTTCATTAAGCCACCACCAGAGGCTTTCCTACTCATTTTATTTCCAGATCATGCTCGAGGCTTTTCTCTGTATGTCCACTATGCTTTATAGACTCAACTTTTTAAATGCAGTTCCTTCCCTTTTAAAGTATGTCGGCAGCACCCACACATCTTCCCAGACAAAGCTTTGAAAAACAAATTTCATTTCAGTGGCCTGGTTTGCAGTATAGCTTTGCAAACACTTGTTTGGCAGGAGTGGGGAGGGTGACCAGTTCCATCTTGGAACCATCACTTTGTTTCCCTCCCATAAAGGAGGGTGGGTTGAGAATCAAATCATAAATTCTATAATGTTGTGCCTGTATTAAGGATAGCAGCACATGGTAACCCCCCAGGAAAGCAATGTACTCTTTCAAGGCTTTCTTAAAATAGTATAAACAACATGAAAGTGTCACTAATAAATATTACATTACTTTCTCCAGACAAATATGCTATATTTTACAAATCTGGAAACACAAAAAAGCTCCAGTTTTCTATATATGGGCATATAGATATGTAAAAATTATTTACAAGCAAGTATAGAAATGTAATTTATGCATATTGTTGCTGTTAGTGCATTTTCTTCCCCCAGATTTCAGTTAAAAGCTTTTACTGCTACACCACTTCCCATATTTCACATATCCTTCAAGTGTTCATATATTCTGTAGGTTAAATATGTTACACATTGTTATAACAAAGAACCTACGTAATTTAATGCCAAGTTATTCCACCTTTTTCCATCTTTTAGGAAACAATAAGATGATGGGAGTCCTTTACCCAAATGTGGGGGAGAAAACCTCCACATTTTTTCAGCACTGCATCTTTAGATTTGCACAGTATACCATTTCATTCAGGGTTTTTTTCCACTTAACTGTTTTACCTTCTCTTCATACCACAAGGGAAATAATTTTTCAGCAATTCAAAAGAACAGTAAAACATTTGCAAGCCATGATCTATACCAGACTGCTGCAATGTACAGAAATCAAAGCTATTCTTTTTACATGTCACTTGCAAATGCAATCATTTCTCTCACAAATTCATTTGTGCAAGGTCCTAAAATGAGTATTTTTTTTAAATGTTTTCCTTTAGAAAATGAAGAAACACTTAACTTGTAATATAATGAAACAAACCAATCCTTGATATTTTTAAACCCGTGAGACCTCAAAAATAGGCTACATCTGATCTTAAAATTAGAGTCATATCTTGTGTTCAATTATTTAAAAAACACCCAACATGGTACAGTGTAAAGACAACTATCATCAAAATCTACCACCTCTGTTGCAAGGGGGTTTTTTTTGGGAGGCTTGTTATAAAGAAAGGACCCAGAACAAGAACAAAACTATTTGTATAGCTGTATTATGAATTTTTTAAATATCAGTAGTAATTTTTTTCAAAAAAATCACAGATGATTTTGTAGAATTTCCTAAACACCTAAAGTCTGTATTTCTTTAATAATTTCCTTAAGAGAAATCATTCTAAAACGGCTTCACTGAGCATGTTTTCTGTCTCTGAAATTTATTATCTGTCTCATCCCCAATGGGCTCAACTCTCATTTTCCATAATGTGAAAGTACACAGGCAACAGTTTAGCCTGAAATGTACATTTGCTTCACAGTCAAGCTATTTGGGAAATTCTCCCTACCTGATATTTTTCCTTCTTCTAAATTCTTTGTTAGTCCAGACTTTTAGGCATAATTCCTTGCTGTCAGCAAATGAAGTCGGTACACAAGTTTTTTCAGTTATGTCATCACCTGCACATAAAGGGATTGCCAGGTCGTCAAGAGGACTTGACAAGTTAAAAATCTAATGATAACTTTTCCTATATTTAACTCAAATGTTCTAGAACAAAGATTGGAAACTCCACAAAATAAGGCTAAGCTTAACAAAAATGGAATCTAAGAGGGGGAAATACAAAAAGTAAAACCAGACCTAATAGAATTCCTGTATTTTTTCAATTCTCTGTGCCTTCTCCAGAGATTTACACCTTTCAAAGTACAAATCTGATCACTGTAGCCCACCACATTACGAAAGTAATTCATCAAAAATGTCATCTGCAGAAGCCAGGACATCATCCCACAGCACTTGGCAAGTGCATGAAACAGAACACAGAGGCAACTGTAGAAATGTAATAAAAGTTAAATTGTTAAATTGTTGCAGAGACACTGAAAATTGCTAGTGCAGCCTTCCAATAACCAAAGCAGTCTTTTTTTTTTTCTTTCTTTTTTTGATGAGTTACTTATTCCCAGCAATAAACCTGGTGAATTTTGACCAAGAGTCTTAAAATTTCACAGAAAACAAAGAGGCCAAACAACCAACTCTCTCAGATTTTAACAAAAAAATTCCGTGCTCTAGACAGACACGCAGACAGACAGACACACAGACAGAAAACAATCCTCTTTCCTTGGTGTAACTACAGACAGAAGCAAAAGGAAGCAATGCATCCAAAGCAGTGAGCAGTCATTGTTGCGGTGGAATTTGGGTATGTTTTCAGGGAATGGCAACTGAAGCGTCAGTTTACGACATTCGGAGTCCGGTGTTGAGCCCACATAGTGACTGTCAGGAGATCTCTTTGCAGTGATCAAGCATCAAATACATCATTACCAGTGACAATGCATGTGCTGCATAAGCTGTCACAAAAAGCATTGTCATAAACGGTAATTTCACCCTCCATCTGACACAAAGGTACATCTTGAATGCCTCCACAGTGAAAGTGCTATTCATCCCTCTTTCTGCTATAGCCCTGAAATCATGAAGGGATGACTTAAAGTTTGGGCACTTTTAAGTATGAGACACAGTTTAAATAAAGTCTTGGACATACACCACTTTGGAAAGAATACCAACTTGCTTAAGGGACGTATCAAAAATCACCAGCAACAAGAACTCCGGCAATCTTTTAGTATAAACACTTTGTCTTCCATCCCAAGGTTATGAACACAGGGAAAGGAGGCACAGTGCTTTTGGCTCAAAGGATGCTTCTGGTGTGAGAACTGAGATCCTTCAGTCAGTCAGTGACATAGCTCTGGACATGTACCTGGCACCCAAGAATATGACAAAAAGTACAAGACTGTGAACCCATTCTTCATAGCACTTATGAAAAAAAAGTCTCTCAGAACTGGTGCCTCAAAACTGTGGTCCAGTAATACCAGGCTCCCTAGAGCAGCAGATACCAACACATGGTCAGCAAAACCTTTCAGTTCTACTTCTATCAGTCTGCAAAAATGACCATGAAAGGCAAATCTACATAGAAAAATTGAACAGAGTAGTGAAATATATCTATGTTTTAGAGGAGCCTCCACCTTCACTGAGAAACTCCTAAAAATTTATAAAATCATTGAGAAAAATGCCTAAAATCACTGCAGCAGAAATACTTTTCAGAGGTGCCACTAGAATAAGTCTGTTTTCACTATGTCCAGACAATGCTTTTTTGTTGACTTAAGAATCAAAATCCTTTTAAAATCGCACTCAATATCTCTGCTAGACTATTGACAGCGTCAAGAACTCCTAAAACCCCTGCCAGACAAATGGGTTGCCAAGAATCAGCATACAGCTTCACCTCCCTGTCCTACAGACTAAGGCTGCACACAGCACTTCTTGGAATGAGTTTTCCAGGCAACTAAGACACTACAAGACCTACAGCTTCACAGAATCCACTGTGTTGAAGCTGGCTGGACAAGGCAGCAGCTCTATACCTCCAGCAACTTACTTAAACATTATGCAAAAGTAACAGCTTCCCTTTACTTTTTATTTTAGCCTGTCAACAGAATATAAGGAGAAAGTGAAACTAACAGACCTAACTCCAGAATGCACAAGTACTAAAGGAACTAGGAATATGAAAAGCTTCCACCCTCCCCACCATCTGAGAACAACTCCAATTCCTCCTCAAACTGAAAGGCAACCAAGGGATACAAAAAAGCAGCAGCACTGTGCAAAGCCTTCAGTGTGGAGTACAAACACAGGCAGATTGCATGTGTGCTGGATGAGGAGCTGCTGACAAAGCACAAGGATTTCCAAATGAACATGCACGCGCACTCACAGTGGAACATGCAAATGAACAGTTAAGTCAAAAGAGAAAATTAATTTGATATAGAGGGCATCATAGTATACTGTTACAAGTTGAAACTACTTCATATTTGACTGTTAGTTTCCCCTTTACGTTTAACTCTGTCCAGAATAAGAATTGTCTCAAGTAGCACTTCAAAATCACTTCACACTTTGCAAGTGAAAGCCAACATCACTGCTAAGCTCTTGTTAGTTTGTTGGCCCAAAAGAATGGGGCAACATGAAAGCAGTTCAGTAGAAAGGACATCACAATTTCTAAAACTCAACTCTGAAATAATTCTTAAATAACCAAGTACAAGTAAGGTGACTAGAATGGCAGAATAAAAGAGAAAACTGTTCATGTATGTTCATTCTCCCTACTGGAAAATGAAGCAAGTCTGATGAATATCCAGGACTTTTTATGGAAAAATACATTCCATTCTCCATGCACAAACTGAAATAGTGTAACACAGAAATAATAGTAGAAAATAATGTAGTTTTCTTGCAGACTATATAAAAAGAGAAGTGACGTTACAGATTGGTCCAAGTCAGAAATTCTATACGAAATCCTAAATGCAAAAAGGATAACAAACTACCCACACACAGGTGGATTTATTTTTTTAAGGTATAGTTTTCACTGCAAAATAATGTCAACATGTACAAGCTGTTTCCATAAACTTTACAGATATTCCTGCTTTTATTTCTTTTTCTCTTTCCTTCCTTCTGCATTACATCTTATGGTACTTTTAAGTTTCCTGACTTACAAAAAAATTAAGATATACCAAGCACACTTTAATTGTACTTACGATGTAAGAAGCAATCGTATTTAAAACAGCGTCTACAGAAAAGTGTGTGAAAAGAGTGCAGGCTTTGCTCCCTCTGAACAGATTTAGCATTTGGTCCATCTATGTTCGGTGTGCACTCAGGAGGAAGAGCTCCAGGAAGCTGCTGCTCAGTGAGTTCTTTATATCTTTAAAAGAATATAATAGATGTTATTAAGTATCACTTTTTTTTATAAAAGTATTTTTTTATTCCAGTACCACTCTGCATTTTCAATGACAAGTTAGAAAAAAACCCTAAGAAATATGGGTTTCAATTAAAAAGGTCAATCTGTTAGTGACGTGACAAGTTGTTAATTCCATGCTCATTAATACAAATTGGCTAGGAAATAATACATTTGTTTTCCAGACCATCATCATCTCATACACAGTACTCATTACCTCAGAAAAGGAGATAAGACTTTTTTTTTAACAGTATCTTTTATTTTACCACCTCAAAAAATAACAGATTATTAGAGACACGCAAGCACTCACTTTTCAATAATTTAAAAGGAAGGCTAATAAATACTTCTGTATTTTTTGACCTGGGGGAAACAGCCAAATCCCTTCAAGTGTCACTTGCAGAAGTTACACAACTGCCACAGGAGTAGCTGCAAGGGGGACCATTCCTAATCAACAAATATTTAATGAAAGATTTATTTCATAAAGGAATCTTTGTTTCATAAAGCAACACAGCAATATACCATACGAAATACATTCTTACTTCTCTTTCAATTCTTCTGCTGTACCCTTGTCTGGAAACATAGAGGAAATGGCTTCAAATATCTTGTCAGAAGGAAATCTCCGGGGTGGGTGTGTTTCTTTCTCTGTCAAGGAAACGAAAAATTTGGGGGAAAAAAAAAAAATTCTGCTCCTTTGCTACCTCAAGAAGGTGTTCAGCGAAAGGGGGAGTTTGCCAAAATTCTAATGTAAAAAGAAGTAATGTTTTTTATTTCTAAATCGCTTACAATTTCAACTGTGTTAAGTCATCTTTCCTGCTGAGAGAATTCTACTAGTAAAATTTGGAGAAACCATTATTTCACCAGCAGATGGAGATGGAAATTCAGAACTCTGCCTGCTTTAGAATAATGATACATCATTTCCTGAGGAGTACCAAAGCATTTATTAGACAGATTTATTAGACCTGACTGATTTTTGGTGCATTTGACTGCCTCAGTATGCCAATAAATAAAAATTGGTGTTTTCAATACAAATCTGGACCTAAATGACAAAGGAAATTATGAAAATGATGCTACCTTAGACCTGACAATTATCACGCAAGAAGATGGGTTTGAACAAATTTATTGAGTGGTTAGAAAGTTTTGGGTTTCATTTATAAAGTCTGCAGATAGACGTACCCATCCTGTTACCTTCCCGATCTTTTTGTTTGTCATCTCTTTCATCAGGATTGTCATCTCCATCATCATCATCTTCATCATCACTATACTGACCAAGGGCATTGACCAACTCAACAAATATTTCATCGTTGATAAATCCACATTCTGAAATCCACAAAAATTGGGTATGAACAAAAAAGCACAAGGTGTATATGAAACATTTTTAATCCTCCCTACACTTCAATTAAATTAGGACAAATGCTGTCATTTATGAAAAGCAATTTTGCAGTTTTCCCCTCTTAAATTGCAGTGTATGAACAAAGACAAGTTAAAAATGCTCATTATTAATTTCTTAAACTGACAACTGGGAAAGGAAGAAAAAAAATTTCAACAATTTTTTTTCCCACCTCGCTGTGCTACATACCAGTATACATACATAAATCTCTCTTCCTTGTAAGATTAAAAAATACTACCAGCTAGATTATTCAAGAGATTTTATGCCAGAACCCCAGTTCCAACATGTTTGTGTTAAGCCAGTCTGGAAATGCATGCTAACAGTCTATAAACTAATCCTTAGACAGCTAAGGAGCTAAGGAATCTCCAGAGACCATTTTGGTCGGTAGTTCCTTAGCATTCACTTCCCACAATAGACCCCCACTGGCTAGGTGATAAAAAAAGAATATATACAAAAAATTCAAGAGAAAACTGAAAGATACAATGCTGCATGTATCTATTTATTAGATTATATTCTGCTGTGACATTCAGATGGCAGAACAGATTAAACAATAAGGCATTTCTGCACAAAGGAAAAATCATAGTTAGTGTTGACAGAGGCTATTTTTCAAGAAGAAAAATAACCATGAACTGTGTGGGTACTGTAGTGCTTATCACTGTCCTTTTGAACCTGGACTAGGTTTGGATGTCAAAATAACTTGATGGAAAATAATAGTTTTATTACTATGTAGACAATGAAAACACCACTTGGATGTTTTAAACAGACTCTTAATATACACACACAGGTTAGTACAAGTTATCTCCCAAAAGTGCAATTACAGAGCTAGTTTAGAATTTTGACCCTTACATGTGAATGCCTCTGGATTACAGATTCCCACAGTATTTACATTTAATTACAGTCACACAATACTAGTTATTGGGAGACTAAAAAATGTCTTTCTACTTTTAATATATTTTATATATTATGGAGAACCCATCATAACAGTAATTGCCATCATAAACTTTTGTCTCATGATGCTCAAACAGGATTAATTTTAAACTCTTTTAATAAGAAATTAAATCAATAATAGAACACATTTACTAGTAATGTCATCATTTTGAAATAACCAGTTTTCTGACAAGGATATCAGCAATCAGTAAATCTGTAAAAATATCCAAAGGCCAAATCCCATGAAACATTCCATGTTCTTTATGAAATACAAAGGCACCAGCTATCCTGAGGACATTACCTAGTCTAGTAGTGCAATTATTATTAAATCACAGACTTAACCTTCATGAATGATACACAATGAAATCAAAAAATGTGATTCTCTTTCTCAGTCGCTTCAGCATTAACAGCAATATAATTCATTTTAAGAAGCTATTCTCTGTTTGAGTGAAGGGGTGGAGTGTGTGGGTAATATTTGTGTGAAGAGGGAATCACAGTAGTCAAGAGAAACCTTTACAGCTGTAAAGTTGAGGCTTGTACAAGCTAGTACTGAGAGAGTACAGAGCAAGTGGAAAGTCACCATTTCACTGAGACTTAAGCCAAGTAAAAGACAGATTACACTGCATGCAGTCCACCTCCCACATAGGAGAACAGGTAAACTACACCTAAGAACAAATACACATAATGTACCAACAGAAGGATACAACTTTGCTCTATAAACTGACTTACAGAGAGGGGGTTTTTAAACAGCCAGCAAGTTCCTTAAAGAAAGGAAGGGAAAAAAACCCACAAACCTACAAGACGTTTTTCTGTTTAATCACATTTGCAAATGTTGTCATTATCAGAGTTTTGCATAATCCTCCTGCCACTTTCTGCTAGGCAGGACATATACAGACATTACAATATCATATTCCAAACCTCTGAGCACAAAACTGAATACCAAGAATCGCTATATGGTATAGAGAAAAAGTTAATGTGTGTAATTTCTCCATACTACGACTTTAAAACTTTGCAGCCTTATGAAAATGCAGAACAATCCACTTAAATAAGGAAGTCTGTTACACCCAATGTTTATACAATGTAGAAATTCTAGAGATACTACTGTAACAATCAAGCATCAGGCCTTAAGCAATACTACAACAATTATTTATATAGGAAGAAGTGATTAGTATACCTGAGTGTTTGGGCTCACCTCTGTCTCCATGCACTTTCCCATCATAGTTCTTGATCAGTTCCTCAATAAAGGTACCATCCTGGTCAAGCACTTCATCTCCCATATACGGAATGTTATGTAAAACAGTTTCATCCTCTACCTAGGAACAACAGTTATAATCAAACAATTTTAAATTGTGTTGTCAAGTGACCATTTCTGCATTGTTTTTCACAATCTACAAGAGTCTACCTATCACAGTAAACTAACTGGCTTCACTGCTTTAGCACATTTACCATTAATTAAAAAAAACAAAACCCTCAATGACTTTCAACAATTTTTTGCATTTCTAATGGTTGGCTCAAAACACCAACACTAGCTCCTAATCTTAAGGTTAGCAGAAAGTTTCCACAAAGTTTCTACCATGTAAACTTATTAAGTTACCTGGCTTTGGGAAGCCTGCATTTGGTAAATTCATTCGTCCTTCCTTGGTTCTCTCCTACAATAATGTAGGAAACCACAATGGGAACCACCCTTTCATTGTTTGGCCAGAGATAAGAAAATGTTTTACAAAAGACTCTAAATTAAAGTTGTCTAAAAAGTAAACAGAGAAACATGCCTGACAATTTAATTTGAACTCCACTGTCCCTTTTTTTTTTTTTGACTCATATAGTCTAAATGCATTAATATCCCATGTTTTATCAGTAGAATTTATGGACCTTGATACTCAGCTGCATCTTTCAATAGTACAAAAGAACCTTCTATTGTTAACAAAATAAACTTTCCTGCTGATCATGATTCTGCAGCAGTCCAAAACATCCAAACACTGATGAATTGAAAGCAAGGAGAAAAATGTGAAGAACTCTGTATGTATACTGATAAAAAAACTGTTGTTTAAGCCACTTTGTAACAATTATTATCAAAATAACCAGTCAGCAAAGGTAGTCATATACAAAATGATGTGACAAAGATTTGCAATAAGCTAAGCTTCTCAAAAAGTCAAATACCTACACCAGAAATCTAATGTTATGGCTTCTGCATATAGTGAAGCTAATCTGAAAAAAAGGGTATACTCAGATATGAGAATGACCATTATGTGGGGAGACTATTTCAGGATTAAGTTCCCTTTATTCCACAAGAATTACTATTCTGCTTCAGATATGTTGGTTGATTGCCTTACATAAAAGCATTCATATCCCTCAGAAAATATTTCTCACTACACTAACTAGATACTTTCAAATAAAACTAAATTTGTTAAAGGCCACACAAGACAACAGGTCGCCTGACTTAAATATACTCTACACCAACATTTTAGAGATACTTAGATACATTGAGGACAGATTCAGTTTGCAAAGTTACCTTTTTCTTTAATTTATTTGGGGGAACTTATTTCTGATTATTACTGCCCTATTACCAATACCTAAGATAGGGAGGGTAATTGCCAATAGATTTTTGCTGGCATACTTCTAAAATTAACACCTCCCTTTTCTCCATACCTTTCTCCTCCCTACACTTGTTTAAACTTACCATAAAATTCTGTTGAAGGGGAGACCAAGAATACATTATAGGCACAGAAGCAACAGCATTGAGAGTCTTCAGTGGGATGACTTGTTTTGGAAAATCAATGTCACTCGTAACAGAGCACTGAAAGAAGAAGTTGCAGTTACACTTACAGTGCAAAGTCAGAAATAAAAAAAAACAAACAAGAATAAGAACAGAACACTCTACAATGTACAAAATTCAAAGAGTTTCTCAAAATTAGCCATATCAACCTTTGAAAAATGCATCAGTTTTTTAAGGCATAATAGGAAAAATAGTTTTAGCAAGAAAAGTACCTCAAGAATTATTTCTATGTCAAGAGCTCTGCTAATAGATCATGACGGGTTTTTTCCACTTATTATTAAATGACTGTGATAGTATTTTACTCAGACTATTCAACCTACAATACAAATTAAGTTTGGTATCTCAAAACAGATTTAGTACCTGTTGCTGCTGCTACACTGATGTTAATGTATTTAGTCAGGCCATCTGAGAGGCAAGTGAATTTCCCTGGCTTCAGATCAATACACTGCAGAAATCATGTTTTATCGATGTTATAAAAATAAAAAAGATCTCACTTTAATGCCAGCAAGACACCTTATATAAATAGAACCTCCATATGTCTTTTTAATTTCTGCCTTTTTTCCCCATTATTGTCTGTTTATCCTATCCTCAAGCCTTTTATTACGCTCACTGCTTGCAAAGGAAAAATGAAAATTAACTCTTAACATGTAACTCTGGATATATCAATGAATTTTTCAGCTACAGGACTTCTGTTTTGGAGATTCAGAGATTTATGCAGCCTCCAAAGGATAAACAATCCATAGAAATACAGACAACAATTAGGTTATTATTGCATCTAATAATCAACAGTTAACAAACACAGAACAACTCTTCTCAAATACTTGGACTGCAGTATGAAGAACTCTGGGAAAAAAGTTATAAGCAAAAGCAGACAGGAACATACAAAGCTAGGGCAAGTATAACAAAGAAGATTTGGAGGTAGGTAAAACAAAGTTTAGAACAGCTATCATAGCTACCTGAAAGGAAAAAAGGAAGTGGAGACAAAAGATCTTTCTCCTTTCCAGAAGGGAAAGATGAACAGAGCTTCACATTTCTAAAGAAATACACAAAGTAATGTAACAAACAATATACAGAGACAGTACCCCGGCAGAATGACACAAGCCAGATTTATTTCTTTTCCTTTTCATCTGCAACAAATGAAATTAGATTTCTGCTGTGTATATTAATATTCTAGACACTGTCCTATGCTACTGCTTTATTCCCATTTCAGGTTAATGTTTAATTTTCTAGCTAGCAGCCATCTAGCATATTTTTCATGTATTTTTAAAGAAAAATACAAAAGTATAAGAATTAATTACTTTTATCTTTCGAACTAGAAGTCTCAGGCTGACAAATGGGCTACGTCAAAATGACTCCGTGTTTGGTACTAAGCCTCAATTATGCTGCTCTGTTGTTCTGGTATGGAACTCAGGTTAACGTCTGGTAGGCCAGCACAAGACATGTTATGTTCTCTAGCTGATGTTGACTGGACTTGCCACTGGAGAAAACCTGTCACCAACAACGCCCTGCAGTCTTCACCAAACACAGAAAGGCTCTCACACAACCTTTCTATTTCTAGCCAGTGTCTTATGCAGCTCTGAAGAAATTCAGTATATTGAAAAAAGAAGATTTTAGAGTAATCCTTTAAAGTCCCCACCATTTTTTCGTCTCACTTCTCTCACTATAAATTATGGCAACCTTAAATCAAGCATTAGAGTTCTGATTCATGAGGCAGAGACTGGATTGAATGTAGTAATTAGTGTGCTCTATCAATACAGGCAGGAAATTAACATAAAGAATAGTGAACACCACACTTAGAAAGAAAAGAAAAAAGAAAGAGGAGAGGAATGGTGAGGAACAATCTTCTACTAACAAAAAAAAAAAGTGAAAATTGGATGTGTACCTTTGTCAATTATTATCAGTTCTGATCCCACACAATAGCTATAGAGCTGTACATGGATATTTGCATATTCAAGAACGTTTAAAAGAGAATACCCAAAGGTCCTCACCTCCTTGCATTTGAACGTGCATGCACACAAATGCACCTCTGTGACCCACTCCCACTCCCCAGTTCTCCACTAAAATTTTAGCAAAAGAAGCTCTGCAAATTTCCTTGAAGATCAAGTACTTGGGTTTGATTTTTTTAACCTATTCACAGTAAAGTCTTTTCATTCTCACCCTACTGAAAAGAGTTGGCTTTTCAGATTATTACAGACAAAACATCTCCAAACTTGTTTAGTTTGAAGAAGTGCCTAAAGAGTACTGAGAAAGAAGGTAAATTAACCTGGGATGAATACAGAAAGCTGGAGTGGGCTTAAATCACTGTTGAAGCTACCATGACACAGGACACAATCCTGAGTAACATGCTCTAGGATGACCCTGCCTGAGCAATAAAGTTGCACTAGATGACATCCAGTGGTCCCTTCCAACCTTACCAATTCCGTGGAAACCAGTTTAGGTGCTCACATTATGCCACAGCTACGGAAGTGTTTTTCACAAACTGAGCATCCAGTCTGCTTGTGCAACACAAGGATTCATCAATCTAACTAACTCCTGTTGAGGCCTCTGTGGTTAAGTGACTTTGAGTAATATACAGAAGACTTTGTCAAGTGGGTATATCCACAGCTTTCATGTGCTTTAACTCAGGAAGAACCAAAGTAGCCACTCATTTGTATGACTGGGGGGGCAACTCCAATAGGAGCAAGAGTAAACTACCAGTACCACAGAGACAGAACAGTTTGATTAAAGGATGCTGAGGTATGATCTAAGCATTATCAGAAATAAAGAAGTTTCACTTTTGTGTGTCATTCAAAGCTAGGTAGCCTGCTACATATTTATTGCATTACAGAAGTCATATGATCAAAGTACATAATAAATAAATTCTTTAAGACACTCATACAAAACACATTGAGCTGCCAAGTCATATCATGCTGAAAAAAAATATAAAGAGCAGCCAACTTTCCAGCAATAAAACGAAAACGTGCTAACAACCTTGTAAGTGGAATTACCACAACACATGTTAACCAACCTCCCTGGTCCCGCGCAATGAGCTCACAGAAGTCATGATGTGAACAGGTTGTATCCTACGTTGTTTCCATTCTTGATTTAAGATTTCAGTTCTTTCCAGTATCTTCTGACGATTAGAATTAAACATACTCTAAAAATTAACCACAACATTATAAATAAATCAGACTCTAAATTCATCTGTTGGCATCTTAAGGCATTGTAACATTTAACCAGACACGTCATAACAAAAAAAAGTGCTCAAAACTCAAGCATACAAATTTAGTTTAAAAGTCAGTGATGTTCAATATAGTTCATTATCCCTTTCTTCAATTCATACCATGTTCTCACATTTAGCGACTCACACATTTAGCATGGAACTAAATGTTAAATAGAATTTGGAAGAGTATGCAGCTAAAGAAGTTGCCATATTAGCTCTCTACAACCTCTTCTGATACTTAACATTCTCAATCAATTACATATAAATGTATCATACCTGTTTATAAGACCATAGAGTTAAGACAAGTTTTCAGTAGGCTGACAAAGTATTCAATGAAATTGTTATAGCAAGTGTTAACTGCAGAACACATACTTCAGAAGAAAATCAATACTTGTACAATTTTATAAGCAATAGAACCAAAAGATAAGGTACCTTTACTTCATCAGCACGTCGGAACCTCTTGAGCTGCCTCAGTCTCATATATTCTGATTTTACACGTTTTCTCCAACAAATTGGTCCCTTCTCAGATTTTTTTCCTGTTTGACCCATGATTATCCTACAAGAGACAATGTCATGTTAGTATTACCAAATCTGACACCACTGCTTACAGAAGAAGTTTGAGTGGAGTTAGGCAGGACACCAACATTTCTTTAGTATCTCTCATATTCAATTCCTTTAATTTCTTTCAATCACACACTTGCAATATTATCCCAACCCAACAGAAAAAAAGGAAAACATATTTAAGTGATAGGCACCGAAAAAGAGTAATGTTAATTGTAAATTAGTGGACCCTTCACATTTGCACTTCTAATGTCTCTACACAGAAAGGTATCTGATGGATTTAAAGGGGTGAAGAGGAACAAATCAAGATTCCCACTGCAAAGATACACAACGGAATCCTTGCAAGTAGTCTTGTAAATTAACTTCTGGAGAACTATGTTCATGGCAGACAAACCTTTTCCTCCTTGCAGGAGGGGTTCTCTTCACTAAGACACCAACTCCTACAACAGACTTCTGGAGTTGACCTCAAGTACAAAAAGCTACCCCAAGGAGTACCCAGTTCTCCCACTCAGCCACTCAAGCATGAAAAAATTGTAGAAATTCAGACAATCAGTTTTGAAACAGCCAGAATAAGAGACTTTGCTCTTTTCTCAAGTATTCTATAAGACCACAAACTGCCCACTGATTCCACTTTTACTGATCACCCTCCTAGTGCCAAGTGGTTCGTTTTTATGTTACAGGACTGTTGGGAATGAAGTTGTATTTTTATGCTTTAATACAAATGCCTTGCTAGAATATGCCAATCTGCTCCGTATTTTTCAAAATCAGGGACCGTATGCTACAACTATGCTGGCAACGACTATTTTGACAGTGTCCTGAAACTAAATCTCTACATCAAAGACTGGCTTCTTCTCAAGAGCTGTGCTGTAAAACCTACAATATTTCACTGAATAGTTCAAAATATCATTCACATGGACTGAGAGGCTGAAACATCCAAGGTTAACACATTCTCCAACAAGCATAAGCAGTTTGAGCAGAAGCAATTCCAGCCCTTCTAATTACCCAGGCAGGTTACATGAACAGAGGTGTCATCTTCGGGCTCAAATCCAATGCCCAGTGCTACCTTCACTGCCCCACACCAAAGCTCCCCTGACAGTCATAAGTACAGCTTTACCCAAGGTTCGCAAAGCTGACTGCTCTATTTTCAGCAGTTCTGTAGAGGTCAGATTTGAGTTTGATCATTTATGATGATGATGAGAGGGAGAAATCAATACAGAACCTGTTGATTCTCAAGACTATGCATTCATTTACAGTGAACAAAAAAGTAGTAAGTCTATTAGAGCCTGAGCCCATTTTCATGCAAGACTTAATAAGATTTAATAATAATATTTTGTAGGAAAAAATATTGGAGGCTTAGATTTAGAATGAAGAAATAATCTACAAACAAATAGCAGAATTGCCAACCCAAATCATGGGAAATACCCTTGGAGGAAAAAAGACACAGGATACAAATAAGCACCACGTAATGCACCTGACTAGGCAGAGCGGGAGGACAGAGAACCAACACGGGGAGGTAAATCTAGAACAAAGCACCAAACACAGTTACCCTGCTTCCATGCACAGGACTGCAAGTAGAATCCACCTGTATCTCATTCACCACAACACCAGTGGTTACAAAAGATAAAAAAATTAAATGATAAATAAAAAAAGAATCCAGGACCATTCATGTTAGAATGAAGACAAGACAATCAGTGAATCAAAGTGCACTATGATATTGATTAAAGAGCAACATAAAAGCATTATGAAGTATAGAAAATTCACTGTATCATATGCTAAACTAAGCAAAGTAAAAATATTGAAAAACAACCCATGAACTGGAAATAAATTAGACATAGAATAAGTACAGACAATCTCAATTGTAAGCAATACAGAATGTCAAAATTGCTTCAGCTATGATTCAGCCAAAAGACATGGAAAAAGCATCAATGAACTCAGAAAATAAATGTAAGCTCAGCTGACAATACTGAAGCAACGTAGCCCTTAAAACTGAAACACAGATTACATTTACTTACTTTAATACTGCCAATACCACAGCCGTTCTTATTTTAGTTTCCTGGATAATAACAAATGACTCCAGCTTAGAAAAAGCTTTCTTAACTGAAATTAAATTGCTAGATAAGCCCTGCTCATCAGAAGCAGATCTATATAGAAATCACATATAATTGGATAAAAAACAACAAAATAAACAGACAAACCCAACAGATTTTCCATCTTTCTTTCATACAACTTAAATACAGCCCCAAGAAGACTCCACAAACACGGATTTAAGACCTGAGAGAAATACATCCCCATCAAAATAAAAAAAAAAACCAATCTATTCAATTTTCCAGTAAAGAACATCATTGTTACCTGTTATATTAAAATGGTAACAAAATAATACTTCATAAGAAGATTAGTACTTCCTTTTAAAACAGCATAACTTGCACACACTCAGGTTATTCATCTGGAAATAAACATGACTTATAAGAACACTCTCCTCTTCCACTAGTTTCAAGTTGCTACCTGGGTACAGCACAGATAATAGTCAAAGCACCAAATAGCACATGATAGAAAATGAAAAAAAAATGCACTGTTGCTTATGTCAAGTTACGGCAAGAAAAAGTTCTACATAAAGCCATAATGTTAATGTGCAACAGTCAGTGGCATATACATCATACATTAAGTCCAATATGTATAAACATATTAGAAACTACCTCTTAAATGGCAAGTCGATATTAAGAGAAAAAGCACTGAATGGAAAGTAAGCATATGCATAGATAGATTATAGAAAAATTATATCTAAGGGGGCAAAAACTGTCCTGGATGCATGTTTGTAAAAAATTTTCAGGGATTGTCAAAATTAATATATTAATGTTCTCTGAGCAGCAGTTTTTCGAGCCAAGTGAACCATGTTTGTATGTTTTTGGGCAGTCTAACATAACCAAAGTGGAATTACAGTGTTGCTAACATATGTACTGTGATAGGAGACAACTGGTTTTGTGCCCCAAATCTCAGAAGAAAGTACAGAATAAAAATAAACCACAGCAGGGGGCAGGGCAGGAAGAGTATATTCATAGAGTTAATTCTCATAGTGCAATTGATCTATCATCTTCATGTTAGGACTAGAGACAAATGCCACTAATGATTTCTCATGTCAGTTCAAAGGTTGTCCCCAAAACTATAAATTTAAGAAGCTAGACCTGAAAAACAGCGATACGAAGTTTCACAGGCAAGAACAGCCAGTGTTGGAGAGCAAAAAATGAGACAGAACTATGAAAGTAGGGTGCTGGACACTACCTGCAACCCTGAAAGCAAAACTAATTTGGAGAATTAAAAGACTTCAGGGAAACATCAACATAAACTCAATCTCTGGGGCAAGTTCAGGATTGTAGATGCTGTCTCAAGCCTACTAGTGTGGTCTACTTGCCTAGTATCTGCGTGTAAGACAAACCTCTCCCAAATCACTTTCTTGTGCACATAAACAGTAGAAATGGTGAAAGTAATCTGACCTGTAAGAGGCCACACAGCTCCCACTTTGCTAGACAAGACAAAAAAACTGCATATTTCCCTTAAACTATGTGGTATGGGAGTCACAGCTAGGACTGCAGGGCAGAGAAGCCAGTGAATGTTAAGATCAATTTGCCAGAACTAGTCAACTTTTCATATAAAGTTTCAGAATATTTCCTACAGCAGCCGAAGTGGCACAAGCTAAACCCCATCTGTCTAAGAATAGTTAAGCCTGTCTTAAGACAGCACAGTTTGAAACAGTTTGAAGTTTCCATTTAATAAATAAAACATGATACTGGATTGTCTTCCTGCAATGGTCTGATTCCGAGAGCCCCTAGGCCTTGTCCTTCTTTTCTGTACCCATTTCCATTTCTGAATCCCGCTAGTTGTATTGTTTTAAAATCTTATTCTTTCCCGGTTTTTTTAATCCTTTTGATTAAAATGGTCCAGAGAAATCATCTAACTGCCAAAGAGCCAAGTCCTGAGAAGTTGCAAAAAAAAAAAGAAAAGAAAAAGAAACTATGTAGCAGCCAACTCAGTTATGTATGGGCAGGGTATTGTGTCTCCAGAGCAGATACAAAGAAAGCGTAACTCCAAAGCAGTGATACTGTTTCTAGAGAAAGCTCTTCTGCCAAAGTGCACAATGACTTGCATGCAGGACCTCAGCTAACTTGGACTGATCTTACCTGCCATCACACTAAGGAGGGAAACCTTGCCGTAGCTCCGTGCACCCTCTTTGCAGAAGAGGGAACACTGTGGACTGTCTCATTCCACATTGGGCAATCACCCCAATGCCACAGCAAAAAAGGAGATAATTATACTAACTAGAGGACCAATGATCTTCCAGACCCCCACCAAGTACAAGAAAAATAACAAAACTAACCCCTCTTAAGGGGAACAATAAGAGGGTGTTAGGAATGAGACATACTAAAGCTACCTAAACATCATTTTAAAAGAAAAGTCTACAAGAAAACAGAAACAAAGACATAGTTATTCTTTTCCGTTTCTACTCATACTTGCATAGCTGGAAATAAAAAACAAAAAATGGCAGTGTCCTAAAGCATATACATTTGTTTTTTACAGAAACCCTGCTGAGTATTTCATAACTCTGTACAAGACCCACATTCTTTACAGTAAGTTTTTAAGAAAATTCATGCCTATAAGCTTAAATCAGCCAACATTTACTTTCAGCAGACAAATTGTGTACAATACATCTAGGATTCACGAGACAAAGAAGTATAGAACAATTTCAGCTCAAATTGCTCCTGTTTTGCCTACAGAACATAGAAATAGCCTTATTTAAAGACAATGTCCTATTTTTGTTTGATCATTTTGGCAATATCCATCAGTGACAGACAAGCACACAGATAATTCTCTAAATTAGGCAGCCTATTCAAACCGTCATATGGCTGTCAAAAACTATATTTAAGCTCCTCTGGCTACCGTGCCAAATTTCAGGAAAAAAAAAGATAAATTAATGAAAATTTTCAACTGAAAAGCATGGGAGAACAAATGAGGGGGGCTGCCCTTTTGAAAGAACACTATTAGTTTTTAATCGTGCTTAATATTACACGATATTTTAAACTGTAAAAATATTATATTATCTTCCCACTACTCAAGATTCCTATTTGAAGATATTTATGAATTAAAACATATTTTGTACAGTATAGTATAACTTACAAGTTCTTTTTTTGTGAATTAATCTACACTCATAAGGTTATTCACAGACTTTAAATATATGCTACTACAATACTGCACTTCAGAGCACTCTTAACCACCAGTTTCAGTGCAGGGGGTCGCGGGACAGTGAGGTTGGAGGAGAATATAAAACCCAGTGTAGAAACTGCATTTGAAATCTGATGCAAACAGAATAATAAATAACCATGGTTTTCTGACACCTAGAGTAATGGGAGAGTAATGAAGGTATAAAATAATTCAGATGGGGCACGGGCAGGCAGGGAAGAAGAACTGCTTCTACGTCCCACAAAGCCAAATGCTTTCACATGTGCCTCTCAGAAGCTGGGGGTCCACAGGCATGTTTTTAACTGCAGGACCCTGCTCAACGGACAGTACCACAGTGCTGCTTGATCTCTCTTCCACCTCACCTTCAGCATGCCCACAGCCATCTACAGTGGCGTACTGCCACTGACTGGAACGCTCAGAGCCTGCACCTGCGCTGGCTTCAGGAGCTGTCCTTTCAAATACTATACACTTACTAATTTAGAGTCAATACTACATCATGAAGGTAGTCACCAAAGTAACTTCCTCAGCAGCAATGGCACCTTACCATCATCCCACCCTTCCCAACTCTTTATTTTCACCCCAGTACGGCTCACTAACTGGATTCAACTGATCTATGATAAATAAAAACTCGCTTTTGCAATTGTTTTCTGAAACACAGATGAGTTTCACAATCCCATGCACAGCTGTGGCTTCCTCTGCACAACTATAAAGCAGGAAGAATTTTACAGAAAATCAGATCAACACTAGAGAAAAACCAGTGCAGGCAATGAAACCACAAACAGGCACTGGTTTCATACATCAGTTTGCTCTGGAGTGGCAGGCATGCTCTTTAGCTGTAAGCTGTTATCAGATCCAGACAGCATACAAGTCTTTCAGCCTGAGCTTATGCAATCTTACTAATGGACAAATTATTATATAATAAACCCTATCTGAAGTCAACACAGAATTCCTTCAAGCATCTACAAAACTTAAAAGAGAAAAAAAAACAAAAAACAAAAAACAAAAAACAAAAAACAAAAAACAAAAAACAAAAAACAAAAAACAAAAACAAAAAACCCAAAGAAAACCGACCACACCCTGCCACACTCCTGTACGTTTTTTCACAAACTAAAAAAATTTGAAAAATTTTTACTTGGGCAGCAGAATTTAGGACAATTTTCACATTCAGCAAAAAAGCAGAATTTTAGCGACAGAAGGGATTGACAAGATTTTTCCACAAGCCCACAAAAAAATTCAATATTTGCTAGAAAACAGGAAAAAAAAAAAACAAAACCAAAAACAAAAGAACATTTCAAGCATCAAACCCAATGCATTAAGCTTAGACATGAAGTTGTTAACTTTACCAAACTATCTCATAAAAAGCTCATGTAATCTTTTTGTTACAGGATTTTACACAGAACAATACAACAAAATGATTGTTCAACTGCAGCTAACTATTTTTCAGATATGTTCAACTAAACTTTATTGCTTAGAAACTCTTAGAAATTTCCCTTTAGTATTCTACTTTGTGCACCCTAAATTCAAAAGAACATAATACAGTCTATGAACCTATCCTAAACCTTTCCAGAGTAAGCAGTTTCCAGCACTCTTACTACAACTATCAAGCACCTGAAAAAAGAAAAAAAACTAAACCAATAAAACACATACATATCGCCAGACTTCAAAAAAACTAACTTGAAAATTAATTATAAATTAATGCTCTAATCTACCAGATCTGTCTTCTTCATTTATACCAAACTTTTGTTAATAGCACAGAGAGATTCATAGAAAAAAAATATGGCCAAAACCCAATATTCTTCTTTTGGATTAAGTAAGAAAAATTGTTCACTACTGTGATTTCAGAGCTGCTAAGTCTTTCCACATAAAGTTATGCAAGCTGTAGGTGTGGAGGGAAAAATGACATTCACAGAACTTCAAAGGGCTTTTTACCTATGCTGTTACAGCAAACACACAAAAAGATATGACTAAAAGTTTTATAGCTGCCACTCTGCTTTCTGGATTTTCTAAAGCAAAACAAAACATGGTTTTCTTTCAAACTTATCTATGTAAAATACCACATTCTCATTTCCATGGGAAGAAAAATATTCCCAAGGCCACTGTCAACTTGGGTATTTCAGATTCCAAACTAGACCAACTAACAAAAATCTCTATCTCTGAAATACAGCATAGGAAAGATTAATATCATTTATTAATAATATTTCACTACAAAAACAACTACAGCACATTTAATATTTTACAGAAATAATCAGAGAAATAGATGGGAGTAAACTGTAGTGTGTTTTTACTATTTTGTATCATAGAAATGTGGTATTTTAAGTCTGTAGTACAGTTCAACCTATTTTTAAACAAGAAATACCTAAAAATACTTATATATGCTTTAAAATTTCTATCATACTGTTATTCCATATGCTGAAGTACTGTACCATTAAAGGTAGCTTGAATTTCGAGAAAAAACTTACATCAAATGCTACCATCCATTCAACTACCTTCCTCAAATGCTATTTGGTGTCAGTTTGACCTGGAAAAGACATCATCTGTCACTGTATCAGTGGTCACTCATTTCCACTTCTACTCAGCCTTCTCTACTGTGAATGTTTAAGTGCTTACGATTCTGTAATCAAACTAGGTCAGGAAGAAAAAAAAAAAATCTGTCTGAGCAGCCCAGAAAATGAACATACTTGGTTTTTAAATACATTTTTTTAACAAAATCAGCTCCACATGCCGGTCTGTTCAGCAGCCACAGATTTGTTCAAGTTTGTTCAAGCCATGAATTCTTGAATCCACACAAGGGACAGAGAGGCGACATGGGGGCAGAAACAAGAGGGAAAGAACTAAAACTGGAGAGGGCAGCAGTTTAGATTTCAAAAGAAGTGTCAAACCATGACATCCGTCTGACACTCTGTTTTACCAGCACAGAAAAATTATTCTTAAAAACCAGAAACAGAAACATTTACTAAGCCATCCGTGCCAGCTGTGGCACTCCTTGGGCAGATAAAGGCCAGCAGCTTGTATTCGCCTACAAAGGCTTAACCAGCACTGGGTTCTCTTTGGCAGTATCTAGAAGAAAAGGATCGGTTTGTTAACTGATCTAAGCAGGTAACTCCAAACAATTCATCTGTCCTTTCTCTCTCTGACAGGCAACAGTGATTGTAGATGATGTAGGTTAACGAAACACTCATAATCAACTCTGACAAGCTGATATGTTCTGCAAGAATGTTCTTGATCACTCAAGAGATGGAAACTTATACAAGCTATTATCAAAGACAAAACTATTAACTTGTTAATCTGATGGAAGGAGGAAGACCATCAACAGCATCAGATGTACCAATGCCAACCCCAAACTAAGGAGCAAAGACTATATGTGAAAATTCAGAATATTTCCTTTTTTCCTCCTGACGTTAGCAGAAAACCCCTGGCTTGTAAGTAGAATTAAAAACCTGTTCTGCAGTGTGAATAACAACCATATCCAAGAGATTTTAGTGTCGGCCCTAACACCAACACAGACTGATGATGGCTATAGGTTTTCCAGGTAATATGGCAGCTCCAAAAGCAGAAGCTCTGATGTTATAAATAGGCATGCTTTTATTATGAGCAGTCTCATTACAAGTAAGCTCCTATTGTTGGGACAGCTATTTATTTGCAACCACTATTTGCAACACTAAAATACATTTCAATTAGTAGAAACCCTTTTACAAGAACCTGTCACTACAATACTGTGGGGTTGTTTATGTACCAACAACTTGAAGATTTTGCCTCCACTGGAACTGCTGTTAAATCCAAGGCCAGTGTACTTTCTCCTTCCTGATGTAATCAATGGTTACTAGCTAATTAGCAATTACCTAACAGAATTTCCCTTTGAAGAACAACATTTCAACCAAAACTAAACATATTCACTTACCTGTTTGCTTTTGGAAGCTGATGACAAATACATCCTAGTGTACTTCTCAACTAGAACCAGGAAAGGAAGTGGGATCTTAAAATGGCATTCATTTCCTTTCTTCATTGTCTGTCTACACTACTTTAGCATCTCAGAGAGTTTACATAGCAAATTTGATTGTGCTGATCAGTTATTTCAAGTCATCTTTTCTGCACTCAAAAGAAGCAGAGTTTTCTAACTGGACCAAAGCTGTTTATGCTGGCATCATAAATATCCAAACTGGCAAGGAAGAAGAAAAACCATGAAACCAGAGTCAAGGCAAAGCAGAAAAAAACCTCTCCTCTTCAATGCAAGCAAACCATTATAGCATATCATCCACTTGTCTTATACTAGAACATTTATCTTCCACATCATGTAAAACATATTATTCACACTGTGTAGTTTTTTGTTCTTTACAGCACTTTGCACAATCAATGCAGTTAATGTGTTAACTACTTCTGCAGAGTAGCTTTCAAGAAGCTGTTTCCTACTATCTCTTGATCAACTAAAGACTGCTTTGAAAAGATGTAGTCAGTGGCAAACAAGAGGCAAACCTGTCTACATTAGTTGTCAGTGCAAGACAAATGAAAAGCTAGTGTAGGTTCCCTCAATTTCGTTCTGCCTCGTACATCCCACATCCCACTACAGCCACTCAACCAGTATTAGCACAAGTCAAAGGCTTCGAGGCATGTTCTATTTATTCTTAACAATATTCTTTTAGAACACCACATGTAAGCTCCCCAAACTCCTGAACAGACTCTTAAGAATGTGTCATACTTTCGTCTGTTTCTGGGTCTTATCAAAATCAGATAAGTCACTCCAAGAATTTCAACCACTACATAATGGAATTAACTCCCTGAATAGCCTGCTTTCCTACACAAATGGGAGCTAAACCCAGACCATCACAGAATTTGAACACTGTTCTAGCTCTTCTCCTGACACACGCTAATCGATGCTAAAAGGAAAATACAAGAGGCAACAGACAAGACTCAGCAAGGGATTTCATTTCAATATAAGAAGAAAATTCTTCCCAGTGAATGTGGTCCAGCATAGGAATGTATTAAGCAGAGGTGTTAGAATCTCCACTCTTTAAAATATTTTAAAATTAGCCTGGAAAACACGATTTCATATTGGCCTAACCCAAGTGGGAGACTGGATCAGATGACTTCTAAATCTAAAACTATTCTACAAGTCAACACATCTCTCAGCTGGGCCTATTATCTCAAAACCGAGGACCACGCTATTTTTAAAACTCATGCTAGGGTGTTTGTTTGCCTTTTAAATTTCAGTTAATATTCAAAAGATGAAAACAATCAGCGCTAACACTCTTAGTATTTCAATCTACTACAGACACAATGTGAAAAAAACTACTATTAAAGGAACAATAATTTGTGAATTTAAATGCTTAAGAGCTTAATCAGATCTAACTCTTCAGTTTGGTGTGCAATCACTGATTCTCATAATCAGTAGAAACATTAGTCTCCTTTAACAACTCCATCAACTAGCTAGTTGACACACTCCTTCCCACTACTATTCTATGTGTTGGTTCATTTGAAAAATGCCTTGTCTGGTTAACAGTACAGTTGGAACTTCCAGCTCTCTCTCTCAGAAACTGTAATTTAAAAAGACAGATTGGAAAGCTCTTCACTAATTAAGGAAGTAGTCTAACTAGAATGCTTAAACTTAACATTATGTTTAAAATAAATAAAAGACCACATATAAGGGCTGTTATTTTCAAATTAGTTGTCTTCTTATCCTAATGGGGTTCTGCTTCTCTTATAGCCCGACCTTTGTGCCTTTGAAGTGTCACTCTTCAGACCTTTTATTTTCTGCCATTTAAGGGACTACAGCTGTAGCTTGCATTTGGCACACTTAAGATCAGAAGCTTGATCTCTACCCTGGAACATTAAATGGTTGGTTGTCTTTTGGTTTGGGTGTTGTTTTGGCTTTTTTCCACTTTTTTTTTTTTTCATTCTTAAACATATTCTAGAAGAAATCACTAAGCAAGTCAAGTGATACACGTGTACACAATAAGCAATTAGTCTATGATTTGCTTCCCCAAAACTTGAAAGATGTGCCACCTCAATTATTTCTTCCCAAACATAATGGTTTTTTGGGCCTTGTTACTCAATGGCCCAATAGCTCTTTAAGTTAATAGCTCCCAATTCATACTTCAAGATACTCAAGACTAATGAGATGCTTTCCTGTATCCTTTGAGTAAGAATTTCAGCTAATTTCAAAACAGGCTTAAAGAAAAAAAAAATGCCCATTTTGTGGCAAATTCACACCTGGTCATGATGTGCTACCTTGATCTATCATATTCAAAATGACTGTGCACAGCCTTTTCTCTTACAGCTATGTGTGAGTGGCTATCAGTGAATTAAGAGTACAGTTTCATGACATACTTAATCCACTTAAACTATATATTTGTAGTAGTACTACTCTGAAACTAACTTATTAGCTGCAATGACTATATTTTTATTTGCAGTATTATTCTCCAAACTAAAACTAGTTACCATTGGAGGGGTTATTAAATTATTATAATATAGGCAATACCTTGAATCTGAGCTAAGCAATGTCAGAATTTACTCTAAATGGCTGATTTTTAGCTTCCCTGTGATAACAAGGGTGCTAATGCACCCTTCTGCATACATCCTCTACAGGAACTTCTGATGCAAATGGCAAACATAAACCAAATGTGACATGGCTTACAAGTCCACTAAGTTACATATATGTTCTGCAGCTTTCATGAAGGACTACAAGAGCTCTGGCATTATGAAAAGCTTCAGCATGAACATATTTTTATAAAAAATAAATAAAGACTGGGGAAGTCATTAAAAAGAAAATTACTAGGGAAAAACACAACCTAGGGTTGCAGATACTGATGTGTCAACACAGGGCAGCCCCTACCCAAGCAATGCCATTGCAGCCAACCACCATTCCAAAGACTCACTGTCACTGTTCTCTGCTCCAGTATGTAATGTAATTACAGACAGTATTTTACAGCAGCTACAATCCTGCATTGTACGCCTAGATGTTGCTAGGAAATGCTCCTATCTTAGATATTAGGAATTCTAACCTTTGGTCCAGATTTGGTAGGAGCACCTGTTTCCCCTCCACATATTTAACTCCTGACTTTGGCTTGCCTTGATCACAACACGTGCTTTCCTTCATCAGTTACTGCTTCCAGTCTGTTTCTAACAGTTAAAGTAATCTCTTCAAACACAGTTCCTCATTACTGCCCAAACATACCAGACAAAAACTGCACGGAGGACCAGCAAGCTTTGACTTTCAAGCATCACCCCTACTTTATGCTGGCATTGCTGCAAAAAGAAGCACTTTTACTTGCACCTGTGCTATCACTTCCCTCCTGACAGCAGGAGCATTTCTGCAGCCATTGACAGAAGCAAGGAAGTTCTCTAGCTGAAAATATATTGCTGCTTTTGACTGAAGAAAGGGAGCATCCAGCCACTCTGGCCCCACCTAAAGACACTGACCCATGGCCTTAGGTATTCAATTTTCAGCTCCTTGTGACAGTACTAAATGCCTACGTCTGCAGATCAGTTTCTGGATGTGCTCAGTTCATACCACTTATTTTTTGAAATGCTCTCCTCACTTAGAGCAGTTCAGTTAACTCACACACAAGACAGAAGGGAAACATGTCAGCTCAAGGGCTCACAGAACTCACACTTTCTTCAATCACGCTCCCCATCTGATTTTTTTTTTTTTAATATAAATATTAGTTTGCCTCCTACAGCATTTTATTTCTTGCTTTCTCCCTTAACAGTTCATTCACATACATAGTTTAACACTATGTTGCATTAAAATCCCTCTCAGGAGTTTCTACCATTATTGTATACTGACTGGGCAGATATTAAAAACTCTCAGAGATAAGGAAGAAAGAAAGGAAGGTATGAGGAGTCAAGCAACTCCTAGATATTAAATAGAAAGAAATGGTGCTTCACTCCCTTTTGCTTCCTGGAAAAACATGAGAAATCTTAATTTATCTTTCAAAGATATTCTTCCCTTCAAAAAAATCTTTCCGTGTCCCTACTTCAGGACTCAGAGAAATAAAAACAGACATGAAATCATTACTGAATACCACTTAAGGAGTAAGAGCAAACCATTTCAAAGAAAAAAAATTCTAAATTCCCTACATTACTACTTTCTTCCAGCACATTTCAACATTCGATACCTTTAGAAAAATACTGGTTTGGAAATAAAAATAAGAAGTTCAAGTACTCGCCCACTTGGGTGGGGGAAGGGGGAAGAGAGAACAGGGAGATCATAACCAAGTATTTAATATTAAAGACTAAACCAAATTGTCAGTAACTGAAACTGACTGACATCTCACTTCACTTTGGGCAACATGAGTCGAACACCATGCTGCAGGTAATGCAACTATTTGCTTTTCCTTTGGATATCTGCATCTACAAATACTTCTAACATTTGCATGGATGAGTAAGACTATTTGGCTCAAAAAACAAATAAAACATTTTAAAACTCTGAGCAGAACCACAGCAACAAAAAGTTTCAAGCCCAAATTTGATCATACTTTTTACAAGTCACAATTAAAACCGTTCCACATTCCTCACAGCAGATCAAGCCTGGTTATTTGTCAGGAGAAAGCAGAGTTTTATACATAAAACTTGAGCTTCACCTTTGAGTTGCTCAAATGCGTACCTCCAGAATTTCTCTCTTCACACTCATTCACAGACACCCAGAGGAGTTAGATGACTCCCACACACATTCCAATTAACCTCTGTTGCCTAACACCTCCATCTCTTAAAATTTAGCTTTTTGATATCCTGGATAAATCTGGCAGAAAAAGTAACACTTGCTGGGAACATTGAAGACATGTCTCCACAGGCAAAATACTTTACGATGTGAACATGAAGAGCACAGACTATTCCACCTGAACTAGTTTTGTGGACACACCTTTTATACTCTAAAACAGTCACAGGTTCTTCTATTCAATCCATACTCGCAAAAGCAACACACACTCCATACAGGAAAAGCCCTGATGCACAATTCAGGTTCAACAGTTATTCCATACTCTTTCCCCGCATAGGCAAATAGCCTAAACTTTGAAAGTCGTTACACTTTCACGTATGTAGAATTTACTGTAGAGCAGTCTGGCAAATTTGAAGCTGAACTGGTATTTGGCATTTGCCTGAATAACTCCAAAATGAGCTTCAAATGATGAAAGTAAATATAAGACTTATTTAAAAAAAGATCATTTTAAATTTCACAAAATAACTGGGTCTAATGTATGGCATCCCTATTCTGTAAGGTATACAGCAATTAATCCACCTGCACATTATATTAGATGTTGCTTATAAAGGAAAAAACCACAGATACTACTTTTCCAGAAGCTTGACTTAATGCAGAAAACTAATTAGAAACAGTTAATCTTGAAAAAAGCCAAAACAAAAAAAACAACCCCAACGTGCAAACCCAAAAAACTCCACCACCCTCCAGTGAAAAAGAAAACATCTCCCTTAGGCTGTGGAAGAGAACTGCAAATACTAAGTAAGGTCTTGGGACCTTATGTCTCCCAGCTTCAAAGCAACCATGTACTGAACACAAGTAATGGTTAAACTATGTTAAAATTAAAACAACATATGTCGATCTCTTCTTCCAGTAATTCCTGGATTTAGCTTTGCACTAAACACATTTGCAATAAATACACACTAGAAACATGGCACAAACTAGTGGACATACAACAGGAAAAAGTTATCACAAAGGACAGAATTTACACTGTCCTAGTTATATACTGTAGCACTAAAAAAGAGATGATAATAATGACTCTAATCCATCTGCCATGATACAGTTCCGTGGGTAAATCAAGTATCTATAACACACATCCATAAGACTTCTGACAGAAGCCACAAAATTAATTCCAGCTCTACAATTTTTTATCTTATTAGTAAAAACGAAATCAGACTACACACCAAAAATATAAAGCTTGCCAGATCCACTCACACTAAGAAACATGGAAAGGAAACCAGCACACATTTAAAAAATTTGAAATTATATAGGAGTTGTAAGAGTTGAGTTTCCTTCCTTTCAAACACTTTGTTTCTTTAAATTACATCTGATGGCTTTGGGATTTCAACCGAACATGCAGGCTGTGAAAAGAGAATGCATGGCAGGAAAAACTGAACTAACCATGTAAAAGGCAGAATGGAAAGAAGCCAGATACAACAAAAAACTGACAAGGGAAATAGGTCTGGTTCTAGATCAAAAAACAATTTAAAAATATAAAGAAATCATGCCCGTCTGTAAAGATTTGTTTTCAGTTCATATCTAAGAAAGCTTAGGATGTGGACTGCAATTTGTACTACTTTGCTTGCATAATTACATATACAACGTTATTTAAGCTGGCACCATATGTATATACAAAAAAAGAAAACTAATAGCAAATTCTGGAGTATTCTGTAATTGTGTATCAAGGAAGTCTTTATTTGCACACAGTAAGACACCAGTTTTACCTCATTTGCTAATGAAATCATATATATCCCAATTAGAAGCTTTGGAAGTACTACATCACGTTTTCAAGCAAATTACAACACTGTGCTGATCCACTCACATCATTACACTGTTATTTTTATCCACAGCATTCAGATCACGCGCAGTATCTATCTAAATGTCCAAATGGCCTTCTTACCTTAAGAGTACTACTGATTTTACCACTAGATAGGAAGCACAGAATGCATTATAAATCATTCCAAGTCAACAATAGTTTTCACACACAGAGCAGAAGCACAATAAATGAAAAATCCTATATCCAAGCTTCAGCCAGGTAGCCAAAAGGTTTCTTAAATTTAAGAGTGTGATCCACACTAATCTGGGGGTGAGTGCTGTTTACTTTTTTTCTGGACACAGCAGGGACATGAACAGACATCCTCTTCTCTCTCAATATTTTTAAATTACAATCAATTTAGATATCTGTGGCTAAATAATGAATTATATATTTTAAAATTCCTTTCTTTTTTAGTATTTTTAAGAGAAGTTTAATTTGTCAATTTTATATGCAAATTATACTTTCTTAAAAGTTGCCTCCTATTCAAGGTTACTAGTGTCACTTCACCTCTTAATTCAGAACCAAGTCCACAGTCTGACCCATCTTAGTGTAAATCTTGGTGTACAATTAGAAAAAGATTGTGACAATCAAACTGCCTTCTACTACCTGTTACAGAAAGCAGCATGTTTTAGTAAACTTCCCTGTTTCTTGCTTGGAGCTCAATAGAACTGTCCCTCAATAAATTTCATTTTTAGTTTCACCTCATCCATAAACAGACATACACAGCATCATCTCAAAGTCTTTAACTGATCTCTGTGAGAACAGACAGGATACCTACTTAGTAATTCTGTACATTGTTCTCCTTTTAATCTTTAGCTCAACAAAACCCTTGGGCATATACTCAGAACTAAAAACCAAACCTGAGCATTTGACTAACTTGTAACAAGTGTTTTCATCATCCCCCTGTGAAGTACCCCTCTCTCTTCTGCATACATGTTATACAAGATATTTCTGGTTTGAGTACACTTAATACAAGATTTTAGTTTGCCCCACAGTTTAAGGAATAATTTTAGTTAAAGTAGCTGTGTCTGTGAGGAGAACAATGTCAGTGCAGGAGTAACTCATCCATTTAAAGACCAACTTATCCACTCCAGAACAGTTGCACAAGTCATACACTTAGGTGTTAAATGTGTAGATACATTTATAGATAGATACATTTACAGATGCTGTCTTCAATCAGACACCACTTCGACGGGCCCAGCACAGCTCTCCATGGACCTCGCTGACAGAAGGAACAGAAGGTTGGAAGCAGCTTTAACATTAAAATAAACCTCCTGTTACTGTCCTACAGCTTCTGCTAACAGTGGTCTTGTTTGTTAATATAAGTATTACGCAAACGGCTCCATCAAATCATTAAGAATTGTATTTACAATATGCAGCCCCTTTCCTTCACTCTTTAAAAAATCTGGTAAAGTGAATTTTGCTTGGATAAATAACACTGTCAAAATTACTTTCTTGACTCAGTGAACTTCCTTGCTTAGCAAAGGCCAGGTTCTGTTCCTGAGATTTTCAGCATCCCTGCTGGGAAAAACATTATTCCCCCTAAAGCTTCACAGATACTTTTCCTCAAGTCAGCTAAGATGCATCTGTAAGTACTAACTGTAGAATTACAGAACTTCCAGATTAGAGCCAACACTAAGGTCTTCCACAGCACTTCTGCTCAAACACAATGTAAAGCAGACATCTATTAAATGTGCCTTCTGTCAGTATTGCAGCCATTTTTAAAAATAACTCTCACCGTTCAATCACACGAACAGAGAACTGTAATCTAAAATTATTCTTCAGTTTTAACCTTACAGTTGCGAACTTATTAAAACGCATCCATGATCTACGTGGCTAAGGAAGCTGAACTGTCTCATGAAAGGTGACAGAACACTTCTTTTGACTAACTGCAAGAGGAATTTTCGAGTGCACCAACTTTCCCGGGAGCACTGTTGGCCTGCACTGGATTCTAGATGTAGCTTATTCTGACATAAGCTGCTTTACAGAAAGGGGTTTGCACTCTCTCTATATCTAATACAGCTCATGCATTCAATAATGCACTACAGAAATTCTCTTCTCCCTAAAAGAATTTGAAAGAAGTTTCTTAAAAGAAGTTTCTTGCAGGTAAGAAGCAGTGCAGGAATATTTACATTTCATCTATGAAGGTTGCAGTGTTACAGAACAAACAAAAACCAATTTGAAAGCATATCTTCAAAGAAATCACCATATTTCAGCTTGTTGACAATTTTAGCAAGAAAGGAAAAAAACACAGCAGGGGGGGGAAAGTTGAGCTTGAATTTCAAGTCTCTGGCCTAAGTTTACACACCACCACTTTAGCTCATTTTAAACTGAGCAGTGACATTTTATGACTTTTTGAAGGTGCAGATTTCCAGTGTCTGCCACTTTTCAAGGTGAAATTACATATTATAAAAATCTGTGGAAAAACCCGAAAGTTTTTTCCAATTTTTCTGCTAAATTAAAGTCTTGAATCCTTCCAAAGTTCCAGACGAAAATAGCAGTTGGCATCTCATGGAACATTATACTGTCACAGATTTCTCCACAGGTTGTTTAACTTTAATTGTTACTTTCATTTCTTATGGAGACGGAGGAAGAAAAAAAATATTTTTCCTTTTCTTCCTTTTTTTTTTTTCTTGTAAAGGAAACTCCAGAACAAGAAATTTAACGTTTTTTATCCAGTATTTCATAAAGTACTAGCTCTTAAAAACATTCAACACATCACAGAAAACTTTCGAGTCACATCTGCTAAAATTCTGGAAGCATGTTTTCTGAAAGACTTTGTATCTTTCCAATATTCACAATTTAATAATCACTAGTGAGACTAGTTACAGTACACTATGTACAAGTAATACTCACCCTTCTGAAGATGCTTTATTGTTACCACAAATAAACATTCCCCGGACTCTCAATTTGATATAGACACTGGGGACAAACAAAGAACGACCTTTAAATTTTTATAAATTGCATAAAGAATCTGAATGTGTCAACTCCTAAAAAAATATTAACCTCTGTATGAGAAAAATCCCACCTTAGAAGTGAAGATTAGACTAAATGTGTTGGTAAAAACTCTTCACTGAAATCTGTATTAGTAAAAACCAAACTCATAGTAGTTGAAACTAGAGTTGCTAGACTTAAGCAAAGAAAAACCTGCTAGAATTTAATTACATTCTCCAAACTGTTAAATGCTTCTTATCGGAGAAACCAAGAATCTGAACTTCCAGCTTTAAAAATGCAAAAAACTTTTCTCTTGCTCCAGTAAAATCAGTGTGGTGTTTTGTAAGTTAGAAATAAGTGTCTCGAGTAATGTAAAGTTTGTTATCCCATTCCTGTCGCACATCTATGCACGCACTCTTTTTCTTTTGTGTATGAATAACAATTTTTGAGTCACCATAAAGACCTGGTAATGTTAAATACATGTGTGTGATGCCAGAATACATCGATTTTTTTATCCACCCATGCATTTGTTGCTCAGGGACGGCTCAGCCCGGTGCCCTCCTTCGTACCTCCCCAGACACCCTAGTTTTACACAGCGCTCTGTATCGCCCTGCTTGTCGACATTAGACCCAAAACCCCAGAATTTTCAGCTATTTGTGAACTTTCTTGCGGCGCTCTGGACGATCGGGATCGCACGGTGTCCTCCACGATTAGGAAGTTCGCCGGAGCGGCCGCCAGACTGAGTTACCCCCCCGGCCCCCCTCAGCCTGGAGCGCCCCAGAGCCCGGCCCGGGAGCCCCCAGCCCAGCCCCGCCGTCCCGCGGGTGCGGGCGGGCGGTGCGGGGCGCGCTCAGCCTCCCCGCCCGGCTCGCCCCAGCTTCCGGGAGCCCGGCCGGACCCGTCCCAGCCTCCCGGGAGGAGCGGGACGAGCCGTGTGCCGCGCTGCCCGCGGCCCGGGGCGAACGGATTTCCCCCTCCACACACACAGACACACACTTCCCTCCCCGTGCCCGCGCCGGAGCCGCCGCCGCGTGCCGCCGGCTGGAGCGGAGAGCAGGGGAAGGGAATCGCCAGGTCTCGCCCCCGTTCTCCCTCTCGCTGCCCGCCCGCCGCCCCCCGCCCTTCGGAGGAGCGGCGGCGCGTTCGCCCCCAGCCCGGGTCTGCGCCCCGCCGGGCGGGGATGGGAGCCGCCGGCCGGGCTGGACGGAGCCAACTTAGACAAAGGGCACTCCAGACTCCATGTCTCCCCCTCCAGCTGTCACCGGCCGGCAGCGCGCGTGTCTCCCCGCCGGCGCCCCGCGGGAAGGGGACGCGGTGGGCGGCTGCTCCTCGGGAGCCGCCGCCGCC
>VZTJ01004963.1:1689582-1728741 GCA_013397795.1 Orthonyx spaldingii
GGCGAGAGGATTGGCGGGCACCGGGAGGGGCCGCGCTCCCGCTCGGCGCCGCGGCCGGGTTTGAATCGGTCCGAGAGCGGGAGAGGCATAACGGCCGTAACGGTCCCGGGGGGCGGGAATGGCCGCAGCGAGCCCTCCGTCCCCGCCGCCGCGCCGCCTGTTCCTCCCCCGGCGCGGGAGCTCAGCCGCTGGAGGTCACTCCAGCCGTGCTCCGTCTTCAGCAGGGAAAAATAAAACTGCCAGGATAAGTTTTCCTAGTGGGTACTTAGCCCTTCCCTTGGGACCGCATCCCTTTCCCATGCGTCCCGCATCGATTGCGACTTCCCAGATGCACTGGAGCAGTCCGCGCATCCATGCTTCCACAAGTCCCGTCGTCCTTCCTTACCAAGTATCCCCTCCCCTCTTCCTTGTGGCTACCTCAGAGCATCTTCAGGGTCAGAAATTGAGCAGCGGCCACTGTAACGGGGATTCTGACTGGTCAAAGTCTCTCGCGGGGGAAATAAATCACAAACGCGCCCTCATTCCCAAATCGTGCCGTGGGCTTACGTGTCAGACCTGCGAGCGTGTCTGATTAGAAACGAGGGGAAGGGAGGATGTATCAGCCCGGGAGGCTGGGGACAGCCCGCGCCCCCTCGCACACGCCCGCGGGGCAGCCCCGCCGCTCCTCGGCGGATGTCTCGGCCGGCTGAGTCACTGCAGCGCTGCCGCCTCGTGTCCGCCTGTTTGACCTTTGCTTGCCCAAGCTTTACCGTCATCAGCCCTCCTTCTGTGCATCGCGCCGCTCCCCGCGACTTCCTCTCCCTCACTGCTCCGCATCCAGCGCGGTTTCCCCCTGTCGTGGGGGGATGTCATAACTCGCAGCAGCAAAGTGCTCGCTCCGCATCGGGCTCGGATCCTGTTGCTCGTTACGTGCTGTCTCCAGCCTCTAAGGTTGCTATCGTTTTCCCTCGTTTCTAATCCGCGAGCCGTGCTCATCAATCTTATTGCCGAGGTTGTATTTAAACCTTGAGGGTTCATGCAACTGTGCTGTCGTCCTGCTCTCTGGTCGCTCCAGTCTTTATTCATCTCCAGCAGGGAAAAATAAAATTGCCAAGACAGGATTTCTAATGGGTACTTTGCACCTCCCATGTGACTAGATCCCTTTCCAATGCGTCCCACATGGAATGCCACTCCCGATGTGCACTGGAGCAATCAACACATCCTTGCTTCCGTCGTCCTTCCTCACCAAATATCAGCTCCTCTCTTTCTTGTGAACCGTAGTGCATCTTCAGGGTCAAAGCTCCAAAAATGAGCAGAGGCTACTGTAATGAGATTCTGAGTGACAAAAGTCTCTTGCGGGGGAAATAAATCACAAATGCACCTTCATTCCCAAATAATGCAGTTGGCTTAAGTGTCAAATGAGGCTCGGTGTTCTACTTAAAGGCGGTGTGCACGTGTGTTCTTATAGTCTCTTTCTATGTGTAAATACTTAAAACTTCCAGATGTCATTGTGTATTAAACTTGGAGTGAGATCTCAAGAGTGGACATTCCTCCACTGTATGTTCTTGATTTACCTCATGGCCTTGAAAAGGAGCTTCTAATAAGTAGCTCTTTTTAAAATGTTTTTTTAATCTCTGGGGTTTCATGAGTTGTGAGCAAAAAACATGAGGCAGAAATTATTTCCTGTTACAGTTACATGTCATAGTGTGGTAGATAGCTATAACCTTCCTCTAATTCTAGTGAAGTGGCTGACAATTTGAAAGATTGTCTTAAAAATACTACATTTGAAAAATATTAGTCATTTCTGGAAATTCAGCTATTTTGAATCTATTCTGCCCCAAGATGGCTGCCACCACCAAAAGGGCTACCCAGTCCCTTCACAACTTAGGTTTTGTAATTTATTTTGATCCTTCAAGTTGCATTTCATGAGATCTGGTTTTATTCAACAAGAAAAATAACAATTGCTAAATAAGCGTGAAGTGACTTAATGTAACAAGTACACTCAGCCACGAGGTGGAAAAATCTGCGTTGTAGAACCTACCCTGTGAACTAGACCTCAGCACTGCTCACGTCCTTTTCCTCTCTTGCACAGAAGATTATTCATCTGCTATACCTGAAACTAGAAAACCTAACGTGTTTTGAACTGAGTTACTCTTTCTCCTTTGCACTGTAGCAAAACCACCTCTCCACCAAGGCTCCATTCTAGGCTCTTAAAGCAATGAACTCCTGTCGAGAAACTCCATGAAGTGCTGATTTCCTGATCCACAGTTCACACTGTCTCGAACATCCAGGAGAATTTTTGCATCTATTTGATTCTCTGCACCAGGGTTCAATGTTGCAACAAGCTCCATACAGACTTTCTGTTTTCACAGAGTAAACCATCCAAGCAGTTTTCTGTTTCTGCTGTATTTTTGTTATTCAAGAATAACTATTTGAACAAGGATCTGTGTTCTACAGAGATATTCAGATCAGATCTTTAGGCAAAAACAGTGCAACAATTTTTGAAAGGATTACAAAAACTAGTATTTTGAGGAGTCCTGAAAGGAGTGAGTTCTGGTGGTAGCATGGAACAGTGCTTTTGAGAAAAGTGGTTAACGTTGAAGAAATAGACACATTACATGACAATGAAATAAAATCAGGCTCAAGAAAAAGGTATCAGTTTTAGACCCTTCTGAAACTGTTGAAAACATTTGCCCTTTTTTTGTACCTAACACACTGCAGCTTTTTCCATGTTCCCGACACATGATAACATGTATGTTCATATTGTATGTATGACTAAAATAGTAGAATAAGGATTTGTCAGTGCTAAATCACCAGCATCAATTAGACATAAAAATAATTGTTTGACAGCATCAGAGGGTGTTCCTAACTATGACTGCTTCCATGTGGGGGTTACTTACGTGCCACTTTTCACCCTTTAAAAAAGTGGCATTTGAGTCCAGGAAAAAAAAGGTGAAAAACAAAATTTTGCTACAAAGCAAAACTAACAGTTAAGTGGTTCCTTTTAGATATTTTTAACATCTCAAATAGGGTGGTATTTCCAAAGCATAGATTATTCTTTATGCACTATTATCCTAAGATTTCCTTGTGGTCAAAATCATATGATATTTTTTCCATCTGGCGGGGGGAACCAAAAAAGACCTGTCAGGGAACTACCTTGGCCTGGAATAACCAGAGATGTTGGCCGGTTTTTGCCTTGCCCACCGGATTTCGTTCAGGAGAGGCACAGCAAGGCCGCTCCCAGCACCAGCAGCCCGGAGCAGACACGCCCGTAGCTGCCTCTGTAATTCTTGTAGATAAGCTGATGACTTGCTGATGGCAGCGTCGCTTTCCTTTGTGCTCGGGAACGGCAGCGTAACAAAGCTGTGTGCAGCTTTGGGCTGGGTCTCCTCTGTGGCGCGGGCTGGTGGACCCCACGGATTAGTCGCACAGCCTCGAGAGGTTCAGTCTGCTTGTGTTTGAGCTCCCTTGCTCGGTGGAGGGGAGGGAAGAGGGATGCACACCCTGTTCTGGTTACATCTACCCCCACGATCAGAGCCAGCAGCACTGCAAGTAGTATTTCATCCAGCAGTACGTTTAAGGAGCATGATCTTTGTTTCTTTCTGTTTGTTTTTTTTTTTTAATATATTTTAGTTATTCAAAAAGTGTCTTCCATACATTAATCATTCATTTCCTTACTCTAATCTGTACTTTTCCTGATACCCCAGCTTGTTGTGTGTCTGAAGTTCTGCATTTTGGTCCATGTGAATTTGATAAGATTTTACAAGATGTTTACATACATGGAAATGTAAGTACAATCTAAAATCTAAAGTAAGTACAGTCTAAATATGTAACAATATTTATCTCTTATGCACAGCAATGATTACACAGAAATCAGCACATACCCTACCCTTTATTTAGAATTGGCCTCTTGTAACATTATTATTAAAAAGCAGGGGTTTTGTGTTAACTTCTAACGAGCAATTAATGACTATGTTTTGTAACTAGCCACTTCGAGATCAGCTATGTTTTAAAATGTTTTTCCTTTAATATCTTAATGGTACTTATGGACCAATTTCCCTGAAAGAAATGCAACCTTATGAACTGTTTCTCACACCCTTTCTGACCTCTTTTTTCCCCCCATTTGCCATATGCTTCTCTGCAGAATTGAATTTAATAATCAGAAAATCAGCAAATGTAACTTTGGTTATGGTATTCATTAGGCTAAATGAGGAGGAGACGAGTCACTGCAAGATATCACACATACAACAGTGCTTGTCAGACCTACCACGTCTCAGGAATGGTGCTTGAGAGTCCTGCACTGTCCTTCCTGGCTTCCCTCACACTCAAAAGTAGAGTGCTGTGGCCTGAAGGCACAGGGCCTAGGGGCTGGAAGGGACAGCAGCACAGACCCACCTCCAAAGGCATGCCCCTGAAAGAAGCACCACACCGTGCTCTAAGGGTCCCTGCTAGCAGAACTTACTTCTGCTGTGGACTCTTTTCCTGCTGTGCAACTAAAGGAGTGGCTGCCAATTTACTTCATGCACTTGTCACGAGAGCCAGTACCTGGAAACTCACCCAACCAAAGGAGACATTCTCAGTCTAGGTGCAAAACGTGTTCAGTGGCAAGTGTGGGTGTATTGTCTAACACTGAAGCACCATGACAATTGAAGAGACTCTATGCATGATAAAAAGGTGTAACAGGGAGTATGTTGCTAAACATAGCCAGACTTTGATGTAGTGCTGTTACAGGAAAATGCACAGATTCCTGTGCCACTTATGGGCTGCCTGCATCTGATGCTGTGAATGGTAGTACGTGCAGCTGGTTCCTAGCTCTGCAAAGGCATCAGGTGTACACACACACATCCCTCACACACACCCCCACGTAACAGAAAGCTACTGGACCTTTCACTGAATGTTTTTCTCGTGTCATGGTAAAGGTATGTCATGTATTTTGTACTGAGTGTGTTTTCAATATGCTGGGACACCTCAGCTCTGTCATACTGTGTTCAAGGAGATTTTACTGGGGATGCAAGACAAATAAAGGTGGGAGCAAGAGTGATGCAAACAACTGACTCAAACTATGGTTCTATATTTAATGCAGGACAGTATCCTTTTGGCTAAGGAGAAATGTTGCTGGAAGGAAAGCTCCAGTGTTGTTTTTATACAACAACTGAAGCAATGTAAGTGATTTTCCGCTAACTGTCTTTAATACACAGAGATGAAGCTTATTGCATGTGATTATCCATTTCAATTTGTGAAAGGGATTAATTACTTTCCCTGCCTTCATTTGGAAATAAACTTGTCTTTAAGACTATCTGCAGGAAATTTTTTCACCTCAAAGGATCTACTTCTGATTATTTTGTGGTCACAGAAGCTGCTTAAGTTGTGTGAGAAAAATACTTTCTCATCCTTGTCTGTTTGCATTTTCCTTTTCTTTTTATTCCTTACCTGACCTGCATTTACTCTTATATTCAAACCACTTAAAGGTCTAAATGGTACCATATCACAAAATTGCCTGAGAAGACATATGCCTGAGAACTTAAATTGCAAAGCCCTGGCCCCATTTCCAGGTGGTTTTGGCAAGGTAGCTGTATGATACTGCTGAGTGTGCCACTCACAGGGGAGAATTTTGCTGCAAATTTAAAGGTTCGAGTAGGTATTCAATGAGTGTTGATGGGTGATGGTTTCCCATCAGGCCAAATCCAAGATTAAAAGCCTGAGCTCTATTTGACTATTGTGTTTCTGATGTGTCAAAGTTCTTCAGTGGCAGTGGCTAAATTACCCTAGCAGATGGACAGAGTTCACTGACTGGAATCAAATCTTCATGTTTGGCTGCAGAAGATACTTCTTCAGACAGCCACGTGCAACATACATGAGGTGGTAAGTCAGACTGTTTGCAAAAGCAAGTGCAGTTGTGAAATCTCTTTCCTCTGTTCATCATTTCACCTCCAAAGGATTACCTCCAAGTGTAACCACCCTTCCATCTTTGTGTGAATTTGCCATGTATATGCCTACATTTTTAGCATCTTTTACCCCTCCTTGTTCTCTCTTTGCTATTTATGTAATGTCTACTTTCAGCTCTTAATTTGTAAAGGTACTGTCCTGTCCTGTTCTGTCCTAGAATTACCTAATCCTGGCATCTAAAATAGTAGGAAGTATTTGCACTTATGTCAACCCTACATGCCTGTTTTAAAACAATGCATATTATGTTATATATAAATACATGGGATCTGATTCAAGGTTAGTAAATTCATAAGTGCAAAAATGAAAATAATGTTTATCAGCATAAACTTGATTAAACTGAATGAAAAGCATCGAGTCTTCTTGCCTTTATGGGAGAAGACTAGGAATACCTATAGTTTGCAAGTGGATTTGATAAACTGTTAAATCTAGCCAGGACTGGTAAGTTATGCTGTCAAAAAATCAGTTTAAGAAGATGTATGGCAAAGACTTTACAGTGAAAGTAAAAAGATAATGACACTCATCCACCCACTAAATAAACTGTCTAATGCAAGTCATAAAAATAAGATGTTCACAAAAGTTTATGGAAATGTACAAAGTACAAAATATGTATCCCATTTGTACTCTGGGCTTTTTCTGTTCCAGTCTTAATCCTCAATAAAAATATCCACAAATCATTGCAAATTTAGAAAAGGGATTATACAGACCCATTTACTATTGTGACATTGTGTCAGTGAGTTTACTTCCTAGGTATAGGATTTCTAGTTATTTCTGTCATTTCTAATTTTTTTTTTTTGCCAAATGTGTAGTTTTTTGTTATACACACATCTCTGAAGATCAAAATGGTAAAAAAAACCCCAAACCACTCTGCTGCTGGTCTGAGAAAGCTGCTACTGGAAAAACAATCTATTTCTAAAATCAGAAAGTGACAAGCTTTTCATGCTTTATGACAGAAAGGATCACTAGTGCAATGATTTATGTGTGTGTAGAACTACAGACAGACCTGTACATTTAACTCTGTCATGCAGTAATGCAAGACCTGGTCATGAGACTGACAGACAACATTACATTTTAGGTGTCAGCTGAATATGCTGGTCAGATATGTAATGGAAAGGATGACCAATTTGAATTTGTATCCAACTTGTATCATAGAAAAAAAAAGGTCGTTGGTTTAACAAATTTTAAATGTTACATATCACTTTCCTCTCTCAAACCTTCATGCTGGGTATGAAACATACAATTAACAGAAATTAAGGGAACTGGACCTTAGCCAAGAAAATTATTACATGACTGAGTGCCTGCGTAGACTGATGCTGGAAAATGTTTTTTGAAGCGTAGATGGTTGACAACTACATAAGTGTTGAAACCTTGTCTGTAATTTACATACAAAAAGCCAGATTTTGCTCTCTATTATGCTTTCTTAAATAATACTGAAGGCAGAAACACATTTTTGCTTTCAAAGCAAGAGTTAAAGAGGAGAAAAAGAGGCAAGGCCTGTGCAGCATTGAATTTCTACTTAAGATCTTAAAATACTCCAAGTCACATTGAGGGATTGCTTCATGAGGTTTAGTATCTGTCAGACTGAGGGTGTAATTCTGATTTTCTCAATCTATGTGGGCCTTAAGTGAATTTTAATTGGCATTACTCACTGGGAAAGTGAGCTGAGATTCTAAGGCTGTAAGTATGAAGGACTGAGTCAACCAAGTGAGTGAAACAGTGACTAACTAATTAAGTGAATGAGTGAGCACGGCATTGTTTGCCTTTGTGATCATTTCTATGCATGAGTGAATGGCAGGGCTATTACATGTGTGTGAATAAGTGGGGTCAGGGTTGCTGAACAATCCATACATTTGTGTGGTCTTCCCATCCCTTGATTAGGCTAATGAGCCGAGTGTTTGGAATATTAATGCATGTAGACTAGAGCTAAACTTGTTATGTAGTTGGGAGACAAATTAAAAAAATATGATCTATAGCCTGTCAAAGTCTGTTTTGGTTTCATACATGGAACTCTGGATTGGATAATCAGCTGCTCCCTGGCAGGTTACTTCCAGCTCATTGGCGTCAGGGAGCTGAATGCTACATTATTGCTTCTTCCAGGATTATTGTTGTAAGTGACATTATCAAATCTGTTTGTAGTTTATTGCAAATCTAATTGTGTCATATAAACTGAAGCGTTATCTGACAATGAAATGATTTTCTGTCTTATTACACTTTCATAAAAGAACAGATTTGGCTATCCTTATGTCAACTGTTTTGCGTCCAAAGTAGTTAACAAGGCTAGCAATAATTTTGGCACCCTAAAAGCTTATTCCTTCAAATAGCACAACAGAAGCAGAATAAAACTTTGTTCTATTATGTCATATAAAAATCACGTTCTGTTGTCACTTTTCATTCAATAGCTGCATGCAATCAAGAGAACGGGAGTCAACACTATGGTAAAATTCAATCAAAACATAGGTAGCTGTGGAGATATAAAGAAATAGTCTAGAATTTAAAAAAACTTTGAGTTTTTCCCCCTATGTCTTTTTTTTTCTTCCTGAAGACTTGCTTATCTTTCCTTTCTTCTCAAAAAAAAAAAAAAATCAAAAAAGATTTTAAAAAATTGAAAAAAAAGAAAAAAAGGTAACTTCCAGTAGTAGAAAAGGTCAAAGAAAATATACCAAGCATTAGTCATTACCAGCATTTCAACAACTCTGATGTCTTGACCTGAGTTGGAGAATGCTTTTAATTATTGTAAATTATTCTGAATTTGAAAGTCAAGTTTATGGGAAACATATGTATATTACATAATTAATCCTACAGTTTTTTCAGGCTCTTTCTTGCATGTTGGCTGATTGTTCCAGTACAAGATATTTCCTGATCCTAAGCCAATTTCTGCCCTCTCATCTGCACTACACTCGCTCAGAATGTTTCAGTAAATTAAGCAGCTGGCAGTATTTTTTCATATATCTTGTGATCTGACAACATTTTGCCATTCTTTAAAAAGAACAAATCCTTTGCTTTTTGCATCCTCCAGGTTTGGATGGCAGTCCTCCAGAGAAGGACATGTTTTGGCAAATAAAGTGATTTAGCAAAATGCTGATGTTCTGCATATGCTGTCATCTTTTCCAAGTGTATTTGGTCTTGATTTCAATGCCTTAGACTACGTGGCTAGCTTTACAGAGAGTAACAGTTTTCGGGTTCTCGTGGGTTTTCCTAGCCAAAAGAGCAATCTTGACTTTACAAGCAAAATTGTCACTGATGTGTGTTCAAGCCCAATGCCAAAGGTAAAAATTTGTGACTTATGCTCTGATGGAAGTCACATATGCCCTGGTTATCCAGGCAGTGGTAAAACTAGAGTAGGATTTCATTCAGGTCTCATGACAAAAATTATCAAACTCAGGATGAAACAAAGGTTAAAATTATTGCAAACATTTTAAATGGCAAAACTGTTTTATAAAAAACCAGGGAATTATCAGTCTGTGTTTTAAACTGATCAGTAAAGGGTAAAAATCTTCTTCAATCAAAACATGTATTCCTGTCTAAAGGCTACCGTTAGCAGCCACTTTATTAAGAACTGAAAATTGGCCAATGTTCTTCTGAGTCTCCTTCTACCAATTCCAAACAGTGCTACTGAATACAGAAGGCTGAACAACATTTCTATGAAATGTACGGTGTTTCAAAGAAGAGGGTTTGTGGATTATTTCAGTCTAGTTCTTCAGTTCAGGATTAATTGCTGGGAGCTTGAGGTGTGAGGAGTAGATGGTTCAGAGAACAGATGTGATTTACTCTTCCTTTAGTTTAATTTGTGGTTTTTTGTAACTACATTTGCATGTGCTAATTCTCACCTTTTCAAAATAAGGATGGGATTAATGAATGTTTATAAAGTGCTTTTCATGCCAAGAGAAAAGGAGACTTTAGATCTCAGGATATGATTGTTAGAGTGGAAACTTACTTGTGAAACATTTAAATTCTTTTCAAAGTACATTCCATATTGGACAATTTGAGTGCAGTATTGAAATACCGTATTGGAAGATAAGTAGGAGTTAAATCATGCCATATTTATTTTGCGTGGCCAAATACATGGAGAAAGAAACCTTGCCCACAGCTAGATCAACCTTTCAGATAAGAAAGGGCAATGTTACACCATAGAGCAAGCTAATGCTCATCTGCATGTAATTTCTGCAGATTTTCAAAAGGTCACAGTTGGGCCGTGGCTTGATGTCTGCCACGGATCATGGAGGTTAACTGAAGAGCATTTGCTTCATGAAGTTATGTCATGGTTTAACCTCAGCCAGCAGCTAAATACCACACAGCCACTCACTCACTCTCCTCTGCCTCTCTGGGGGGATGAGGAGGAGAAGTGGGAAAAAAGGTAAACCTCATGGGTTAATAACAAGTCAAGAGTTTAAATAAAGTTGATAATAATGGTGATGATGATGATGATAATAATAATAATAGCAATGAAAAGGAGAGAGAGAGAGTGGGGAATAAAATCCAAGAGAAACAAATGGTGCACAGCGTATTTGCTCACCCCCTGTTGATTGATGCCCAGCCCATCTCCCAGCAGTGATCAGTGGCTTCCAGTGTTTGAAGGTCCCACTACCCATTGCTCTGTTTCATCTTTAATAGTCCATTGTATCAATAGATTTTCCTGGAGGTTGGTGCATTATAGGGGATGTGACACACCTACTCCATGCCATGTTCTTTAGGCCAGGTGTCTTTGAAGTTCTTTCAGAAATGAGTCCCGTTGTTTTACTCACTTTTTTCCTGGGGTATCATGCCACCATAAGCCTTGCTTTTCAAGGCCCAGGACAGTGTTCTGGGCAGTGGTTTGGGACACAGGATCTGTGTCTGGCCATCCAGTGACTGCTTCCACCACTGTAAGCACATGGCCCTAGCCCTGGCAGGCGTGTAGGAGTGTGTTACAGACAATCTGCCAAGCCCTCCCAGGTTTTACTGCAGACACCATCCTCCACACAAGCTTGTCCTGCCTGATTGCAGCTCATGTTTCACATTCATGGATAACCTTGGTGAGAATGCCCATGGGTAAGTTCCACCCCTCAGTCATGAGCCCATCTGTGTGTTTACATCCCTTCTTTGATGGCCCATGGTGTCATGGGCCCACTGAGCTAGAAAAAATTCACACTTACATTGTGTGAATGTAAGCCACAATCCAGATCCACCTGAGACACTTCAGTCTTAGCAGCCTGATCCATCTGCTGGTTATTCTGATTTTCTTCAGTGACCCAACTCTTGGATGCTTGAGCATTTGCATGATGTATTTTCAAACACAGGTTCTCCACCCAAGCAGCAGTATCTTGCCACAGCAGTGTCAACACCACCATGGCAATGCTGCCAGTTATTCTGCTTCTGTCGCTACAACCACTCCCACAGGGCATTTGCCAATATCCATGAGTCAGTGTAGAGATAAAATGCTGACCATTTCTCTCATTCAGCAATGTCTAAAGCCAGCTGAATATCTTCCATACCTGCAAACCTTCTCCCTCAGCAGTTTCTGTGACCTGTCATAGGGAACTCCCTACTACTGCTTTCCATCGCCAATGCTTCCCTACAGTATGACAGTACCCATCAGTAAGCAGGGCATTTTGCTTCTCTCTTTCTGATAATTTATTATGCAGTGGGGCCTCTTCAGCACATGTTACTTCCTCCTCTGGTGACAAGCTATCAGATTGCACTCTGTTTCTTAAACTAGACTAATAGACAAAAATAAATGAAAATCGGAATGATTAATTCTGTATTTTATCTCTGGTCTTATAGTTGCCTGCACAACAGGAGAACCTCACGAATACTTTTGTGCATGAGGTCACTAAAGATAATGGATTACCGTCTGGAAGTGCTGCACTTTTCCACCTTCTTAGCCCATACTTCATGTAACCTGTTCAGAATTCTCCTCGTGCTTCCTCAGAGCGTGGAAGTTGAATGCGTAGGCTTTGCACATCACATACTCTCTCGCAGTCCCTCTTCCACAAAATGCCTCTCACAGGTCGAGGAGTTCACATCACTGTGAAGATAGAGAGGATCAATAATAAAGAACTGCTGTCATTTGACAGCTGCTCATTGACACATATTATGAGTATCCAAATTTATTTCACCAGCTTTTGCTGCCATTCTCTGTGTATAGACTCAAGGGACAAGAAAACTGCTACAGAAACTGCATCATTAAAACCTGCTTGTACAATGCTGCAGGAATGTCCAGCATTGAACAGCTTCAGATTCATGCTTTTTTGCACGTTCTCAGAGTCACAACTCAATTATTTATAGTATGTACTGTGTTTTCCTGAGAAACTGTATGAAGGCAGGTAAAGAGAAACTTAATCCTGGGATTCAAACTGTATCCAAAGGACACTGGCAGTTCCGAGGGCTTTTCTAAACAGCATAGTTGAGAAACACTTATCCCTGTGTGCCTTACACAGCACACAGAGAATACCACATCAAAAACACCAAATCAGCTTCATTAGACTGCATAAACAGAAGGCTTTGTGTTTTTATTCGCTTTCCTTCTTTTTTTAAAAAAACATCAAACTTAGTAAATTGCATGCAAAAATAAATAAATGAAGACCTACTTTCACGCACACATACAGTTACTTAGTTAAAATGTAAGAAGTCAGGAAATGCAAAAGTTAATATTCTTGTGTCAGCAATGCTGCACTGAATGGAGACAGTTTTCTCCTCTTGTTTTGCTTGTTACATTTATTCAAGATTGTGGCCCCTCTCAAACTGCAGAAACTTCACAATTTTTTAGAAAAATATACTAACATCTCGGTCAAACCAACTAAACTGCCCACACTTGTTTGGAAAAATGTGATTAAGCCTTTGTTTAATAATAAAATAAAACTCTAATAAAATTAACCGAATATATTAATTGCTATACTTCTGCTGTTTAATGTGTGCTGTAAAATAAATCAGATGTACATTATAACTAAATTAATACTGTTGTAGAAGCTTGATATTTGTATTTTGTGGTTGCTAACATCCTACATTAGTGAATTGGAAAACAATTGTGTGCTCTCAGTTTTGGGTTTTATAATTATCTTCTACTCATTAGCTCAAAGTGAACAACACCCAGCAAGTTACTAACAAAGAGAGGAATTCCAGCACCTCTCTGCTGAAGGAGCCCCAAAATATATATCCTTCTAAGGACTTCAGAAATATCTTTATTAAATAGCATGTTCTTCATTCTAAAATGTATGGTATTTGGCAATTTATTATCTGAACAATTTTTCAAACACAATAATGTATAAATAAATGTTTGAGACCTGAGTTAACTGGTTAACAACCTTTCTGAAGCATATTTATAATATGATTGATCACCAATACTTTACAATGCCAAATATACAAACAATTTGACTTCTGCTAGTTTAATCCAGTGTATATTGTATATTTATAAGAAGGTATTGGGGGGGAGGGTGGCCTCTGGGGGAACTGTGGTCCTTGGTTTTGTTTAATTTTTTTAAGGGAGGAAACATCTGAACCTTAACTATTTACTATTATTTTAAATTTGATAGTGGATATTTCATTTGATTGAAAGGACCAATAGAAATAGCATGTACAAAAAATCCCCAATTATATTGGGATAAACACTGCTCTGCTGATTCCCAAACCTACTTACAGTCCTGTTTTCTAGTCGAAGTAAAATCTGCCAGGAATCACATAATTTTGATCTGTTTAGAAGAAAAAGTCTTATATGTTAGAGCTGGATGTACAACCTAGCTTGCAAATAAGCCTTCCTCAAAAATGTGAATGTTTCAAATTAACAGCTAGTCCCAAGCTTCTTGTGTAAGTCTGCTGTGGGTGCTGAGTAAAGAAAAATGCATCTTGCAGAAACAAGTGGAGACCTTGAGTAACCATATATTGAATTTGGCCATTCAATATTCATTGTCCATAACCAATGTTTATGAACCCAAATCATTTCCCGTGGGATTAGTAATGTAAGAATTTGTACAAGGGCACTTTATTTTCCATTTATACATCATACTATAGTTTCTAAAGTTTTGGTTACCTTTATATTTCAAAACGTGATGTGTGTGTAAAGGAGTCAGTCGCTTTTTATAATGCATATAAGCTATGGAATACACCAATTTACCAACAACAATAATTTTTTTCCTGTTTCATTTCAGAAATCTGATCCTTGTTTTAATCTTATCTTCCCTGAGGAAGAACATCTAGAATTCACATTTATTGAAAGAAAAGAAAACTAAAGCCTGTGCTCTTGCTGTCCGTAGAGTAGGAGAAGGAGGGATCAGAAGAGGATTTAGTCCCTGTTACTGAGTAGGCAAAATTTAGATCATATCATCAGCAGAGGCTGCTTTGGTAGGTTGAAAAATGCTCAGACTGACTTAGTCCCAGTACCATACAAAGTCAATAATATATATACAATATCAAATATGGGTGTAAAAGTGGATAGTTAGGTATAATTGAAAAATTATAGAGGGCCCTGTCTTGACTTCTTTATGAACCATCTGCCACATTAGACATATGTAATATATGCAACATAGCAATAGTATAGGCCTGCAGAAAGAAGTCTGCAGTTTTACAGAATATTTTTCCAGTTTTCTGTTCTATTAAAAATCTGTTTGTCATGAGTGAAAACCAGGGAGGAGAGAGAACATCTGTCCTGCAAAATTTAACTCCAGACAAATTGTGTTTGGTTGGCCTTATTTTTTTCTTCCCTATATGCAAAAAAAAGCATAACCAAATTTTTTTCCTAGTACTGCAATCTTTTAGCAGAGGCTGCAGAAAGGCTTGCAAACACTTAAGATTGTAATCTTATTTTCAGAAGAGCAGCTGTTGAACTGAGTATAATTTTTAGTGAAGCAGTGGTTCCCCAGCCATCAGTCTGTCATCAGTTCACTGCACTGTCCCCATAAGTGTGTGTTCAACCCAGATGAACGGGCCCGTGACCACATTGCTGTTGACTTATTGAGAAGCTGTGCCTGTTCTCACACTGTTTGCTATGCAGGTTCTGCATCAGCCACGATAAAACAGAGGCTCCATAAGGCACCTCGAGGTCAGAGTAGTTCCGAGAGGGACTCCCTGCTCTGGCACTAAAGCCTACAACTTTTCTTCATCCGAGGCTATCAACACACTTGAAATACTAAGAAGGTTTATATTGGGTTGGTGTTTCAAATTGCAATGGCCGTTGTGGTTTTCATGCAGCCCTGGTCTAAGTGTTAAATTCAAGTTTATGCTGTCATGAAATCAGAGTCTGATTTTAAATTCATTTAGCGTCGCATGTGGCAGTGAGATGTGATCATACCTCGTAAGATGCTAGTGTCCTAATTTAGGAAATAATGTCTGTCAGAGATCTAAAATGGATTAGGCCAAAATGTTAACCTGGGAATAAGCAAAAATAATGCATGTTTTCTATCCTTAAGGTCAATAGCATTTCCTGAAAGCATGCATATCTTAGTAAAAAAAGGTGCAGATTATTTCTAATTACAGAATCTATTTAAAAAAAAAAAAAAGAAAAGAGAGCAATATACTTATTAGCCAAAGATACTAAGACAAATTCTCAAAAGGACTGTACATCTCCTTATTACTGGCAAACAGTAATAGATGCAGCAGTTTAGTTCAGCACCTTTCAAAATTTCATTTAATTATTGGTATCTGCCATGCCTCAGTAAAACCATAGTGTTGTGTAAATGGAACAATCCTAATAATTTTCTGGATTGTTTCCAAATGCCTCAGTTTTTGAAGCAGATCAACCAGCTGAAATGTCAAAATTTGCAAAATGACAAACATACTGTGTCCAATAGAAAACTTTTGTCTTCCTTGATACTTCATAGGAATTTTTGTATTGTAAGAATATGACACTTCACTGCATCCAAGTGCTTCATGGGTTTATTGGCTAAGTGATTTGTGCTAATACCTACACCTGTTTTACAAGTATTTACTAATTTAAGATTTTTGGATAGCAAGCAATAATGTCTTCCAAGTTACGAATAAAAGTATTTTTAATAGCATTTACCATTTGACAATTTTGGTTTATATACTGATTTCTTCAAGTGCTCTTGCACTGTTAGACCCATTTCCTGGCAGGCTTATCACACCTGTGCAAATCACACACACACTGTTTTGTACCAGAGGAAGAGTCAAGAGGAACAGCATTTATCATTAAAAATAAAATTTACAAAAGGAGCCTGACCTGAAACTTTGAAAGCTATGACTTTGTCAGATTGCATGACACTCTCATGAAGTATTTTGTTCTACAGTTAAATGAGAATGATAGATACAGTTTTAGAATTACTGATGCTTTTCATGGATTTCTTATTTTATTGCATTATTGTGCTTTCTAATCACTGATTTACAGTTACTTCTGCTCGATTTTGTTTTCTGGTGTGTTTTACTTCAGCTTACCCGAGCATAGATGAATCCACACATTATCTTTTCTCTCTTGCCTGAATATCCTCACAATCAGCTCTTGAGCACTGTAGGTCAGGCTTAGCAAGTCTATGAGATCTTTAGGACCACAATGATGTGATTACACTATGGTTTGAAATAAGGAACCAACACCTGTTCCTTGTTACCATCTATTGCATGCACATTCAAAATATGCAATAAAATAGATAACAGACCAGAAAGGGTTGAAGATATTTGTAGTACAGCTGGTCAACTTTGATATTTTACAGTGTATAAACTGTAAAGATTATTTGCAGTATAAAGCACACATTTGCTGTGCAGCAGATTTAAAACAGTTGTAGACTGTCAGATTTTGTTGGAAAATGAAAGAGGTATTTACCATTTCATTTGCTTTCTAAGTTACAGAATCAAGGTTGTTTGCCTTCACCACTTTTATTGGAAGAGCCAGCCAGTACCTTATGCACATGTCCAGACTTTGGCCTCCAGATGCTGAGACCTGCCCAGATCTCTGCTAGTCCCAAATTGATTAGGAGAGGACAGGAAAGTTGCATACTTGTAGGGGATCAGGGAACAATATAAAAACTTAGGTCTTAGAGAGAAATTATTTTTAGCAGAAACCATGCTTTTGTGTACCTGTATATATCAGTGAAAGTATATACAGAAAAAGGACTTTATTACAGGCCCTATTTTTATAGTTAGTAGATAAACCAGTAGTTCAGTTTCTAATTTAGCCTGAATGCAAATAAATTTTAAATAAAGTCTGTCTAACTGATGGAATAAAACTCTACTTAGTAGTAAATTAATTCATTTAATAAATTATAAGACTCTATTTTGAGGTAAATGTGAAGTAGCCCCTACTTTAGTGAACCCATGGATAGCTGAGATGTCACCTCAGGTGCAAGGTGTGCAAGGAAAGCCACCTGAGGTATGTTTTGTCTAGCACAAATACACATTTAAGAATTAATTATGTAGCTGGGGATTTCCAGGGTTTCAGTTTGTTTCAGCATTTTTAAGTGACTCTGGTGTTCCTCAAATATACTGAGGTGTTAAATGTTTTGCAGAGCTTTCCCTGAAAAGGTGCTGCCTTGGTGCAACCAAAAAGGGCTAAGGACGAAAGAGAGAACTAAGCAGCAGGAGGAAGGGAGGGATTTCTCTGCATCCCTGTCAGGAAGTCAGTGTGGAAAAGAAGAAGGAAATACAAACATTTGAGTGTAAATCAGTGAAAGACAGAGAAAAGGGGGCATGCACAGAATGGGGAGGGGAAAGCATTGAGATGTTGAGTAGGCTGTAAATAGGCAAAAGGAGAAAGAGTTAAGGAGTCAGCTAGGGTTTAAATATAAATTACAGGATGTACAGCTTGTGGTAGCCACTGTTAGACCTGATGAGCTAGAAAATACCTTGAAGACTGTCCTAAATATAGCATCTCAGCACTTCAGTCTTTGGGGGATTACTTTATGGGGTATAGCACTGCTTGATTTTTTTCTTTTTGCTTTTGCTCTCATTTTCTCTAATTGATAGTATGTCTGTGCTGATGGACTTCAGGAAAATCACCAGCTTGTCCACCAACCATAAAGAAAAAAAGTTCCAGCACTCTTTCACTATTACCTCCAGTTCAAATCCAGTCATAGAAATGTAAAGCCTACATATATATCCTTTTCATCTCTCACTGGTGCTCTGTGTCATTGTTGACACAACAAAGGAGATGGATCCAAGTCAAGAGGCTTTGGGTTTCTTCTTCATTTTCCCAGACATATTTGGCTTTTGGAGCAATTCACAGCTTTTACACCTCTTTCTTTATTTTTTTACCAGGGAATACCGATGAAACGCAGACTTTTGTAAAACACCTCATAAACCTTGGCTGGCAGAACATCAGAAACATAATTAGCTTAAAAATTAGCCTGTCAGCTTAAAAATTATTTTAATTTTCCAACATGATTTTTAAAATACCAAATATTCCCTACAAAAATAATAGCAGTAGTAGTAGTAGTAGCAATAATAATAATAGCAATGATGATGATGAAAATTCATGGCTCACTGCACTTAAATTTTTTTCCTATTGTTATTTTTATCTTTTTTTAATGAAAGTAAAATTTAGATATATGTCAGAATGCAAACACTCAGACTGGCTTATATAAATTCTGGTTACTGGTCTACGCAGGAAAGTTAAGCAGAATATTATAATCTATTCCTTCTATACCAAGTAGAATTTTTAACATATACAATGAATTACTGCAAGTTATACAGCAGTAATAATGACAAGGGATTAAATTAATAATAGTGTTATTTTCTGGTTTGAGTTCTGCCAGCACAGACAAAAACACTGTGTTAAAAAATTGATGGGGAAGCAGGTTTCTAGTTAGAAAAATAACACTTTCAAAAAATGCAGTTAAAATGTTTGTATCCATAATAAAAATATTAGTTTTAAAATACTGTATTTGTAATACAGATACTTAGACAATACAAAGGATTTTAAATATTTGTTTTCAAAAAATAAAAAAATGTTAATTTACTACATGAGTAAAATGTAGTAAAATTCTCCTCTCTCCCTGAATTTTGCATGCTTGTACTGCTGACAAAACTATACCCTTAACTACTTGTTAACACTTACAGAGCTGCAGAGCTGATGGAGAGTCAGCTGGGCATTACTGAGGCTTATGAATCCCTAATGAAATTACCATTTAAATTCCAATTCCTTCCCTACCGACGGCAATAGGTGAAGCAGAGGGAGCGCTGGGATCACTGTCAGGCCACAGCAGGCGAGGTCGCGTGATGACCGGGACGCTGCGGGGCTCTGCTCGGGCGCTGGTGCCACGTCCTGCCCGGGGTGCAGTCAGCCGAGCGCTATTTAAACGTGTCGCTCCAATGCCACTTGGCACACGCACAGCTGCGCTCAGTGGAGGGTTTGTAAAAAGGCCATCCAGCACCCTGGGGCCAAGGGAATCCCAGCCAGATTATTTTATGAGTAAGGAAAAAAACCCCAGTCATTGTCTCGGCGAACATGAGGAAAATCTTCTTGCTGTGTGTTCGGGGAAACGGTGAAACGAGAGAATCCATGTTTATCCCAATGTGTTGCATGGGTGAACGCAGTCATGCAAAATCCAATCCCCTTCATACTCAAACCTATGGATTTTTCTACAGTTCTTCGCTTGCAATTAATATCTACTTATACATTCAAATGCTAATTATAAATGTCCACTGAGACTACTCACTTAACATCTTGATTTATATTCAGGCTTAACCGTCACTTCTAATTAATATTCTGTTTAAGCCTGTATAAATATTACATGCCATGATTTAAAGTAAAACATTTAAAATAGTAATAAAATAAGCAGGTAAAATTTCCATAGGAGGCATACCTTTTACATGCACAGAACAAATTCTTGTAAGCCAATGCATTTCCCATTTTTTTATTATCTTTCCTGTTTCCTGCAGAGAAGGAATAAATAATTTTAAATGCAAGAAGAATATATACTCTAGGATCCTAATTTTTTTTTGTTTGACATTTGGTGTTCCATTGTTTGGGGCTTTTTATTGTCCTTTTGGTATTTTGCTGTATTTAAGAGAATATCTTCTCTCTCTCTGAGTCACCATTTCTTGTAATTATCCTTTCTAATATCTCTGCATTCATCTGCAGAGGAAATTGAGCATTGCCTTATTTTTTACACACTGAATGACCCAGAGAACCTACTCTGCAGTATGGCTTATCACTAGCAGATCATTTCTGCTTTACCATATTTGAAGGAAAGCTTAAATTAAGAATTTTTTATTTTAAAAAAATTGAGAGAATTTAGACTATGAATTTGCCTCAGATATTTCTTTGAATATAATTGGTTTGGGGTTTTGAGAAAACATCGTGTAATACTCTTCATAAAAATAAAAATACGCCGTAAAAGGACAGTAAAGTGACAGGCGTAACTTGAAATTAAAAGCCCCAAAATACAGGAAGAGCATTTTCTCTTAACACAGGTGTACCTCAGCATTGCACCAAGCAGCAGCAGATCATACTCTATATGCCTTGCTGGCTGGGAAAAATGGGAAGATTAAATTTTATGTTAAGGACATATCCAAGATAGCTAAGATTATGTGAGTAATCTTCACATCTTCTCTGTATTTGTTTGATACACATGGTATAGTAACATCTTTCTTGTAAAGGCTAAAGAGTTACTGTTTTAGTTACTGTGAAGCCTGTAAATGAGTCTACATAAATGTTTAGATACTCATTCTGAATACAGCTCAGAACAAGACAGGGTTGTACATAATTTCAATTAATTTATTTCACAGCTGGTAGTATTGCTTTACATCCATCACAATAGTGGCAGAAATTAGAGCTTTGCTTCTCTCTAAGTGTGAATAACACTACAGTGAAATTTTTAAGCAAATAACCCCCAAAGAATAAAAGATGTTATATGAAGTAATTAGATGGGATGCCAACAGGCTGGCCTCCAGGTTATTGTTAGAGTCATGAAATAATTACTTTCATTTTCATTGACTAGTTTGTTTCAGAAATTGCTTTTCTGATGAGTTGCCACCAATATGCAGATATATGAAAAGTAAGGTTCATTTTAAGAACAGAGTTTTTTTCTTTTTATTGTGAAAAGGGAAGTGTCACACTCCACAATGAGCTGAACTGTCAGTGAGATGAGCTGATGCCAGACGGACAGAAGAGACACACGGTTTTCTGTGTTGAAGTTTCTGGGCCTGGTCTGTCCTTAGTTCCCTTCTGAAAGGCATTGAATTCTGCAGGACTATTCCAGATCAGCTTCTCTTTATCAAAATATTTTTGCCTAAACTTAATTCTAAGTATTGCACCTACTAGTTTTGATAGACCCAATGAAAATGGGCTCTATACCCATAAGTTTTACCTCCAGCATAGTTTCTGTTAGCATATCTTAGTTGCCACTGGCTTGCAGGAGTTGACTGTTACCGTCTAGTGATTTTAATCAGTTCATCTATTTTGCAGTGGATTTGGCTGGCTGGGGCAAAACATTTCTGGATGTCATTTTAAAAAGAAACTAAGCTTTTATTTACTGTTCATTTGTTTTCTGTTAATTTACTTTCCCGGCCACTGAAAAAAGAGAAAGAAGAATCACTGTTCCTTAAGAAAATAAATCTTCTCAAGAAAGACAGCAACCAAAACTTGTTTCAGTTCCAGGTGTTAAAGCATTTTACTCAAACACTGGTAACCGATGGCATTCCCGAGAGAGAGGAAAGTCAAAGCAAACCCTGCAGTTGGGCTGCAGGAATGCTGAAGACAGGCAGGGAGAAAAAATTAACTCCTCGTGGGCACTTTTTAATGAAAGCTGCGATTAACAGTGAATCTTATCTGCCTTTTCTTTTAAAGCTCATTTCTTGATTTCTTGGTTAAAATCAAGCGCAGAATCACTGGGGAGAAGCAAAGGGAGCTTCAGTATCCTCCATTAGGTGCTGCCTGGGCTTTGCCAACTCACAACAGTTTGTTTCCATCCTTAACACAGATAAAATCACGAGGCCAAAGAAGTCAGAAAACTCCAGTATATACAGTTAACCCACTTCCTTCCTAACTCCTGATATCAAAGCCATGCTCATGCTTTTTTTGGAGACAGATTGGTGATAGTTGTACTTCTGGGACTGGTCACAGGGACCCCCTCTATGGGGAATTTCAGGCACCACTGTGCTGAAAGCAAATGTCTCCATGTGCAATGAGATCATAGCAGTGCTGTAAGATTTGCCAGGGTGTAAATCATGGGCAGTTGAAAAGGCAGCTACAGAGTGGCTGAAATCTGAGCATACATAAGCCCATAATTCAGGATTCCTGACAAGTCATGTCCAAGGCACCTTGCAGCTCATCACCTCTGGCAATACTGGCTCTCTCCACTCCACAGCCAATTCACCAGGGTGGCCACAAACCCCTTGTCACAGGTCACAGCCCAACATTTAAATGCAGAGCATCGCTGATCTCAGGTTTGATATATATTTCAGCAGTGGCTGAAAATCAGACACAACACTGTTCAGCTAATTCTTCTAAATCTGTCTGTGACATAAAGGTGGGTCATGCACTGCTCCAGTGCAAGCTGCGAGCTGGAGCCCAGATTTACTAATCTGACAGAATACAGAATGAGCAGGGATGGCATGGAAACCAGGAGTGGGAATGACTTCGGACACCTCCCTGCTGAAGGTCTTTTTTGGCGGCATCAAAAGGAGGATTTCTTCTTCTCGCTTCATTTTTAGTCAAATATTTCTAAAAGTTATGTAATAATCTCCCCAACACATGTCAATAATATTTAATGTTTCTCTGAAAGACTTGCCCTATTTTGCTGAAAATTATTATACTTTTTTGCAGGAAATATGTGATGAAATTCTGTAACTGACAACATTGAGGAGAGCCATACTGCTCTTTTTCAAATAGGCATGAATCCATGAAGTACAGTTTTTTAAAAGCCATAAAACTGAATTTATCTGCTTCACCCTTTTAATTGCTGGCACGGGTGCTTTAAAAATATTACTAAAATGAAGTCAAGATGACATTCTTTTTCTGAGTAGGTGTGTCTTAATATCAGCAGCTCTTTCTTTTCAGGTTATTTATTTATAGTGACAACTTCTCAGTAATTTCTTTTGAACTTGTAAAGGCATTCAGCTTTGAACCTTGCTGTCTGATCCTTGATTTAAAACACTTGCTGACAAATAGACTGGAGCGAGTTGAAATCCAGACCAGTAAAATGGAGCCATTTAGTAGCTTTAGGGCCAGACAGGCGGTGTGAGGAAGGGTGAAGTCTCTGTGCTCAGAGTAATCCTGAGATAAGCCGAGGACCATGTTTCCTTTGGACATTGCTGCCATCTGCTGCATTTCATCAGCAGGCTCGTGGAGCGGGTTTTTTTCTTAATCACATGCGGAAGAGCTCAGAAAGTAGAACGAGCCCCACAAAATCCGTTTCTCCGCAGTAGTTTCTAAGCAGCCTCTATTCTTTTTAACTCGGTAACTAAACTTCTCCATGCTCGCCCAACTCAAACGATGTTTTCACAGCACAGACAGGAGAGTTTACAACTCAGTCATTTGCTTATATTTCCCATCATGCAAATTTGTTGCAAGTCAAGAACTAGTTCTGCTCTCTGAGCTGCCGAAGAAATGTGGAGAGGGGACAGGGACACGGTTTACCCGTGCTCATGACACAAAGTATATATTCTCCTTTAATCATCTTCTTTACTTGTAATTAAGTTGCTTAAGATCATCCTAAGAGTGGAACAGTGATTTGAGAGAGTTATATAAACGCCAGGGCAGCCTCAACACCGGCTGGTCCGATAGTAATGGATAAATAGAAATTATTACTGTTAGTTAAATTAACCTTTCTATATTCCACCCCACTGCTAACCTTAACCGGTCTTTTTAAAGCCTTCTAGATGCCTGCTCTTCCTAACAGGTTGACAGCTGCTGGTCACATCTATCAGTTTGTAGTTATACTGAGATTGTAGCTTCTCAGGTAAGCCCTGTGCTGCCACTGTCAGTTCTCACTACCCAGTGTGGTTTTTACAGAATGTAAAAGTTCACTGCATGGTACATTTGCCTCTGCACCAAAAATTAATAAAAGTTTTACTTATGGTGTAAAGAACACTGAATTTCCAAGTTTCTATGGTTTTTTTGACAGAAGTAATGACTCCATGATTCTAGGTACATGGGCAATAATAGACAATAAAGGAGACTACCTAAAAATAAAGATGATAAATCTGGCTTTGTGACCACAGTAGAATCAGGGCTAAGATACTGACGTGGCATTTATGTGGGTAATTATCTTGCACAGAAGATAATTTTTTAATGTGACAATAAAATGCTGAGAATTTGAAAAAAAATCTTTTTCTTGATTACAGATTCTTGCCTGCTTCTGTAGGAACTGGTCTCTAGATTATTTGTCTGGGTTATGAGTTATCATATCAGATAAGTGTTCTCTGCAGATCTCTGAGAAAAACTTTGCTTGTTTCTCAATATCTTTGTTTTCTTAGACACGTTTTGATTTTTTCCAGTGATTTTTAGTTGAAGAATTCCTCAAACTGTAAGAATGTAAGACTTCCTGACATTGTTCTCCAGAAGTCATGAAGATTCAGGGACCACTATGTAAAATTAATGAAAATTTCCAACTGTCAGTAGAATGAGCTGAGTATATTTATTTAATTAACCTGGTTGTCCGCACAGCTGTTGAGTGTCAGGTAGCATTTGCTAGGTAGAGGGGGGAAAATGAAATACAAACACATAAAAGAAAATTATTTGTGGTTAGTAGTCTAAAACATATCCAATATCTCAAAGTTTTTGGGGCTTTTTTTTTCCTTGCAACAGTGATGCAAGACAGCAGAAATCACAATCCTGAAATTCAGAAGGAACTTCAATTTCTCATTCTATTTAACGTAACAGATCTGAAAAAAACCCAAAAGATTAACAACACAAGGAAAGGAAGTCTGGAAGAAAAACCTTCAGAATAACAATCTCTGGCTCAAACTTGTATAATAGTTTACATTACTACAAAAGTAAACTGAATCCAAATGAGGCCTCCTTAGGTCATTCCTGAGTGTTGTAGCAACGTAAACATTACTTGTGCTCGAGTATATGCAGTAATGTGTGTGTATGTGCTTGCTCAGTGCTATTCAATGCCTTATTAAAGTACATTCTCAAGGATCATATGACTTTATCTTTCTCAGGGACCTTCAACTAATGTTAAATTTCCTCATTAGCCTTGACTTAGAATAAAAGCTTTTGAAATGAAGCTGTTATTTTAATGGTAACATACTGATACTATTTTTCCCCTTATGTAAAAACACATTAGTATCTTTCCAAAATTTGAATCCTTCCTTCCTAGTGCACTATGGTGTGTCAAAATAAACAGCTTTCATGTTCCATAATGCATTCTTGAAGTGTAGAAAGCAGCAGTTATTTAGGTTCCTAGAATACTAGATGTCTTATTTTTGATGTCAACATTAAACTTAAGCTGCAGGTGAGATAAGAGGAAAGGAGAAATAAGAGTTATTTTTGTTTTGTTTACATTACAGCCACTCAGGAAATCATTGGGACCCACTTTCACAGAGACGTTTAGGCACACAAAATTTAGGAGGGACTCCACATCTGCTTCCTAAGGACTGAATTATACTAATTTTCTTGTGTCTCTAAGCTTCGGCCTTTTCTAATACTGTGGTTCTGGGGAGGGATGCTGTGAAAACAGCAAGAGGAGGACTGGTTTTCACTTGTAGCACAAATATGCAACGTGCCAAAGCCTTTGCAGGAAAACATCGGTAACGGAGTCTAGACAACCAGCACAGATGAAATATTATTAGGCCTTGATTCAGGATTAAGCTCATGCACAATATTTTCAAAACTGAAAGAAATAACTGCATGCTTACAGTACTGCCAATTTTCAACTATTTTGCTGGATCAGGACTTCAGTTGACACTGCTGCTAAATGAGATTTGATTAAGCAATGCTTTGCCATAAGCCATTGAACAGTTTGCACATGGTCAGAAACTGCCTGTACAGTAAAAGGTGGCAACATTAATAAGAACATGTAGTGTAAATAAAACAGTAAATAAATAAATAATGCAAAGAGGCATCTGTTGTTTTTTTTTTTTTACTTGAAAGCCAGCTGAGTGCCAAGTACTGATAGTGAAAATTATTGGAAACACTAAGTTAAAACCATAACATACTAAGCACTTCTCAAGGACAGCCCTAAACCTTTATTAGCTGGAACACAAATATTTTGGAACATGATTGTATTGGCATCCCTGCCAATCACTTATATTTTTATATTTAAATTCCTATTGCCACTGCAACAGAGTATTATTCCCTGTTCAGGCCCATCCAAAACAATTCAGCTGAGATGTTCCAAATGGCAAACGTAATTGATGTACCAGTTTATACATTACTGCTGCATTAAGATTTCAGCATCTGTCGGTTCCTGAATAAGATGACATGACATCATAAATTAGGAAATTGCAATATCAATTTAGCTTTGGAAGAACAAGTTGGATTAGAAAGATGAAGTACAGAGACTTCTTGGTAGACAGTTTAAACTGCAATAAAAATTTCTGAGTGGACTTGGCCAGGGCTGTCAGAAGAAAATAAAGAGCAAAATCATTTTCTTGTTTGAAATTGATCAAAATCAATTTTCAGGTGACATTTCCTAAAGTTGTCTGGACAGAAGCAAATGAAATTAGGTTTAGTCCTTGAGAAGATAATTTCCAACTAGCTAATAACCATGAACATCACAAGCCTTTAAATATTTTGCTTGTGATCTCTTGCCTGTAGAGCTAGTAAAACTTATTGCTCCATTTAATACTCTTAATAAATTGCAATATTTAGTTTACTCACCTCACTAAATTATGCTGTACCTTTAAAACAGAAAGAGGGAAATTGCAAAATAATTTTCCCCTTGAAAACGCTTGACAAGTAGTATTCAAATTTCTAATTACATAAATGCTGATTAATAGACTTTTCCCTAAGGTGAAACAACAGGCTCCCTGCCCAACTCATCATGTCCCTGTCTGATCACTCCTTCAATCTCTGAAATATCCTGCCATTTACTACTGCATTTATAGACAAAAGCAAGAGCAGAACAGCAGAGCAGTTGTTCTGCAGCTACATATGGCTTCTGATAATTCTGTAGTGTTATGGTCTTACTAAAACTCCTGGGAAGAAGGCGGAAGCAGTATACACTAGCAAGAAATTAAGTTATTCAGTAAATCACTTTGTCTTCAGTGGACACTTGCAAGTAGTGAATTAGAGACCTTATGTTACAGAGAACAAAAAAGTCATTTCAAAGAAAATAAATGCCATACTGTAATATTTAGTTGATTTTCACCAGGAAGCTCAGTCATCAGTGGGAAATATGTATCACTAAATGCTCATTTTACTACTGCTTCTTGGCTACACTTATGATGCTTTTTAAAACTTTATGAATCCAGGGACATTCAGAAAAAAAAACCCAAACCAAAACAAAAAGAAACAAACAAAAAAACCCCAAAACAAAACAAAACAAAGACCAACCAAACCCCCCTCCACACACAAACCTAACCACGTTTCTCTTGGGAATTATAAGGTAAAGAAGAGAAGAAATGGTTTTGGGACCTTACCACCACCCAGTGCAGCCCTATTGCCAGATTAGTTCACTTGGAAAAGTCCAGAATAAATAACTTGCAGGGTCATTTGACTCCTTTATTTTCTTTAGATAGATTGGAGCTGTATGGAAATCAAGGAAGTTGTACTTCTCAGTACTTTGAATGAATATCCTAATTAACATTTTTTTCTGAGATATCAGCTATACTATTGTTTAGTTACTAATTGTTTAATTATACTACTGTCTATTAGTTAAAATCAGCAATATTCATAAAGTATTTCTTCTCAACCATTACTTTACTTGAGGAAAATGCTTTGACTAACATAAGTTACTTTTCCCTTCTTACATGGTGGAAGGAGACACCTCTCATTGTTTATACTGGCAGGTATAAAGATAATGTGAAGGTGTTCATCGATTCTTGTGTCTTCTTGCACTCCTCGAACACTCCTAGGAATGTTGCCTACAGTGTGTATTGAAGTGTCAAATGAGGTCATTTTAGTGAATGCCTGTACCCCCATCACTAACATTAGATTTTTAAGTGCTGTGTAGCACACTGTATTTGAAGCACATTGTAGAAACTTTGTCACCTTTTTTTCAGCCTGTAAAAAATAATTAAAAGTAACCTTACATAAGTATTCATAAAGGTTTCTGTAGCAACATTAACACTCTGGTTTAACATGTCAAATACTTTGACTGTGTGTTAAGTCTCTAAATTCACAGCTAAACACAGAGATAGTAGGTCACAAGATAGAATAAGCCAGCATTAAACAGGGCTAGCCAGAAGAGCAGTGGTTCACAGCAAGCAAATTAACACAAGCCACATAAAGAAATCTTCTTGAGCTCTTATAAAAAACCCCTGTCTTATTACATATAGAGTGGGTCTCCACTGTAGATGGGGTCTTCTGGAACAGGTAGCAAAGCTCCAATCTGTATCATTAAATGTACATTCAAAAAGGTGGTATAGAAGATGACACATACCCCAAAATTTAGTCCTGAAGCCCAGTTCTTGCTGTTGGGTATCTAATTGGTGTGATAAAATAATACCAAATTTGAGGCCTTCGGAGATATATCTGGAATGAGGGCAAAGATGAAGCCCTCAGAACAACCCTGTGGGCTGATTTAAGGTTCTCATTTTTTGCCAGGGTTTACAAATATTTTGGGGTTTTTCCATGATAAGGGGTTATTAGATTCAAGGATTTAATCTCTGCAATAGGTAAAAGATATATCTGTAAAGGTAAGTAGGGTCCTGTTTTAAAACAATACACATGAGAAAAGGGTATGAAAACTCAAGGAAAATACACAATCCCTCTAAAGGGGGAAAAGAGATAATATCCAGTCATATTCACTTGCTGGAGCCTGCTGTAACAAGGTCACAAAAGCATTGAAAGACAGCTGAGAGTGGCCCAATTTTGCAAATTTTGAAGAAAATAAATTCTACCAAAAAACCCCACAGATTTTGAAGCAGTAGCAAGTGAAATGGATTCCAACTGTGATAAAGTCCAAAAAGTTGTTGTCAGATTAGGAACTAGTTTGAAAAAGCCTGGATACAATATTACTGATGTAAAACATGTGCAAATAGACTGTGTTACATAAACAAATCCCTAACCAAACACATTTGCAGCATTACCAAAGTATTTGACAAAAACAAGAGGTAGCAAATAATCTCAGAGATTGTTCCAAATTGTGTGTGCATCCCTTGCATTGCATTTTAACTGATTTTCTACAATGGCATGCTCTTTTTTTTTTCTTTTTTTTTCCTGCCTCCCTTTATGCTCAGTAGGTTTATGTAGCCAAAAAGAACTCTGCAGGGCTAAAAAAACCCCAAAACCCCACCATTTTATTTTAAGTTTTCTCAGACTCAAGTTGAACCTGCTGAGTCTCAAGCATAACAGAATGTTATGCCTTCAAAAAGAACAAATTGGATGAAGCTTTGACTTTTCACTTCCTGGTTTATCTGGTTTCAGAATATAAAAATTCTGGCACTTAGCGAGTATTAGAATGAAATCGCAGCACTGTTCTGAAGAAATTAATCCATTAATCATGGTGTCATCAGAATACCAGTATTCTACAAAAAAACCACCCAACCCAAAACTTTTTCTTGTGGTTCCAAACTAATGCTATAAATACAGAGGCCAAATTTTGAAATTCAGACATTATTCCAAATTTTAGAACATAACTCCATTTTCTGTTCTCATTTAGGAGCATGGAATGGCTGTATTTTCACTTTTTATAGCCCAAAGAAGTGTGATAGATCACAGACATCAAGCTGAATTGAGTCTCTGGAATATTTTAAGCCAGTCTCTCTGAAATCACTAGGAGTGATGTTTACTCTCTTTAGGATTATTTAACGTACTCCTGAGAAGAGACAGTGAGCTACTGTGCACATAGCAATTTGAAGGCAATCTAAAATCAGGCTCCTGAAGATTTTCCAGGGCAATTCCTTCTTTCCTCACTGCTGCTGTGCACTCTTTGGGATGAAAAGGTAACATTTGAACTGTGATTCACCACTGTATCACTTTCCAAGATTAGATGTGTCGATATAAGGGAGAGGGTGGGACTGTAGTTGGGAAATCACGAAGGAAAGATATGACCTCAGGAGCTTAGATGTAGGTCAGCAAAAGAGGTTGTAGAGCTGCTCAACAGGTCTCCTTTGTGAGGTGACCAGAAAGGGGACAGCGAAAAGAACTGCAGCACAATGAAACAGCAGTGAGGGAGATGCTGATTTTGGCAGGTGGAAGAATTCCTGTCCCAGTGTCGTGGTTTAACTCCAGATGCCAACCAAGTACCATGCAACCACTTGCTCACTCCCCACCCTTCCACCCCACCCCTGGGATGGGGAGAATGGGAAAAGTAAACCCAGAAGTTAAGAACCACTTCATAATTGAAATAAATTTAATCACAAGGGAAAGAAGAGAGAGAGAGGAAAAAAGTCCAAGAGAAAGAAGTGATGGAAAATATTGTTACTCACTCACCACTGATTGATGTCCAGCCCATCCCCCAGCAGTGATCAGTGGCTCCCAGTTTATATACTGGGCATGATATTCTATCCTATGGAATATCCCTTTGGCCAGTTGGGGTCAGTTTTCCTGTCCATCTTCCCTCCCAGAATCTTGTGCACCTGCTCCCTGGCAGAGCATGGGAAGATGAAAAGTCCTTGACTTAGGGTAAGCACTGCTCAGCAACAACTAAAACATCAGTGTGCTATCAGTGCTATTCTCATACTAAATCCAAAACACAGCACTGTACCAGCTTCTAGGAAGAAAATCAACCCTATCCAGTCAAAACCTTTACACCCAGTGCTGCAGTGCATTGCCCTCACAGTTGTGCTCTTTTGGAGAGCTGGACTTTAAACTGTGTGGCTGAGCGGGTCTGCACTAACCAGGAGCCTCCACATATTACATGGGGCTTTTGGTTTGCAAAACTGAGACCACTTTCTCCCAGGGTGGGATGGTTTGGTGCAGAAGTAGTTGATGAGGGGCAAGTGGACATGGGAATGCCTGGGGCAAGAGGAATGGTCTTCTTCAGCTGGTTCTCTTTGGAAGGAGAGCATTTCACTGAAACTCTACCTTTTGGATTTGCTCTTTCACTGATGCCCTTTGGCTCTAATATTGTCAGAAAACCAAAAACAAACAAACAAAACCCCTAAAAACAAAACCAAAACAAAAAAACCCACCAAAAACCCAATCAAAACAAAAAAAAAAGCCTCACCACGACTATTTTTCTAAGGTATTTCTTTTACCCCCAATATAAAAGTTCTATTTTGCAACAATATTTTCTTAGTAGCTGTTGAGATCCGGATCCCACCCATTCCCATTTTGCTCCTGGCTTCACCATCTCCTCTTCGGCAGCACTGATGTGGTGTGGAGCAGAGAGCCAAGGCTTCGGCAGCCCCTCTCGAACAGAGAAAGGTGTGTGCTGCTTGTTACGAGCTACAGCAGACGCGACTGAAAGAATGTAATAGTTCAGATACACCCGTGAGACTGCTTGTTTGTCTCTGCCTGCGCAGTAAACTCGCGCAGTAAACTCTGCACGCTTCACTTGTTAAAGATGATCTGTGAGCAGCCTTCTTCTCGTATCAGAGATGCCCTGCGATGCCCGCTCTGCTGCCAAGAGGGAGAGCTGCAGCACCGCACCCTCCGCATGCAGTTCCCAGCCCATGGCTCATCTGCATAGCGCTTACCCATCATGCAGCGGCGCCCAGGGACGCCTCCCGGAGAATGCCCACGCGAAATTTAACACATATGGGGCTTCAGAGAGGTACAGCATGTTGTTTTTGAAAGAGAAGCCCACAACCATTTGGTTTTGCGAGATCAAAACATTAGTAATGCCATCATAACAAGGACAGTGCAAGCTTCTCAGAGCTATAAATACCTATCTTGACAAACACAGTTTCGGCTGGTCCGATGGCAGTGGTATTTATAATTGATCACAGTCAGTTACAGATTTCTTTGTTCTTTCTCCACACCCACTGCTGCACTTGACTAGTCTTTTGTTACTGAAGGTCCACACTTTTTTGAAATTCCCTTTAATGTGCAAGCTGACAGCCTCTTTTGTTAGCCGCTGATTTTCTGGAATAAATGAGGATCAAGTCAAGCATATATATTTTAATTTTAATCCCTTATGGAACAACCAGTACCGGCTATTTACTTGATTTTTGCCATTGTTAACAACACAGACACTGTGTTTCAAAGGCATTTGTGTAACAGCAGTTGAAAGTGTTACTCACTGTTGGGGGCAGAGCAGGAAAGAACAGTCACCTGAGATTCTGCTTTAATTATATAGTTTTCATTTCTAATACACAGCATGCTTTTCACAGATTAATGAAATAGTCTAAAGGATAAATAGCAGAAACACATGATGACTGCCTAAACCTTTCACCTATAAAACACAAGAATATCTGCTCTAGGTGCTTCAGGCCAATATGTCATTTGATTACCAGAGAATACAGCAACAGAACAAGGTGGAGGTCCTTGTTTTGTGCAGAAAGGTGCTTAATTTTTGGTTGTTGTGAGCCTTTATTTCTTTAGTGATCACTCCCACAGGTGGTGGTTCAAAGCTCGTTTCCTCGAGCCATCCTATGCCTCACTTTCTTGACTGGGTGAAACATGCAGGGGATTTTTTTAAACCAGCTGTGAGATGTTAATTGCTAAGAGGAATATATCCTCAGCCACCGCAGATTCATTTTCTTGTAGGTTCTTTAATCAGCATTTATCATCAATTTGAAATCTCCATTTATTGTTTAATTATTAAATCCTGTTGACCTTTCTCTTCCATTCCCCTTTGAGTTTTTTCCACTGCGTTCCTGTTGGCTACAGCTACCTCATAAATGCCTTACAGCCCCACAAATGCGGAGCCTGTAAACAAAAGGCTCCTTTTGTGGACTGAGCTGCAGAGGCAAAGTTGTATCATGTACTCCTGTCACCACCTCCACAACCTGCCTCCAACCCTGTCCACAGGCTGAACATGCAAAGGCGGTGACAGCTCTCTTGTGCTCACACACTGTGACTGCACCACGAGATCTGCAGGCGCATCTCTGGAAATCAAGAGCCATGTACCTCTCCATAAACCCAAATGACACGCATATGCCACTAGAAACATGCATGCTGTCATAGATTTAAATCCTATATCTGTTTTTAAATTTTATTTCTCACCTTCAGCATTTTCTTTACTAGTTCCAAGTTTCCCTGTTACAGGTATGCTACCACAACCCTTCTCCAAGGGTGTGGAAGCTTTTTCCTAATGAGGGCTAAAGATAATCTTCCAATAACACTCCTTTGCCACATATCAATATTTAACTTAACGCTATTAATCACCGTGGCAATAATTGTGCTCTCTTTCCCTTTCCTTTCAGTGGGTGTGGTGGTTGCAAACACTCAGCTCTGTCTGAATCACAGAATGAGCCCTCCCATCCTTGCCACAGGGACACAGCCCTTCCAAATCCCAGGGGGGATATGCACATCAGGGATAATGCTGAGAGCCATGTTAAATTAGGAGAGTTAATATGTGAGGCATCCCTCCACTGAGCCATTCATCATGAATTCCCGCTGGGATCCCAGCAGAGAGCCGGCCTGTTGCCTCAGTGTTGAGACATCCGCCTTTGCATAACAGGTGTCCTGGAAGGCGTTTTGCCAAGCAGGTACAAGTTAAAAAGCTAGATCCAAACTCAACAACACCTTTTTCGGGAGAAAGGGCTGCAAATGCCTGGGAAAAGCCCCTCCTTGCCCTCACGCCAGGCCCCTTTAACTGGCACTGGTGGCAGCCGTGGCCCGATGCCCAGGCCTACATGTGGGCAGGCAGGAGCTGAGGAGCAACTCACTCTCTGTGAGTTGCAGGAAGCATCCATCTCTTTTTCGGCACTGGCTTTTTTCACCATCATACCTTCTCCCTGCTTGTGCCACCAGCCCACCTGTTCTGCTGGCACCCCCCATTGCTCTTGGGCAGCCAGGCCTTGCTGACATTTTCTCTTTCCTGCCTCATCCCAGCCTTCAGCCACCTATTTGGCCCTGGCTGGAGCCTGTCCCCAGCTGGGGTGCTGCCTGCCTCCCCACAGTCCTGCAGGAAAGACACCTCCATTAATCATCACTCATAAATGCATCCAGATGCATTTATATTTTTCTATTATTTTACAGGATATGATCCTAGTCTGCTCTGTTTTCACAAGAAGTTTTCTCTTGATTTTCCCACTTTGGAAACCCAATCTTGATTCTGCTTTCTAACCTCTTCTACCACTTGCTGCATCCTCTAGGCAAGCACAGTCATTTTTAAAGAAACCTTTTAAATAAGCAAGATGCAGCAGATTTTCTGACTTGAAGCATTTGGGAGTCCACCGAGAATGTGTCAGCCAGCTCTGCTGATTACATCTCCTGGCTGGCTTTGCAGTCACTAGATTAGTAGATAAATTCCTACTAAATACAACTCTAAGCTCAAGATGTGTTTTAAAACACTGTACCTTATGTGATGAAGTAAAAATTACACCAAGTGTCTTTTATATATGTGTGATGACTTTCTTCCTAGAAAATTCCTTGTTTTAATACCATTTTGAACCTACAAAATTTGTATCTGGGTGCTAGGTTTCAAATGGAATTTTATAGGCTGGTTTTATTAATTATCCAGGGTATCAATTAATAGAATACTAGTTGCTAGAACAGTGTAAAGCAAATTCTAAGTGAATTTTTTTATTACTGTGATATAAACTGCAACAGCTGAGTCTCACATAAACGAATGTGATAGAAAGGTCAGTGACAGTGAGAGCAATCATCTGCTCCTGGTTTGATCACCCAAGTGGAATTTTCATTAGGATTTTTAATCACTTCTCCCAGGCTTATAGTTCTTTTTATGATCAGAGAAGCTTATTTATGGAGCCACTGTTTTTCTACATCTCAGGCCCATGGAGTTCAGCAGACCAAGAAAGAAAGGTTAAGGTAACTTAATTAAGACCAATGAAATTTCCACTGGGAAGACAAAAACCAGTCATCAGCCGTTAGTCCCAGTGGTGCATGTAAGTGAGCTCCTTCCTTCTGCAGAAAAGGAAATATCCTCCCTCCTGCAGCACCAGGGAGTCACACCACACTGTGGCAGAGCCCGCTCTGCCTGCTGGAACAGTAACTCCCTGGGGGAAGCCCTTGTGCAGGGTGATGAGCTCCTCAGACTTACAGCTGATGCTTTCCATGCATCCCTGTTCCCCTACACAGGTGTGGCACCTGCTGCAGCTGGCACAGTACCTTTATATTCTGCTGGAGAGTCTGTCTTTCTCACAGAAACAGTACTACATTTCTGACAAAAGGTTGTCTATACCCATGCAGAAGGGAAGAGGATTTTCCCCAAAATATGCTGCAAAAGGAAAACTGTTGCCTTCCCAGCTTCCACAACAGTCTTTAGACGCCAAACACAATCATTTTGGCCACATCTACGCCATAAATCTGCAAGAGACAAACATGATAAATGAAAAGACATAAAAATAATCTTCTTTGCAATACGACCAAGTTTCTTGTGGAATTTGCTCAATTTCTTTTAGCGGAGTTTTACAAAAGTACCGTAGGGCTAACAGATTACAAAATTCCCTCATTAAAGCAAAAAAAACATTTTGAAGAGAACACAGCTCAAAGTACAGGTAGAGAAAGTACCTTCTCTCTGGGCAAAGTTATCCTTTCACTAGAAGTTTGTTTTGTTGTTTAAACTGAATTCCTGAAGTATTAACTTAGATGCTTAGTGTAAGAAATAATAATTGTGAATATGCAATATTGTTACCTCTGCTGAAAAAGCTGAATTGTTTCTTCAGCAAGCGTTCCCTAGGGAGAGATGTTAGAAGACTGAATATACAAATACCTATAGTCCGCAGAGATTAAATAAAGTCATTTTAATTAATTCCCAAGGGGGAGTCTTCCCAATCTCTAAATTGTATGGCAGCTCTGCAAGGAAAAAAAAGAGACATAGTGTGTAATTTTAGGTACTTCAAAAGTTTTTTCCACCCCAGAAAACACAAAACATTTTCACAGTGATACAGGTTATCTCTCTTAGGACTGATACCCTGAGAAGGGGAAAATCACATCTCACTTGGCCTCAGAAGGAAGTGCTGCTAACAGTGTCATACAAAATAATTTTCTCTGTTGTCCTGAAAACACAGATCTATAATTTAAGAAGTTGTTCCCCACCAATCTAAAACAACTTCAGGTTACACATCTAAAGGAGATATGCTTTCAGAATGTGCTGCAATAAGCATGTATCATTCCCTGTCGCTGTCCTAGCCCTGTGAATACTCCAAGGACAGTAGCTGGTGTAAATCAGAATGCATTAATTCTGTGCCTTAAGGAGCTTGCAGGGAAATGTCTCTTGCCTGCTGTTGGTACTGTCATCTGTCAGAGGGGGAGCTGGTTTTGCTGAGACATGTGGGTGCTCTTTCGATGTCAGTAAGAGCTAACAGTAATTGATGTTAATAAAGCAATACTCTTTTACACTTACTGAAGGCATGGACCTAATTATCAGCAAGCATAAAAATAAAATGAAATGGAAACTTATCATACATGCTAGCTAGAATAGAACAGCTACAGTACAGTAGAACATCCCCTTGAAAACATCTCCAAGTTTCAGAGAAGCTAAAGAGTAGGGATAAAATAAACCATTTTGCAAACAATTATTTTTTCATGGAAATTTCTATAGCCACAATGAATGACACCATGGCACCCAAATAATTTTCAATACTTCCTGCTGTTCTCACTCTAAGCAGGAGGACTAGGCAACAAATCTGATCTTATTTGTGTTTGTGTAATTGGTTCCAAAAGAGAAAGTTGGTCAGATAAAAATCTAAGTCCATGATCTTCTAATGAAAAAATAAAAAAGAAATCCAGGCAAAATCAAACAGACCAGAATTTACTCAATTTGTGGTAGTGACTTATAATAAAACTGACAGAAGAGAAGAAGAAAGAATAAATTGATATCAAAATACAGGAACTTAACATATCATTGATCATCCATGACTATATTTAATTGTCACCCATGCTCTGAAAATACAAGGTAAAGATCAGATATTAAAGTTTCAGGTTTTGAATAACTAATAATGCTGCTGTTCCTGCTTAAAAACAAAACAAAAACAAAACAAAACAAAACAAAACAAAACAAAACCAAACCCAGTCAAAACATTGCTACCTTTGTTAATCCCCACCTTTTCACTACTTCTCCTCTTTACAAATGGGTGTCTTCAGCATTACAAAAAAAAAAATGAACACCCAGGAGAAAATACAGGGAACATTTGTCATATGATTCCATGCAACATACAGCAAGTGCAGCTCTTGAGGGATTTTTCTCTGCTTTAACATATTCTGTATTTCAGGACTTACTGCTGCTGAGATAGTTCATCTAGCTGATTTCTTTATGTGACACAGAACCATTCTGAAAGCTGTCTTTGTGGCAGAGTGATCAGTTTCCTTCCTGTTACAGTCAATTTTACCTGTCTCAGGTTTCATAATTATATGTCACTCCAGATACAAGGGAGCAACCAGATTTTTTCACAACCTGCTTCACCACTCTCACTGGGGCTCCTCTGCATGGGTCATGCTATAGCAATCACAGTGGCAGTTTGCAAGGGCACAGGAGGAAAAGAGCACCTGTTGCCTTGTCTCTGGGGAGGGTTAAGGAGGAGACATGATGGAAACATAGCAGTGGGTGAGAGACACATAGTCTCCTCCTGCATATGTATTGGAAACTCAAGAACCAAATACTTGTGTCTTTTCTGCGGTGAGCATTAAAATCTCACACAGCTTGGGCACGTTACACTTCACTATACACTCACCAAAGCACGACTATGGTGATAAAACTCTGTGTTCTCCTGCTAATTATTTAACCAGGACAGATTTTCCTGAGCATGTATGCTGGCACCCAAGGAAACTTTCGAGGGTTTGAAGAGAGACTGAGCTGTGAAGCATTCCTCAAAGTCAATTACAGAAACACTTCCAATGAAGAATTACATCAACAGCCACGGAGACAAGTAGCCACAGGCCTTCCAATTCTTGAAGCCAAGAATTCCTCCAAGTCCAGGAAAACCTAGCTGCCTTCACTAATGACAAGCCTTTGTGGAAGGAAAAAGGTAGCACTCAGAGAGATTAACTACCAGTTCCTTCTGCTTATTACGTAAGGAGATAATGCCACTGTGCATGGGTCAGAATTCCACTAAGCAGAAAAGACTATGAATTCCCATAGCAAAAGCAGCCCTCTTGAGAAAGGAGAGAGAAGCCCAAAGGAAAATAAATCAGATGAATCAGTGATTATTGATGTCTGCATCTATTACATGCGGAAGAAGCTGAAAAATACGCAGAAAGGAAACTCTCAGACATGAAGTTCCTTTCTGCAGCCGAGCTTGCTTCTGGCAGGTGGGGATGCTCCCATTTTCTAAGTTATCCTAAACATGTGCTGTCACTGCTCCCCTTTGGTTGCCTCTAGTGCTCATCAAGTTTCTCAGTGAGCTGAAAATTTTTTCAATATCGGACTTAAGCAGGAACAGGTTGAATCACGGAAGCTTGTACCATAGGCCATTCTTTGAAACACCTTGTTTGGAAACTGCGGAGCTCCCTTCCATCGCGGTGCCTAGGAGCTCCTTCGTTCCTTCCAGTCGGACATCTCTTTCCCCTTAGCTGTTAGAAATGGAATTACTTTTGCTATTCCACCGATTAAACCCATTAAAACAAGCCGAAGGAGAGAGATGCAAACAAGTATTAATTGTATACATACACTGGAAGCTCAATATTCTTCGGAAAACACAGTAAAGGGATGTGGGGGGGAAAATTGTCAGCTCTTGGTAGGCTCACGGGGAAACTCTCCAGAGCTGCAGCCTTCCCAGGGAAGGGCAGTGGGAGGTGGTGCTGGGAGCAGGGGCGGGACTGGGGATTTCCATACTGCTTTCCCAGAATGCAGCGGCGCCTGCCAGCGGGAACGGAAGGATTTTTTCCCCTACTTAAAGCGTGTCTTTGCAACCGCGGCTTTCACCACGCTGTCGGGAATAGAGACCCGAATGCCTGGGCAGTGGGAAACGAGGGAGCTCGTCTGGAGTAGCCATAACTAGGATAGAGTGTCTCTAAGGGAGGTATAAATAGCTCTGGGGGGACATAAGTGCTTCGGCTGGTCCGAAGGTAGTGGGGTATCTCAATTGATTGTTCACAGTCAGTTACAGATTGATCTCCTCGTTCTCTCTTTCCCCCCTTCCCACTACTGCACTTGACTAGTCTTTTGCACCCCCAGCAGACCCTCCCGCAGCATTTGTTCATCACCACCACCAGTCGCTCTGTTTCAGTGCAAGGAAAAGCACACATACACGTAAACC
>VZTJ01004963.1:1728793-1749751 GCA_013397795.1 Orthonyx spaldingii
CAAGGAAAAACACACAACCACGTAAACCCCCCCCCCCCAAAATTTTAGCAAGTATTTGTAACAGTGCCTGCTACCGCAATATCCACACTTTCAGCCAAATTGTTGGTGGTTCAGCTTGCCAGGCGCTGCCTGCAGCCTCCAAGGCACTGAACGTAACCTGGCTAATTCAGATCAACTTGGTGACACATCAAAAGCACAGCTGGGTGCTCCGAGCAGAGGTGTCCCATAGAGGTAGGACTGGCTATGTGAAGCACCTTACAGCTCCCAGGTGTGTTGGGATGGACAAGGGCAGTGCACAGGGTCCAGTGTCACTTCTGCCTCTCTGGAGAGCAGGGTGACAGGGAGGATGGAGAGTGCTCAGCCACGAAGGCCCCATGCATTTCCTGCAGCCACTGCCCTGCTTTTAGCAGAGTACACGACCCAAAATGCCCACTGGTCTTTGCACTCCTTTGCCCAGGGCTGCGAGTGAGGAAACGAGAGAGGCAAATCAAGCATGTGGTGCTGGTGCCAAATCAGGCTCGACTGCATGTAAAGGGTTTAACATGCAGGGGTTTAGAGCTCCAGGGGAGGAGCATCAGGTTTGTTAGGAGAAACTGTGTGGTTTTTGTGGGAAGAGAAACTTTACAGATGATCAAAAACCTGGACTCAGATAAGGCAGGCACCCCAGGAGAGACAAAGACTGAAGAATTCAGGGCATTTCTAAACTAAGGGGATTTGGGGAAAGGCTAGACAGCACAAAGAACTACAGATATAATGTAACGTGTTTTGGGTCTGTTTCTTAATTTTGAAATAATGGGAAGAGAACAATCTGTTCTTCCTCAGAAAAAAAAAAGGCAAAGGATTTCTGAGGAAGATGGAAATACTTGAACTAGTTAATTGGTTCTTGAAAACTTAATCCTACTTTTTTATGAATACAAATGCATTTATAAATACATACCACTTGGCACAATTAAAAGTGTTGCTATGTATTTTTGAGACGCAGTATAGGAACCTCACTTTGGAAACTACACCTAGTCAGAGGGGTGCAGCAGAACAGACGCAGCAGAAGAGACAGCCTAGCTGTCTCTGATGGGTAGAGAGCTAAAGCATTGTCTGAAATCAAGCACGTCTAGCACTTTTAGGAAGAGAGAGGGGTCTCCTTGACCTTGAGCAGAAGTTCTAGCCACTGTTGTAAAACGTGGAGGGTCACACCTCCTGCTCAAAGATAAATTCTTTGATGGAGCATGTCAGGCACCTGCTTTCCAGAGGGAGTTTTATGCTGACAGTCACAACAGACTGCAAGCACATTTCTGTGACCTCAAGATATATGCCTAAGTGGGAAAGAGAGGTGGCTTTCAGGCCCTTTTCTGCTGGCTGGAGCTTCACTGGACTTTACTGTTTGTTTTGGATCTTGTCTGATTCTTCCCCTTCAGGCAGATTTTTCCCCTGTAGGTGCATCCCAGACACCAAACTTCAGGCTTTACATTCTAGTGCAGGTGCCAGACACCTGATTTTTTTATACTGAATCTTTTGCTGGAATTAATAAATCATGGCTTGGAATGAGGAATACTTTGTTGCCTCTGTAGTGCTGGATGGATCTTGCTTATTCTGAAAGATTAACACTGGATTCAATTTAGTAGAAGGAAGAAAAGTTGATCTAAGAAAAAGGAAATATCATAGACAGTAGAGAACCACATAATAACCACTCCTTTCTTGTGGCAAACAAATGAGTACAGCAGGATACTTATGAATGCCTTTGATGGATTTTCTGAAGTCAAAGTGTCTGAAGAAACTAAATTTTGCTGTTAGATTCTGTTGAGTCAGGAAATGTTCATTCATTCTTTTATCACTATTAAAGTCCATGGTCTAAATTGGTTATTGATTTCAGGCAGTGATAAGATGAAAGCAAGGAAGCTTTTAAACCAAAACAGTGTTGTGGCAATGTTATTTTACCCCTCCCAAGACCTACAATTCCCACTAGAACATTTTTGTACAGTTCTACTTATTTTATGTCTAGGCTGATGCAAGATTCAGGCTAAATGTTTTCTCATGCTTCTTTGCTCTCATATAGTTACTGATCTGTCTTTACTAGTGGCAAATACAGGTGATTGGCTGTATTGCCTGGTAGTGACTGTGATTCACATTTACTACACATTTACATATGTGTAGTAATCTTCACACATTGTCCTAACTTCCTCTTTCCTTTCCAAGCAGTAGGTCTTCCATCACTGACTTAGGTCTGGCCTTTCAAAGTGCACTGCTTCACAGACAAGAAGATGACTTGCTCCTTATATATCCACAGTTCCTCTTCAGGCTGAAGTGTTTAAGTACTGGATGTCTTGTGACAATGAAGTTTGACCATTCCTACAATCCTCAGCAAAACAAACTGCATTGTTAGGAAAATAACTCCAAACAAACACTGATTTGGTCCTAACACTGAAGCTGTTTCCACAGCACTGTGATCAAAGAAGGACCTTTTGATCCTTCCCAGTTCTTTTGGACATTTTCTAGCATGAGGAAGCACTACCCTTATACCCACTGCTATGTGGCTATGGAAAACAGCATGCTTCAAGGAGATCATTAGTATTTGTGGTCAATCTTGGAAGCAAAAGAATGAAGAAACAAAGCCCGCTGTGACCTTTTTTTTATTTAAAATGTAACTTTTCTATTTAAAGATTGTCTGGTTTGTCCAAATTGAACATTAAGGTTGATCTCCCAGAAAAACAAAAAGGAAGGTAGATTACAGTTAGGCCACTTACATTTTCGTGGACTCATTAGTACACCAGTAAACAGCTCTCTCGATTTGCATCTGCGAAGTCAGGTGCTCTATTACTGCTCCTTCAGGCTCAGGGAGAGGAACTTAAACCTCAACCCACCTGTCACTAGGCCCTCTGTGAAGATCTGCTGGCTGGGAAAAGCTACAGCTTAATTAAACTAGTGGAGTTTTACTTGCTGTCTCTTAGTAGTTATATCATCTTCAGACTGGAAAAGACGAAAACCAACTCAAAATCAAAAAACAAGAGCCAACTCCCACAAGAAAATATTCCACTGTCCAAACGTATCAGCAAACGTTACATATGAAATATTTCACATAGCAAGTGAATGCAAAACTGCCTTCCTTACTCAAAGCAGTAGTACCAATTTCTAGTGGCACGTCCCATTTCCTGAATGCATTCTGTGGTTCAGAAATCTGTGTTAGTGCAGCAGCCACTCTTAGCAGAGTTGTGGAGCTTTATTTGTGTTGCATACCTTTGTTTGGAACAGGCCCATAGGTTAAATGCAAGTTATTAGGCTGAACATGGAAAGCAAACAAGTTGAGAACTTGTGGTCTGATATATAAACCAACAAGATTACCTGAGTAAATGGCCCTTCATGGTCTAGCCTTGATTTCTCTAACGTTAGGGAAATTTATAATTTACCGTTTTTTCCTCCCCTGAGATCACTTTCTGCTGTATTTTCTTTTACTCTGCTTTTATAATCCTGAGCAGCATTTTACTGAGCTGTATCGCAGAACAATTCTCTCCTGTTGTAAGGCAAAACATACTGAATTTCAGGAAGGCCACCCTAACTTAGACAAAGGCAAGTAGGAGGGTATTAATGTAGGCCAGGCTAGCAAGTGTCAGCTTTCACTATGAAGAAACAACTGGCTGTTCAAAACCTCAGCCTATGGAAATCTTTCAGAGGATTGGGTTACTGATTGTGATAAGGGTTTTATTTGCATGGTTGGATTAAATATAGCTTTATCTCCTTTACATTTCTGTTAACCAAGTCACACACAGCTTGAGATGTGAACAGCGTTTCTGAAAGTCCCACCTTTCTAATGTAAGGATCTGGACTACTTCACAGATCAGATCCCATTCTCTCTAGAGCCAAAAATGAAACTGGAGAGTGGTCATATCCTTCCAGACCCAAGCAGCCTCATCTAACCTCTGCAGAGATGATAATTTAGTTTTCATGGTACATACAGAAGTTGTTCAGACAGATTAGGGCACAATGGCTTCACATAAAACCAGCTGCTCCTGACACAGAAAATCCAGCACTAAAGTTGACATCAGTCTGTGGCCTGAGAGCAGGCAGAGTTGCATCTAAAGGAACTGGCTTCAGTGCAGAGCAACCTCCAAGGATGTTGAAGGAAAACAACTGACTTGTGAGTGGGATTTGGGTAGATGTCAAGACAGGTCGTGCAGGGTGGAATAACAATTTTTCTGCGTGTGGTTGCATGGCTTCACACAATCTCCCATGAGTCCAGGCAGCAAGAGAAGGGGAGCCCTTCGTGGTCAGCAGGTGAGAGCCCTCCCCTGGCAAATGCACTGCAGCGATGTGCAGTGATTCCTGTGACACTTCAAGCTGTGCTGAAGTCTCAGAAATGCCTGGAAATTGAGCCAATATGCTACAGCATTTAATTTGGCTAGGCTTGCTCATAGATCCCTGATCTGCACTGACAAAGGGAGTTTTGCAACTCAAGCACAGCAAACCAAAGCCAAATTGCATAACAAATACAAGGGTCTATACCAGTTTGACTAAGCAGATTATAGAGTTTGCACAGGGCTTGACTTACTCACTACCCACATCAAGAGCTGAGCATAGACTGCAACACTCAGCCTCTGACCAGTGTCCATTACCAACACAGGCTATGAGCAAAAGGCCTTTTGGAGCGTGAACAGTTTGCAGTGACTTCTCCTGGCTACCAAAAAAGAAAGGACAGCAGTCTGATGACCACAGTAAATGCTACTAGCTGAGAAGCCTTTAACCTGTACCATTTATTCATGTTCTACTTTTCAGAAGCCTGTTTCCTCAACATATAGGTCTTACATCCAAGAGGGCAGATAAAACTTTGTGGCATCACTCTGCAGTGCCTTGCTTGCTTGCTACCAGCCAATCCTGGGCCATACTCAGACACTACCATAAACAGCAGTTTTGACACACAGAATTGCTTAGAGTAGACACCAGGTAATAACCTTTATTGCAAACTCTCTACTGTTAACAAATCTCTTCCAGTACCAAAAAAACTAGCACTTAATGCAGTATCAAGATCCCAGGCCAATATTTACTGTCCTGGACACAGCACAGACAAACTCATTCCTCAAGGAGCACCAGCTGTGCTACAGTTATTGCCTACCTTAGTTCTTAACCCTTCAGGGAAAGGAGCTGACCCTGAAGAAGTCTCAAGTCTCACTCCTTTACGATGTACTTCAGTTTACAGAAATAAATTTGCTTTTGAGAGGATGCTTGTGTGGGAGGTACACCAGGCCAGGCTCCATGGACTGTAAATATTACACAAATCAGTCCTGTGCTGAAGCATAAACTGCAGGATCTCTTCCACCTGGAACCACAATCAGAAATTATGCCATATGCTCATGCAGCTGTGGCTAAGAGCAAGTGAGGAAAGTTCCCTTATTCTCCTGAACTGTGCATGGTTTTTTCTTCTGTAAGAAGGGAACACCAAGGCTAATCAGCAGCACTTAGGCAACACTTTAATAAAAGAATTTAGGATGTTTAGGAAAGCATCCTAATGTATCAGGACGGGAAAAGCAGGCATGAATAATGCATTTAACAAATTCCAAAAGATGGTATCATCTATTCTCCTTAGAATGCATCAAACACATTAATGTCACTTTCTGTACAGAGATAACAGACCTCATGATGTATCCATCCCAATGAGTTTCACAGAAAGTTGATGTGATGTTGATAGTGCACACAGCAAAGGATAGGATACCAGAACTAAAGAAAGCAGTTTGCTTTCCAGCATGACTCTGCCCAAAGCTTAGAGGCAACAGTATCCTCGTCTTGGCTGGGAAGTGATAAATGCATTTATTGACATTCAGATGCCATGGGAGGAAGAAGTTTAGAGAAACAGTACAGCATTGGCAATGACAGTGTTAGTAATTTAGCACCTGTCAGAAGAGAGTTGAGAAACTCATGCTCAACTTTAACCCTTACTGTTCCCAGGAGAATGGTGCTTCAGCCCTGACTGTAGTCCTTCACCACCAATAACGGACTCTTCACCCTCCCCTCCCCATGTTCCATATTTATCCATATCCTCCTGTTAGTTAGACAGCACCTGTTTTGGAATAAAACCCTTTAAGTCTGCAACCAAATAACAAGCAGGAGCAATTTAGTTTCCCGCAGCATTGTGTGACATATTTGCTTAGGGATAGAACCTGTACTGTTTTAAGAACTCATTTTAAAAGCCTGTGCCTACTTCTTTGAAGAACTGAGTTGGCAACACTGGCAGATAGGACAGAACTTGTTACTTGGCTTGTATGTGTATTTTCTAAAGCTGAAAAAAATCACCTCTGGTGCTCAGTTAAGTCTGATCTCACTCCTGCTGTCTGCACAACACATTTAAAATAGGTTCTAGCTTTTGAAAGCTCTACAGAAGAGCTGTGACCAGAAATGGCAGGACATGGAAAGATAACACACTTCACCTAGTAAGTGTCTTGTAGGTGAAATACCGCCTAAGCTTAGCAGGCATCTGTACATTTAAGGACAGTAGAAGAATAAAGTCCTCTGATGTGAAAAGAGGAGATGGACAATGCCAGGGCCTGAGGTAAATGATGACACGGCTTAGTTGGTTAGCATTTCCCAGCTTTTGCTGATAAACAACAGGAGCTGAATAGCATTAGGCACACCCTGGCACTCTCAGGAGATTTGATACTGTCCCTCCCATTCATAATCTGCTGGTGAGCTTTGTTCCCTAGCTTTGGCTAAACCATTAATTAAGGGAAAGCCTTCATGCAGTCCTGTAGACCTCTGCAAGAATAATTTGATAATTATGTTTTGCTGTTGTTAACAGCGGGGGACAGTCCCCTGTTAAGGCAGAAGGCAAGCACATCCCTTTAACAGGGATGCCAAGTGCAGTAGGAAAGTATAAGGACTACATACCCCCTTGCAGTCCCTTTTGGATCCTCAGACTATACCTGAACAGCCACCTCCTGGACATGGGTTTATCCTTGGTACATAGAAGACTGCATCTCCCCACAAGGAAAAAAAAAAGATTGGGTAGTGGTTTTAGATTTGTACACCCTTCTAAAAGCTAAAAACTAATGCAACAAGCAATTACTGAAGGAAGACCAGTGATATTTTGCAAGACAGAAAACAGTGCTGCTAGGAGAAGCACTACCTGTAAAACAAAATGTGAATCAAAGTTGCCTCAGGGACAGTCAAGTTGCACACATCACAGCATCAAAGCTCTGAGAAGAGGCAGACAGTGCTTCTAGAGCATGTAAATCTGCAACCTCAACATGGCCCATAAATCTGTGTACATATCTAAACTGGGCAATTCAAGATAAAAACCCACTTTTAAATGCATATACTCCCAAGGGGAGCACAGAGAGGATGTGATTATTCTTTGTACCTGCTAGAGGAATAAAGCGCATTAGAAGGTCTCAGTCTGCTTGCCCAAACAAAAATCACCATCAAACTTTCCTCTCTGCAAAAGGAAAGGAGACAGTAACACATAGATCTGATACCAGCATCCCAGCATCTCCACCCACTAGATGCCTTTTTTCTACCATACTCCAATTACTCCAAACCATATTTAGGAAGACTAAGATATAAATGGGTCAATACGAACTAGAAAAGATAGGTACACCAGAAAAACTTGCTATTTTAGCATCACCCTCTCTACAGAGAGGCACAAAGCTAAAACAGACAGGTCTAGAGCATATTTAGTTAGCAACTGTGTCTTATCTCAGTAGGATCATATAATTCATCCACACTTTAGGAGACCTCCATTCTTATCCTCAGCTATGAATACAGTGATAGGGTCACATGAATAGGTACACAGAAACATAACAGAAAAGACTAGCTGAAAAAACTGCTCCCCCCAGTAACCATAACAACAAATAAGAGAAATCTGTTTGTCTGAGGGATCTGCTTCTCTCTTTTTGGTAGTATCTTTTAACTTAAAAACAGCTGCATTGGAATCAAAGAATAAAGCTCGAGATAGTCACAAAAAATAAAGGATGTATTTTTCTCCAAAGATCAAAACTGTAACTAACATCAGACATTCATATTAGAGTATTAAGTTCAGTGTCCAGAAAAAAACTCATCTGCCATATAAAAAAAAAAAAAAGATACTGCAATTGCTTTACTGTTCAAGAATCTCTGCTCAAAACTGCTTATTTCTTCTCTCACAAAGTTTTGTCAGTAACTTGATTTTAACTACATTGTACAAACAATTTTTCTTCTCTACCCTCATCTTATCTAAAGCTCTTCTTTTGTTCTGGAGAGTTTTGTTGCATGCTCCTCTATAAATTTGCTCAAATGCTCTAAATCTCTGTCTCCACCTTCAAATTTAATAGGGTTGTTCTTCTTGTCCTTTGGAGCAAAGTAGATGGTGGGGAATCCCTCCACTTTGTAGTGGTCATTCGTCACATCGTTGGCAGTAGCATCCATCTTGGCTATAATCAGATTTTTCTCGTTCTTGTATTTTTTGCCTAGCTCATTATACACTGGTTCTAGTTTCTTGCAGTGTCCACACCATGGGGCATAGAACTCTATGAGAACATCATTCTTTGGATCCATCACTATGGTATCAAAAGTTTTACCCACTACCACTTTCACAGGCCCTTTGTTATTTTTTGGCACTGGCTGGGACTTCACAATTGGCTTCAGTTTTCCTAGAAGGAAGCAAAACACACAACACTGTTAGAATGTGGTAAGAGCAGCCCTTACAACCTCCCCTAAGAAAGGGCAGAAGTACATCCTCCTGCTGGGGAAAAATCACCGCACCAGCAAATGACCTTGCCTCAGCATGAAACACAGGCCAGTTAACTGGCGACCTTTTGGCCCAATAAGCTCGTGAAATATGGGCAACAGTTTGTTTTGCAATTGCCTAGAACCTTTCTCCTCTTTTTATGGCTGTCCATCCATAAAGTACTAACCTGTGATTTATTATAGCAGTCCCAAACATGAATGGCCAGCTCACACTTTAAAGTCACAGGAACATTTTACAATGTACAACATTGTACAACACACGCAGTGTAATGGAGCCATTGCCTCAGGAAAGAACTCTTGGAAGGGTAAACAAAATAGCTTAGAGAACCCTATTTTAGAAACTGTACCTTTTTTGAATGCCAGCACAAACTGCCTGAGTACATCAGAGTCAAACTCTTCTGGCTCCATGGCATACTTCTTGCCACCTTCATCCAGAATGGCAGCGTTGACATCCTCCCCACTCTCAAGCAGGCCCAAGTCTTTTATTTCGGAAGAATAATCTTCCTCATCAGAAACAGCAAACACATACTCAGGGAAGTCTTTAGCCACTTCCAGGACTTTGCTTCTCCAGTACTGGGTAGCTGAAAAACCAGAAAAGGACAGGATTGGTAATTTTGTGTTATTTAGTGCCTGCTTCTTCTCAAAGTGGAGGGAGGGTAATCGTAGCAAACGTACCAACACGGTAGTCAAAACTGAAGTCCACAGAATAGTAGATGACCACTAGAGGACGCTTGGAGTATCTCTTGGCATCATTGGAAGGCTTGCGATGACCAACTAGAGGCAAAGCATGTTTTAGCACGTGCTCTTTAATCTCAGATCCATCTGTAGAGTCCTGCTTAAAGAAATTGTGAAAAAAATTCAAACAAACAGATTTAAGCAGCATTTCTGTTACACACTACTAAAAAACCAATATTGGTACACACATGAATGCGAGAGAGGGAAGGGAATGTTATAAAAACAAAGCTGTCACCACATTCTTCAAACCTTTGAGCACTGACTATTTTAAGGACCAATTATTATTTGAAAATGTAACATCTGAACTAGTTTCATAAAGTTCTCTTGAACAAAGCAACACAGTTTCAGTGGACAAACAGGTTGAATCAAATACCTAGCAGGAGTGCTTCCAACAGGAAGATGCCAACGGATCAGAAATACAGAGAAAGAAAACCTTCAGAAATACAGAGAAAGAAAACCTTCAATCCCCCCCACAAACTTTTCAGCTCTGGACCAACAACTCACTTTAAGATTCAGAACATGCATCTTGGGCTCATGCTTCGACTGAAATTTTTCTGGCTGCATGACAACCAGTTTTCCTGGAGATGCTTTCAATAGTTTTGCAATCTCGTTGCTGAAGGTGTGATGGAACTTATAATCTTCTCTCAAACTGTTAGCTGAAAAATTAAGGTTAGGATGAAGGAAAAGCCATTAGAAATGAACTGACAGCCTGCAACTGAGATCTTGAGACTATAACTGCAAGGAAGCCCTTTTCCTGTTTCCAAAGTGACACAGAACAACCCAGTCTTGGACAACAGCTCTCATCCAGGGGTGAGAAGCATGTGAATATACATACAATTCCAGTAGCACTATTTGAATGCTGTTCAGCAACCCATCCACTTTGTGAGTTATTCTACACACTCGAACACCTTGAACAGCGTCCAAAACATATACAGTCAAACAGTTATTCTTTTATCAATCTCCTACCTCTTGGCTTCCCCCCAAATAAGTCAGCTAGCCAAACTATTTGCTTTGGGGCAGTCTGGGAAACAGTTCTGTATCTTGCCATGCTGAGGCAAACAAATCAGCTCCTAATCCAACTCTAACCACAGCCACAGAATCAGACACAGACAGGTTGCCAGGAATGGTCTAGCTAAAATGACCCAGAAGTGGATGGTGATTCTTTCTCCAGGCCTCTCACCCCAAATGAATTTGGTGAAGACTGACTCTGGACTGTCAGATATGAAACAAGAGTAACAGACAGTAAACATATCTAGGCTTTAAGCCAAGAAATTGTGGTTTGTTCCTCAGGAAGGAATTTTCCCTCCTCTCCAGTCCACATGGTTTTAGGGACACAATTAACAACCAGAGGTATATTCTGTGCCTGGCTGACACTTTAGTTACAGCCTCAAAATCCTGTGTGAGCTTATTTTTTGAGTAAAAGTAGAAAATCACCCTTCTTCCTACTTCTTCTTAGTCCTCTCCAACCTCCCCTACTGAACTAGGAGCAGAAATAAATGATCTCTCCATGCCCAAAGTCCTAGGCAGAATCCCAACAAAACATATATTTCATTAATATTTTAAAACATTCTTTACCTGCTTCCTGATAGAGCTGATAGGTTTTGTCATTCTCTCCACTAAAGACACCAATGATGATGACATCATCCCCATCCCTCAGAAATTCTTGTACTTGCTTGGTAGCCTGAATCTGCTTGGATGGAGGACCAGCCTGTTCAATCATGTAGTCAACAATACCTGTCAGACAAACCCGCCCCCGAAAAGTTGCTTAGAACATTTATTGAACTGAAAGATTCAGGAATTCCATCTACAATACTGCTTAATATCACATTTCCCATGGACACTTTTCCTCCAGTGCAACCCTCCCACAATAACTTAAAGACAAATCACCAAGACTTCAGCATAACTTTTTAAAGCTGCAGTTCTGAATATTCCCATTCTGGTTTCAGAAGAGATGACCAAGTACACAATCCATGGATTTCAGCTGATCTTGCAAGCAACCCTCCTTTCTGAAATTCCAGACTCTTCACTGTCTCCTGAACCTGTTATGAGCCAAAGTGCTACTTGAATAGTCTTAAATCCTCCCTCTTATTAAAACTCAGTATTGAGTATTTTGCCAGTCCTCGAGGTGCATTTCAGTACAATTAAAACCCACCCATTTACTCATACTGCCACTGTTTCACCATGTGTATTTAACTTACTTTATATTGAAAGGAGCTGATACTACCACCATAAGATGTTATATAGGCTAGACACAAAATTAAACTGCTGGCCTATGTAGGTATGAGAGCAGAGTTTTTCAGGTTTCCCAACTGCCACAACATTAACAACTCTGTAAAATACTTGTGGTCAAGTCCCCAGAAAATAAGAAAAAGCACAAGTTGCAGTACCATATTTTTCCCGTGGACCACTGTAGTCGTAAGGTTTGCCCTTGCGGAAGATTTTGAGAGTTGGGTAGCCAGTGACATCAAACTTCTTTGCAAGCTCAGTTTCAGCCGTGGCGTCGACTTTAGCCAGGGGGATGGGAGGCGTGCGCTTGCTCAGCTCCTGGGCAGCCTTCTCGTATTCTGGAGCAAGCCTCTTGCAGTGTCCACACCTAGGCAGGGAGAGCAGAGGGCACTTCTTACAAGCCATTAAGCCTGGCAGGTACCTTCTACCTCTGAAGTGGAAGAGTTAAGCCTTCCAGAATGCAGAAAGTAGAAATGGGATTATTGAATCTACAGAGGACACTTCAGCCTAGGAAGACGTGTCTCTCCAGCCTGAATCTGGCCTTTGTGCCTGGCCTCACGCCTCATAGGTAGCTTCATTTTTAAAGGCCATTTTTAAACTAAGGACCGATTCTCTTTAGTTTTCAGTATCTCAGTGTGTTCCCAAATTAGTAAACATTGTGAACCTCCAGTGAAGATCTGGACACCACCCCTTGCTGAGACATAGATCCAGTCTAGTCTGCAAGTGATTTGCAATGTGATCCTAGGTGCAGATTAGGACTGAGGTACACCAGAGCTGCACACCCCTGCACAAGGTAAAGGTGTGTAAAGAGGCATAACAACAGAAGACAGGTTCACCAAGGGTGTTCAGGCCATCTGTGCTAGACAAATACAGGTGACTGCCTTCTTGCTTACCATGGAGCATAGAACTCCACCAGGATTATGTCAGCATCGTTCACAACTTCGTCAAAATTATCCTGGGTCAATACCAGAGTAGCTTCAGGTGGAGGGGTCCAGTTGGGGTCAGAAACTTCCTTGACTTTGGCTACAATTGCTGAAATACAGTTCAATAACCCAATCAGCAAGCATGCATTTTATGGTACCAGTAGCATGTCAAATGCAAGAGATGGTATCAAGAATTTGAAATCGGAGTGGTATGCATGGTCTTGGATCAATGCTTGCACATCAAGCTTACATGAGAACACTTTCTTAATCAAGCTCCTTTATGCTTTATTTCCCTGTTGGTATTGCCAAGAAAGTCTTCTCTTCACACCATAGAGCATCTTATGCAAAACACAGATCTGTACTTTGCAGCACTGAATTTCATCTCAAAACAAACAGAAAAGGTAATTTTCCCCCTCTGACTGGAGTTGGGCATATTAATTAAGTAAAATACAAGTGGGTTTATATACAGTAAATATATAGATCAAATGGTTATCGGCTGATCCTTCAGCAAAGGTGAGACTGCCTCCTCTTCTAGTCAAGTCATATTTCTAGAAACCTTCTGTCAGTAACAGCACTACCCACTACCTGCACCATTGTCCTCTAGCATGCAGCCTGTTGAGAAAACAGGGAAAATTTCAGCATTCATAATATCACTCTGCTTAAGATAAACTAACTTGAGATCAAAGTCCTTCAAAATAGCCACATATTAAGAAACAAGATCATATGCCATTTTTCTTACAGAGAACTGCAAAGGACTGGTGCTTACCATCTTCCGTCCGAGACCCATCATAGTCAACAGCTTGGCCTTTTTTCAGGATTTTGATGGTTGGGTAGCCACTGACATCAAAACGACTTGATAGTGAAGTGGCTGCAGTAGCATCTATTTTGGCTACAGGAATAGGAGGGTCATTTTCCTTCAGAGTTTTGGCTATCTTTTCATACTCTGGAGCAAACTGCTTGCAGTGTCCGCACCTGTCAGAGGAAGACACAAGTAGGTATGTAAATGCACGACAGACGAACAGAGGTATTCTGCTGCTCTGCATTTCCAGGATGCCTTCTGACAGATGTTCACTTTATCAACACAGAAATGCTTGTCTTTCTACATGTTCAGATCATGGAGAGATAGAGAGCAACTGTAGGTAATGTACTGTTTGTTCAAATCAAAACTTTTTTTTTTTTTTTAGTTTTCATTCCACATGGGATGTATTGCCATATGCTTTATAAAACCATTGTAAAAAAATTCAACAACTGCATTTACAACAGAATTGTAAACCTTGTATACTGCTCCTCCTTCCTTCCTTGCTGCCCCTGGAAATACCACCTCAATTCAACTCCAGCTTCTCCCTAATCAAGGTTCATTTTCTCTCCCTAGCACCCTAAACTGAAGAGAAAATGAACCACTGGATAAGCTGGCCTAATGAAATCTCCTACCCACCATGGTAACACAGCATCTGCTCTCTCTCTGGCCGCACCAGAGTTCTCTGGGAAGAACAAAGGCACCGGCTGCAAAAGCAAGCATGACAGAAGATACCAGCATAAGAAATGCTAAACGTAGCCTGAAAAGCTAAAGATGAAATCAGGAAAATGTAGGAAAACAAAAAGAAGTGTGTGGCATGATAGCCTGTGCTCCTTAGCCTCTCGGTTGGCAGGAGGGGGAGTAGAAAAATAGGAGAGGTGTTTAGTCTATGATGACACACATCATTCTGCTCAGATAAATTAAACTTCATGTTTAGTTTTCATGCAGGCAAACTACAGCTGCAGAATTACTGCCTACAGCCAAACAGAGATGGGATTCTCTGTGAGAAGAACGGCACAAGTTAAAATGCAACTCCACCTCAAGCAAGATCATATTCCCCCTCTATTCAAACACTGAAGAGGGACCAATGAGTAAGTCATTTTTGTATCACTAAGCCACAAAGGAAAAGAGGTTCTGATTGTAACACTAACTCAGTAAGTCTGCCGAAAAAATCTTCCACTCTTGTTTTTCCCCAGTAACCACCCCTAATGTTTTTGTCCATAAGAATGCAAGAGAAGACACATTCTGGCCTAAATCCTTTGTCTTGGTTATAAGCAGGTAAGTCCAATGTATCTCCCTGGAGGAGAGTAATGGTGCTGTGTGCCCTGGGATGCCAGCAGAACTGCCATCATTAAGTAGATGTATGAGGCACAGCTTCAATTGATAACACAAACAAGTTATGTCCCTAATCACACCACACCCGTCTGGCAAGGACAGAAATGAGAATTTGGAAAGGAAAACCTTCTAATAGTTCCCCTACTAGGGAAGCCTTCATTACTTCATCTAGACATGCAAGTGCACAAGTTCTCAGTGGTCCAGCACTGGCACAGGATGACAGCAGGTTGCAAGACCATACTGCATGACTTTTCTGGGCCTCACGGAACCATTTCTGTTCCCTGACAGGCATAAAAAAGGGACAGAATCATGCTTGTGCTTCCCTTGCCATGGGATCCCTCAGTATGACCCATATCTGTGGAAAAGGAGCAGGCTGTTGGCTACTATATGGTACAGGAGCAGGAAAAAGGGTTCCTCCACACTCTCCAGAACCATCGCTTTCCCTGGACTATAACAGAGCCCAGGGCATCTCCTGCAGGCAATTTACTCTTATGCCATGTTTAAAATGACAACCCAGGTTCACTTTTTAGGAGCGTGTCCTGGCAGAGAAGCCCTCTGATACTGCACCCAAGGAGGTGCTGCTGTGAACCCACCATGGTGCGTAGAACTCCAGCAGCACAGTGTCCTTGTCTGCAGTAAAGGTGTCAAAGTTGGCATCATTCAAGACTAATACACCATTTTCTTCTTTAACCACAGAATCGTCGTCATCTTCGTCATCTTCTTCATCATCATCATCATCATCATCACCATCATCATCAACTTCTTTTGTAACAGATTCTGGAAAAGTAAGGATACAACACAGATTAGATTGTGTCAAGTTTAACAATAAAGTGGCAGTACAAGATTAAAGATGGATTAGATATCTCCTATGGTTAAGGAAAGCACCCACATAAGTTAGTTTCTGCTCCACATTCAGTGACAGCTATCTCAGTTTGCAGAGAGCTTGGACTCAGATGTCTGACCATTTCAATTTTGTCCACACTGCACCAGCTAACAATATTCATATTCCAGTAAAGTATCACCAGATATTTCACATTTCAGGGTGAACTAACAAAATGGACACAAGAAGAATTAAAGCACACAGATCTATGCAACACTTGCCACCGAGGTTTGTTGGACATTCTGTTGAAATGTGGGCAGTGAGACATGTTCTGCTGGGCAAAAAGGTCACACAGATGGTACCTGACTTCAAACAGAACCACTTCATCAAGCAGTAGAACAGCTGTCCTTTAAGTATAGCCAACTTGAGGTTGGAAAAATTAGTGTCTTATACCAAAAAAGCAGGTGTTATCTGTCCCCAGTGCTTCCCTTCCTCGTGAGACCTGTAACACCACTATAGCTATGTGCTGCCTGTCTGAAGGCCTAATAAACAGACACACTTGCTATAAACCCAGATGTTACAATTTTGCTACTATCCAGGTGGTTTAGAGGCAGCACGTCAAAACTGTGCTTCTTTCCTGACTGCTTCATCCACCTCTGCTTTCAGTTACAGCGATGTTTCAGGTCTGCTATTCATTGAGGAGTCTTTCCACTCACAGGAGCATCAATCACTCTGCTCTGGATCAGCACCAGGCTGCAGTGAGTGTAAAGTCAAGTAAGTGACTATAGGAGTCCCATGAAAACTCACTCCTATGCACCTGGCAGATGCCAGGTACTCTTCTGAAAAAAAAAAAAAGTAGTGAAAGCCTCTTTTCTCAAAGAACTTTTGGGGAGGTCTTTGATTTAAGACCAAAACCACTGGTCCAGAAAAGGCCTTTCAAGGAGAAAACAGATTTGTTAAATTACCAAAGCAAAATTAGCACATGAAAGCTGAAGCCAGGACATTTCAACTGTTTCATTCTTTGTTGGCTTGAAATTTGAGATCGTTTCTTTAATATCTGACCTTTCACACGTTCCTTTAAACTTTTTTTTTTTAAAAAGTGCTATCTTTCAAGGAAACCAGACCTTCCTGAAGGACTTTAAAGGAATTTCAGTTACAGAACAAGTAATGAAAATATCTCATCCCAAATGAAAACTGTAAAACAATGAAGTTCAGTCCCTTTCAACCAGTGTGCGTCTCAGGAGTATGATGGGAAAAAATTTTAAAAAAGAAAAAAGAATTAAGGTTTCTTTTTCAAAATTATTTCCTATTTAACTGGCTTTTCACTAAGCTGAGAGGAGATACTGTAGCAGTATTCTGAAAATACTCTGATTTCATCAGGAACTTGAAGAATGATAAATATGTGCTATCTAGGTATGAAAAAAAGTGAACAAAACAAATACCATTTTTCTCAGACCAACAGCAGACAATAGGAACAATCCCACCATGGATAAAATTATGCCATTAAATTGCAATACCTACTTTTATATTAGAAGAAAGTATACAAACCAAGCCTATATGCTCTCAGGAAACAGTATGGGCTCTTGGAGAAAATATGTTGATTTTAATCAGAGGTCAACTTTGTGTACCACAAAAATATTAAAGCTTCTGATGAGGGGAGAGATCACAAGAGATCATTTATCACACAACAGTAGTCAGCTGGATTAGGTTTCTTTAACAAGTACTAGTGTTTCACCTGATCTTTGAAGCAGCTAAAAGCACTATTTGCAAGCAGACAATGCCTCCTGTGTTGCAGCACTTGTTCACCCCGAGTGAATCTACACCATCACATACCTGTAGGACTGCCCTGGTGAAACAGCTGGATTTCAGGGGGCTTCAGCAGGCAAAACCTGTGCCTCACATGAGTACCCAGCAGCTCTGAGGGCTGTTTCACTGCAGGGGGTTCCTGGTGTGCCTGAATTCCCAGTCATTGCATTCCTGGCAAATTGCTTCAGATATGATTTTTCCTGACACAAAGGAATGTGAGCAAAACTAGCAAAACTAGCCAGCCAGTTCTGCTCATGCATCTCAAACTATTCACCAAGGCTGTGACCCTTGTTCCCGCTCGCCCTGCTCACTACCCAGCCCCAAAAGAGACAAAGACCACCACAGCTACAGTGGCAACTGTTTTTCAGACAACCAAGAACAAAGTATCACCTGCAAACATGTCCTGCAGGGGGGTGGAAAATGTAGCCATTAGATCCACCACCCGTCACTGAAATAATTTTGTGTATTTCCTGGCAAGTGGCTGTACAGCCTGCCAAGATAAAACTTCCCTGACAGTGACACATTTTCACGGGCATTATGCACACCCACTTCCTCCTCCCTGGAGATGGACGCAGGACAATGGCACTGCAACAGCAGGACTCCACCTTTTCCCAAGTGGCTGAAGGGGGGCGTGCATTAAAAAAAAAAGTTAACCACACCTAGATATTGGTCCTTAAGAGTGCCGACTTGCCTTCTGTAGCCTCCAGCTTCACCTAGGGCCATCATAGCTACCTCTGACACCCCCTTTACTGTTGGGACTGAAAGACCTGTTTCAGGGACCCAACCAAGTACGGGAGAAGCAAGCAGGACTTCTTTCTGGTTTTTTTTTTCATTAAGAACAAGAAACTTTCCTCTGCATTAAAGATTTACGATTTAAAGAGAACAGAATGAGTCTAACTGTGACACCTGAAGTGGCAGAAGTAGCTAATAAATACTTGCATAAGTTAGCTCATTAAAATAAAACAGCTGTCCCCAAACTGAGGTGTCTTTGTTTCTTTAAGAGACTTGCAAAACTGATGGACAAACCAACAGCTGTGATAGCTGTGGCTAAAACCTGCCCTCTGGTAAAATATGGATAACACCCTTTTACTCAAAAACAAAAAACAAACAAACAAACAAACAAACAAACTAAAAAAAAAAAACTCCAAAAATTTCAACACATTACTACACAAATCAAAAAAACATGATCAAGAAAGTACTTATTTTAAGACTTGAAGTACACAATGCTGGCTGGCAGGTCTTCTTCAGGACGACATCTACTCTGAAATTAATTCTTACAGTACTTACAGTAACTTCACTGAACACTCAGAGTTTATCAGAAATACGGCCTAATAACGTTTTCTTAAACGTTAATTTAAAACAAATCCTGTACAAAAAAGCTGCATCCAGACATCAGTGACTTTGGGATTCTGCCTGAAAGTTTCCCTTTGAGGAGCACACTGTTTACCAATTGGATGAGCTCAGTTTCAGAAACCCAGAAGTCAAGACTCATCACCGGTTGCTAGGGCATTCAAAAGACTTTCAACAATATCAGCCCCCCTCAACCTTCTCTGTAGTAGATCCTCCATGTGATCCCTCCTTTCCCATCATCAGGATGCCAAGGCTGTTGCCGTCATGATCTGGGCTAACCTCACTTCCAGTATATTTGCCTCACTGCCCTGGTCAAACCTCACTGCCTAAATCATGCAACAAGCTGGGTTTGATCAGAACTTTTCATCTCCCCAACAATCAATGTGCATAAGATTACTTCCTTGTTGCAAAGTAAATTTATTCCATTTCACACAGGTCTGCATTCCACAGGCAAAGATGGAAACCCCCAACTATGTGCAATTTTAAGGCAAAGGCTTTGTAAAGCCTAGTTCATGATCTATATACAAATTCAAGATACACAATAGAACCTGGAAAACGATTCAAGTTGGGCAATGGATTAGTGTTCAGCTTCCACACTGCAGGAGATACTTCCATCACTGTGTACCTTTGATCCCAAGAACTCCTATAATGAGAAGAACAGCAAGCATGGGGAATACTGATGAGAGCCTGGCCCACAAGAAGCTGAGCCACTGCTGTCAGCCACAGGTAACACTGTAATATCACAGGTCTTACTTCATCCTTTGAAGGTGGCAGGGGAAATCAGTAGTAGGCTTTGTCACATTACAAAGAAACCATAATCGTGTTCTAGCTAAAAGCAGAGAAAGAGACATAAGAATTGTATGCCAGTTTACAACAGAAAAAAAGAAAAGAGCTCCACAGGGAGATTCTGTATCTCCATCTCCTTACTGCAGATGCCATATCCTTTAAAACAAATCTCTTCATCCTTATCCTACAGATCATACAGTTAGTTACACTAATAGGGTAACTGATCTAAATGCACTTCTGCAAGGTTTAGTGCCTGTTCAGCGAGCAAGAATTTGCAGGACACGAGTTCAGAAGGCCATCCATAATCCTGTCTCTCTAAGAGCCCTCTAATACCTAAAATACAGCAGTGTTCATGTAGGAAATATAAAAGACACATAATTTACCAAAATCCACATGAAAGAAAGTTGAAACCAAAAAAAGAAACACCTTCAAATGTCTGCCTCCTACATACAGGCACTATACTCAATAAGCCCGAGCAGCTTTGTTTCAGCTAATTTTGGAAAGGAGGAGACACACGTCAGTGAAATTCAAAGACAGTGGGAAGAAACACCAAGAAGATGATAACACTGGGCCTCCCTTATGTGAAAAAAAAACACCTAAAAATCAGTTTGAAACACGAAGAATGCTCAGATTCCCTGAACAAAGGAGTAAGGAAAAGAGTGCTCCGTCACAAAATCATAAAATGCTAAGGGTTGGACGGGACCTTAAAGACCTCATAGTCCCAACTCCCCAGCCATGGGCAGGGACACCTCCCACCAGACCACTGCGTAAGGTCTTGAACACTGCTAGGATTGGAATATCCACAGCCTCTCTGGGCTACCTGTTCCGGTCTCTCACCACTCTCACAGTAAAGAATTTCTTCCTCACATCGAAACTAAATTTCTCCTCTTTCAATCTGTACCCATTACTCCTCGTCTGATCACCACAGCTCCTGATGAAAAGTCCCTCTCCGGATAACGAAACCGTAATCCGTCCGATATGAGTCGGAATAACGAAATCGCAAATTTCCTGGCGATTTAAAAGCCGGGTATTGCCAACATGGCTAATTGTTAGCTAGCTGTTCACTCTGCGCTCGGGAGCGGCGAGGCAGAGCCGCCCCACGGCGCCGGACAGACCAGCAGCGCCGGGACAAGCGGCTCGCACTAGAAGCTGCACAGAGGCCTGCACAGAGGCCTGTCAGGATCATCCCAGCCCCAGCGGCGTCCCGCCCGCCTGGGCTCCCCGCAGCCCCAGCACCGGGGCCGCGCCGCCGCCTCCCGCGGGGGAACCCAGCATGCGCCGCCGGCCCTGCCCGGCCCGCGCTCACCTCCGTCGCCATCCTCCTCCTCCTCTGCCGCCGCGCCCCGCGCCAGGAGGGCGATCTGAGCCAGCCCCAGCAGCAGCAGGAGCACCCACAGCCCGCGCATCCTCATCCCGCCGCCAACGCTCCCAGCCCGGCCCGGCCCGGCCCGTCCGCTCCCTCCGCGGCGCTGCCCCCACCC